>CM051827.1:82288321-82608321 GCA_028451465.1 Erethizon dorsatum
AAGGAGAGTGGTAGTTGCCATAGTAATGAGTGAATAAGAGCATGAAAATACGTGCAATTTTTCAAACGTTTCCACTTTTTTCATAAATATGCATATTTTACATGTAAAAGATTATTCAACTCTTGCTTTAGTTCCCTTTTAGAGGCAGAAACATGTAATTCTTATCAAAGATAATCACGTAGCAATGGTATAGGCTCAAAAAAGGTTTTCAAATGGTACACGGGAAATCTTCAGGGTTTTATGTCAATTTTTGAAAATGAAGGCAGGGAAAAAGCCCCTTTTACTCCGTATTAGCTTCACAGACAGAATTCTTTAAGGGTAAAAATCACACCAACTTCTTTTCCTCCTGAGCATGAAATTACTTTTATTTTGCTTAAATTTATGATTTACAGCCATAAAATGCAGCACCTGACCTCGGAAAGCTGAAAGCGTGCGGACCACAAAGCAGCAGGCTGCGCGCTCACCCAGGAGCTCCTCCCGGAGCAGATGTCCTCCCTGGACTTCAGGGTCAGTCCCTCCCTCCTCTCCCCTTGTGAAAGCACAGCGGCCCTGTTTCCCAGGTGCCACAGGGACACACAGTGTACTGATGAAGTCTCCTGATTTTTGAACTCACAGCTGAAGAGAGCTTAACATGCCTTTTATATTAAGGGCTGGAGGTGGAAGCGAATCTTTGAGGCAGACATGAAGTTTGAAATCGCTGGAGAGGTGTCGGTAAGCCAATCAAAGCAGAGCAGGAAAATCATTCACCTGTTACTGGGACAACATTTTCCAACCCGATTTTATGAAGTTGGCTCCCAATTTGCTTTCATGACCCCCCATTCAGCATTTGTAAAGATCACTCTCTGGACAGGGTGCCCAATTGGAGGCTGCACAATGGTGCCCTGGGCCCACCTCGGGCCGCTCCTAGACAAAGAAACCTGTGCCATCGTGGCTAGGAGCTGAGCGGCCGGCCGGCAGAGGCAGGTGGTGAGAAACATCCTTACCATGCACAGGGCCCAGTCCTATTTACTTTTATTGATGAGAAATAATTTACTTTCGTACATAATCGAGAATACTTGTCATTATGTTTCTACTGAGCGTGGACTTTCCAGTGTAAAGATGAAGCAGAACAGGAGTCCCGCTAAGGTGTGTTCTGAGACCCTCAGGGACGCCTGAGCTAGAGAAGCCAATCTTCCCCGTGCTGTTTGCTCCATGCTTAGGTACACAAACGCAACGCCTTTTCCATCGTAACTGTTTCTTGTGTGCTATAGCTTGAGCGTTTGCAGTTTGAGCAGTGACGGCATGATTTCTTTGCTTTCTTTACAATTTAATTTCATGAGTAGATCTGTTCTTGTCAGAAATCTCAGCCATTTCACCATGCGGTTTTTTGTTTTTATTTTATTTTTATTTTTTGCCTTTCCTGAAGTTAAGGACTTTCACTTTTTCACTTAAAGAAAGAACTTGATGGCTTTGCTTCGGCATCTCTGAATCGCCAGCACTGCTACTTTTGCACCCTGTGGCCACTATTAAGTAAAATAAAGGCAACTTGAACACAATGGGCCTGAAAACTGAGAGGGCCTCTCAAAGACCAGCGGGTGGGAAGCTGCAGCAGTGCAGCCGACGCGCCAGAGAGGTGGTCCTGCCCAACCGGGACAGAGCTCATCGTCCTACTAACAACAGCATGCAATAAACAAACCTCATACACGGTTTATTTCTGGAACTTTTCATCTAATGTTTCCAGAACCCAGGTGAACGAGCTCAGAGATACTTTCAACATACATAACTTTATAGTTCAACAAATCATAGCAATTTGTGTATCAGGAAAGCAGAATTTAATTCCCTATCTATGATGCATAGCTTACTCAAGACAAATATATCATCTCAAATTAACTTGAGAGATCATTAACAATAATATAATTGGCCCAATAATCTTTGGAGAAATCCTGTATCTACCTACATTCAGATAACTGCATCCAGCTATCTTTAGGGTTCTAAAACAAACACGCAAAATCTGTGAAGACCCCAAAACAAGTAAAAGACTCCCTCCAGGAGTGAGGAGGGAAGGACCCAGCCACAGCGATCAGGTCCGGCTCAGTCTTGTGAGTTCCGGTTCCGATTTCGCCAGCTGGGAGGCACAGGTAGAAGCCCGACCTCCCTCACTTTGTTATTTGATAATGTAACTTCCATTCTGAATTTTCCAGCTTCAGTAAATGTGACTTAGCCAGTGAAGTAAGTGATAACTACTTCCTCACAGTGTCCACAATCTTCCCGAGCTCTTACCACCTATAAGAAGCCACACAAATTAGAAGCTAGCACTTAGCCAAATTTTCTACCCAAGTGTCTGCGAAATGCAACCTTACCCACTACCTGAGGTCTCTGTCAGCAGTCCGAAGTGGTCTCCCACTGAAAGGACTTTGGAATATAATGCTTTAACTTACATTTGAAAAGTAAAATTTCCATTTTCCTTGATAAACTATCTGTGTTGATGTTAATATAAAATGGCCCCAACAGATGGCTTTCCTTTGACGATCGACCACACGTAGGGGACGGACACAAGGCAGGCACCTTCCGCGCAGGAGCGACAGTGCTTGAATAACAAGACCCCTGCTTCACCGTTCCTCAGGGCACGGAAACATGATCCTCTGCAACTCGATGGTTTCCACAAAATCAAACTGCTTTTTATGGCTTTAGGTAATATTTTTCTTAAATGCCTCATTCTTAAGGACAATTTGTGGCTTCGAGGCTGATGTTTGATATTTACTTGTAATTCTTTGATTATAATCCTAACACCCACTAATCAGCAAGGCTAAACTTCCGGGCACACACAGTGTAAGTACAGTGAACAGCTCGACACGCAGAGGCACCATACTAGGTAACCTGAGCTCCTCCGAACACTGAATAATAGCAAGGAAATCATCAGTTTTGCAAAGCCAAATATGAATAGAAATGGCTGCAACTGATGGTTTTGACATTAGACAATCAGTCTCAAAGAAGTACATTATAAGAGAAAGCTACTTTAAACTTTAAAAAGTCCAAGAATGAATTAAAATATTAGTTAAATATTTATGACCATAGATTAGGTCACATGAGCAACGTGACTACTGCAGAAGAAAAAATACAATATTCTTATCCCTTTCCCCCCCACTCCTTTTAACTATTTCATTCCATTCTCACCATATTAAAGTGATGAGAAAACGCCCTGAAGACTGTAAAAGGGAAAATATACCCATCCTTAAAGCAAGGAGGAAATGATTTTGGTAATTAGACAGCTTAGTTTAACCTGAGAACATGCAGGAACAAATTAAACAATCGTTAGTAGCACCACACATAAAAACCTGGCATCTGAAAAGCCCAACATGCCACGTGAATTTAGTGTCTTCTGAGGACAGAGTGACGGGGGGTGTTATCACGCAAGAAGTGAACGGTATAGTTTCAGTGGTGCAGGTTTTTCAATTCTATTCCCCAGTTTGGTAGGAAAAAATGATTTAGGAAGAAAGGAATCCAAAAATTGGCCTTAATGGCAGAAGGATGGCTATTGAGCCACACCCCCTCTTTTGAGGACCTCTTTCAGAACTGAGTAGGGTCTTCACTGGGGACCAGTGGAAAGGAATCTTGGCTTCCTTTATATTTTGGAGCTGTCACGGCAAGTCTGAAATTTGAAAGTGACCTTCCATAATTTTCTTTCTAACTTGTTGACCTTTCTTTGACCTGGGGATCTTAAATAGCTTGATTCCAAGTGGTATTGCACTGGGACAAGATGGAAACCAAATTTAGGTAGCAATTTTGAGAGGAAGAGAGAGAATGCTTTGTGAGTGAATTAAAAGGATCTTCCATGGCTACCGATGGCAGGGCAATGGTACTTAAAATATAAGCACTTGGTGCGAGCACTTAAAACTTGAAGATTATGAAGAATAGCTGTCACCTGGTTAGAGAAGGAAGCTGATATGGACAAGGTGAAGGAGGGAAGTCCTTGTATCAGGAGACTAGAGTATCCCAGATCAAAATAGCCGAGGACTCCAGGATACTGAGGTTTCATGTCATGGGGAGGGAATGTACCGCCACGCACTGGGAGTTTTGGTTTTAGCTTTAGGGCAGACCTGGGGTACATCTCAAACTCTCTTGGATTTATTTCCGTCTCTCTAAAATAAGCACAAGGGGAGACTGATACAAGGAGCACTCTAAAGTCCTTGTATTGCTAAAATTTGAGCCATTTAATAGAGGATCTTTCACATATGGGAGCTCAGGTTATGTCACAGAAAACAGAAGTTTGGAGTCAGTGGATGTAGGCGTGAATATTTCCGCTACCTTTCCCCAGTCTTATTTCCTTATGTGTATGATAATATATCTCTTTTACACTCCACAGGATTATTGTAAAGATCAAATGAGTAAACATATACGTGAAAGCGTGTGTTACTTAAAAAGGTCCACATTTTTGTGTTTAGATCTGTCTCCTGCATCACCCAAACACAGCATTTTTAGACAGAATATATTAGGCAGAATATCTGAGGCAGAACATATTCATATTCCAGAGACTCTGGTGTCAGAGAAGATGCCACTATTTGCAGTTTAGGAGCGTCTGTCTCCTTGGCTGCTGATTTGCTAACAGTGCCATGGTGGGAGCATGGACTGAGGTATGAATAGCTGTTTTCTGTCATGGAAGAACAGGTGTGTTTTCCAGACCAGTTCCTCTAAAGGAAACGTGGCGACACTAGCCAAAGGTCAGGCAGGTCAGCTGGTGGTTGCTATGGTTTTGGCATGGTTTGCACCCCAAAGATTCATGCGCTGGAAGTCTGGTTCCAGGGTAGCGGGTATAGGGAGGTGTGGCGGGGGCCCTTCCAGAGTCTGGCCTGGCGGGAGGTCCTTAGGGGGATGGGGCACACTCTCAGCAAGGAGCACGGTGGCTCTGATGGGACAGCAAGCTGTTCTGGAAGCCCAGCCCCAGAGTCACTCTCTGGCTTTCCCCACACACTCCCATGTGGGCCCTGCCACCCACGTGGTCTTCACTGCAGTTGAGCTGCCACTGGCACCATGCCCTGGAATTTCCAGGACTGTGACTGAATAAACCTCTTTTCTTTATAAAGTTTCCCAGCCTCGTGTGTTTCATTATAACAAGACACTAATACAGTGCTAAGTTAGAAGTGGAAACGAAGGCTGGTTGGGGTTAGAAAGGAACTTTGCAGGAGCGCTGGGCCCTAGGCTGCCACAGTCAGTAGTGTACCCCTGCCCCGCAGGTAGGACTCTCACACGGGAGACTGGGGCCACACACCCCCTTTTCCATTCCTCTGGATCTGATGCTATTTTGCACTTGTGCCACCTTTCAATAAAAATTGTCTATACTGAAAAAAAAAAAAAGAGAGAGAGAGAGATAATCAACAACAGCAGAAAGGGGTCGAGGACACTGGGAATCACCATTGGATTCTCTAAGATACGCTGGCCAGACCTACATTATAGAAGAAGCAGATCCCTGTAGAACAGAATCTCGCGAGGTCTTGAGACACGAAGAATAAATAACATGTTTGCAAAGCTTGTCCAGTGAAAGGGTGATTAAGTCAGGCCAGAAAATGCTGGAGACTCAACTCCTTCCTGACAGTGTCCTTTCTCACCAGGACACCTAACTTCTCCTTCAATAAATCTGTAGTGACTTTCAGAGAGCTCTTCACTTCACTCCTGATATATGTAAAATGAGAATATCTACAACCGGACATGAAATAAAGACAAGTCTTTCAAAGTAACATGCTACAAATCATTTTATTTGTTTAAAATCATCACAATACTGATTATGGCTTTCTTCATAAATCAAAGTGGATCCAAGATGGCAGGCATCTATCTGTAAGTCACGGTGTCCCATAAAGTGAGCCACAGCAAAAGGGTCAAAAAGCCAGCACCGAATCAAGACGCAGCCGCATTAGCTCGAGAAATTCAAGTCAATTCATTACGTATCAACTGCCAACGGATACCTATCATCAGAGAGATACCAAAATATAAACTAATTTAGTTGGTAAAATTGATTCAAGTACATTTCAAACCATTCGAAAGGCTTTACGCCTGTCTGTTGTCACCATGCCGAGCACTATGATCTGGTTTCTTGGCCAACTGTGGCCCCGAGTCTGAGGCCAAAACCAAGTGACCACAGCACTGCATCTGGTTTGACAGGAGCGGCTTCCCCTGCTTACTGCAAGAAAGTGGGAATGACCACGGCTCAGCTGAAAGACTACAGAGGACCCAGAAGGATCGAATCCTGTATCTGGTTGCACTTTCTCACTTTGCCTCTTCTTCTTTTGCAGGATTACCCAACTTTAACTTAAAACTAATGTGAGATCTTCCCCTATGGGTATCTTTCTCTGCAGTGAGATCTGAATAGAGAGGTAAATGTGTATGTACGCAATATACATCAACAGAGTTCACTGACCTCACTTCTAAATTAGATATTTTAATTTCTGAACTTCAGTATGTATGTATGTAGTAATATGGAATAATCTTTTCTTTTCTTATTTAAATAAGAAAATGTATTTCAGTTGCTCCAGAGAAACTAAAAATAATTATAAATAAAAATAATATACAGAGAAACTAAACATAATTAATTTACTATTCATGGAGAAACATTCAGAGGCTACTGCTGTAGACCAGGATTTACACTCTAGACACAGATTTCTTAAAAACTCATAGTCTTTCAAATTAACGTATCTGGCTGCCTTTCTTCAGCACTGCTGCTTCACCTGCAGCACATCAGACACAGTAATAATTTATGATAATCATATGAAAATATACAATTAATATTCATCACCTCTCATTCTTCATCACTTTAGATGATCAGTAATGCAGAGTGAAAATGCTGTCAGATTTCTAATTGCTTTGTAATGGGCTTGAAACAGGGAAATCATTAAAGGCAAACAATCTGTCATTTGTCTGTTACTTTAACTATCTATCACACCAAAAAACTCATTAAAGAAATTGCTAATAAGCTACAAAAGACTATGCTTATGGTGGCTCTACAGTAGATTAAAAAGTAACACTATAAATTGCTTAAAATATCTTTTAAATATGATGCTTTTGTAGAAATTCATCAGAAAACATCTATTCTTCAGTATATTTTTTAAACTGTGTGCTTTCATTATTTTGGCATTTAATTCATCAGTGTAGAAATCCTTTCAGCACACAAGATTTGCTCTTCATCAATCGCTAAATAATTAAACCAAAAGGCTGCAAAAGCAGCAGAAATGCTAAATGTGTTTATTACTAGTAAACTGACACAATAATAAAAAATAGTACTGTGGTAACCCTAGTCCCAAGTGAAGAATGTATTTCAAGATGTGATGTTTCCACTCATCTCTCTTGAGGATTTGAACTGTGGAAGTCACAGTGCTTCTTTCCCCTGAAATAGTACTGTCATCCCACAGAAATGACGTTCAGCTACTGGAACCGAGCAAAACCACATGAAATTCTGCATAATATTAACTATTTGAAAATTTTGGAGATACTAACCAATACCAATACATCTCATATTACTCCAAGTATATACCAAAAAAAAAAAAAAAAGAATCATTTCTTTAAATGACCACACACCAGATTTTAAATATCTTTATCAATTCTGCCTTCTAGATGAGGTACTTACTATTTTCAAAAACCTATAATAATGGTGATAATTTTGTTCATGAAACCAGGAGGCATATAAACAAACAAAACCTAGAATTTTTTTGGTGGTTATATGCACAGATACATTTTATTTTAGAACAATACATGAATAACAAAGATAATCATAATGTTTTGCATTATTTTAAATAATGCATTAAATTATGAATTTAATTTCCTACAGAAAAGTGTCTCGTTAATAAAACCCAACTTCTTCTAAATGTGAGGATTTATTCAGAGCCATTAGAATTTACATGAATTTGAAAACCTGAATGCAGTAGCATCTTAAGGTAGGTGCCATGGTTAATATATTTTAGTGAATTCCGAACTAACTTCAAAGGTTCCCTAACACCCTGGACACATCTTCATTATACTCTCTAATTGACTTAAACAGACTTCCTATCAACTGTTTAACACATTTTAACCCACAAATTAACACCCCTTGATCATTCAGATTAACCTTTCTTCTGTGAGTCAATTACATGAGAAAATAAACTTTTTTTCAAGAAAAGCATTCTGTTCTAAAAAATTAAAATGAAAAAGGAAGAATGCTTTAAAAAGCCAGTATATAAATGCATACCCTCACATAAATGAAAGAGCAATGACACATTTTAGGTTGCTGGAAACTACACAGAGAAGCCAGCATGGTCATAAGAACAAAGAGAAAGGGGGACGAATGGGGAAAAAGAGTTAATACTGATTAGGATTACCTAAAAGAAACAGGTTCTGTACACAGTATCATTCACAGATTTGTGGAAGTATCAAAACATCAGATGTGAGGGCCGGTGAGATAGCTCAGCGGCATAAGCACCTGCCTGGCAAGTGCGAGGTCCTGAGTTCGACTCCCGGAACCCACGTAAAGGAAAAAAACGGGGCCGGTGATATCGCTCAGCATCATAAGCGCTTGCTGGCAAGTGCGAGGTCCTGAGGTCGACTCCTGGTACCCACATAAAAAAAATAAATAAATAAAAAACAGGTGTGAAAAAGGCAGGAAAATCCTAACAAAAATCTCAGATAAAATAAAGACCTTGGAAGGAGCTGCAACACCAGTACAACCGATAAGAAACAAACAAGAAAAGCAGTGAGAATGTGGCCCGCAAAGTTTCCTGACCTCTCGGTCCCTCCCCTGCACTGCCTTGCGGAGCTCATTGCGCCCTCAATCGAGGCAGAGGATGGGTGGAAAGACAGAGGAGGACATGGACCAAGTTAGGACAACCAACAAAGGGGAAAAAGGCAAAACCAAAAGCTATTTCTAAAAAATGAGGGAGGGAAGCCTTCTGCAATGAAATCCTCAGTGCTCTGAAGAAAGAGACCCAGGAGGAGCTCCGAACACGGAAAGTGGCTGCGCCTGTGTAGGCAGAACCAATACAATAGACGAGAGCACACTTCCAAAACTGCCACACAGATTTAATGCAGTCCCCGTTAAAACAGCAACAGCACTCTTCACAGATCTAGAGAAAACAACCCTAACATTTACACGGAACCAGAAGAGACCCAGAATAGCAAAAGCAATTCTGGGTAAAAAGAGCAGAGTGGGAGAACTCACAATCCCAGACTTGACGTTATATTACAAAGCTACAGTGATAAAAACAGCGTGGTACTGGCACGAAAACAGACATCAGGATCACTGGAGCAAAACAGAGGAAGCAGAACCAACCTCAGGCACATTCAGCTTTCTGATCTTTGACAAAGGGGCCAACGACATACACTAGAGGAAAGATAGCTTCTAATAAACGCTGCTGGGAAAGCTGGCTGTCCACATGCAGAAAATTGAATCTGGACCCATACATCTCACCACGTACTAAACTAAAATCAAAATGGATCAAGGATCTACATATTAAAACAGAAACAATCTTTGGAAAGACAAAATAGGTAAAACTCTGAAAGACATAGGCATAGGCAAGGACTTTCTGAACAGAATCCCAATTGCACAAGAAATAACATCAAGAATCAACAAAGGAGATCATTTCAATTTTAAAACCTTCTGCATAGCAAAGGAAACAAACAACAGAGTGAAGAGACAACCTACAGAATGGAAAAAAGTTTTGCCAGCTACTCCTTGGACAGAGGACTAACAGATAGAATATAAAAAGAACTCCAAAAATTAGATGCCCAAAATAAAAGGCCCAATCAAAAAATGGGAAACTGAGGTGAACAGACCTTTCTCAGAAGAAGTACGAATGGCCAATAAATAAAGAAAAAGAAGTTCAACAGCTCTGGCCATTAGAGAAATGCAAATTAAAACAACACTGATATTCTATTTTATTCCAGAAAGAATGGCTATCATCAATTAATCAAATAATAACGAATGCTAGTGAGGCTGACAAGAGAAGGAACCCTTTCTTCTACATTGTTGGCGAGAACGTAATCTAGTACAATCCCTATGGAAATCAGTATGGAGATTCCTTTAAAAACAAAAACTAGACATTTTATTCAACTCAGCTCTTCCCCTTTAGGCATTTTCCTGAAACAGTTAAAGATATCATATTACAGAAAAATAATCATATAGCTAAATCTTGGAAGCAGCCTACATGTCCATCAAGAGATGCATGGTATTTATATACAATGGAGTACTGCTCTGCCATAAAGAAGGATAAACTTGAATTATTTGTAGAAAAATAGATGCGCTTTAAGACCATAATGTTAAGTGAAATAAATCAGACACACAAGCATAAATATCACAAGATTTATTCTATATGATAAACCCAAAATATAAGTAAAAAGCAAATAAATACTAGGAAGTAGGGAGGTAGATCTTTCTCAAATGGGAGGGGGATCGAGAGACGGAGAGGAGGAGGGAGAGGAGGTAAAGGGGACATAAAAAGAATTAAGATAAATTATGAACATACACCAGCTTCCCGTGATGAATGTAATCATTATGTACTGTAAACATGTACTAATAAAAAATAAAAATTGAAAAAAATAAAAGATGAGGTAGGATTGCTGTGTTGCCAGCTTTCTATTGCTATAACAAACAGCATGCAGGGAGGAAAGGCTTACTGTGGCTCACTGTTTCAGAGGGTCCCGTCCATGGTTGCCTGGTATGGTTGCTTTGGAGTCAGGGGCCAGGCAGTAGTACATCAAGGCAGAGGAAGCTGCTTCCCTCACCAAGGCTGGGAGGCAACAGAGATGGCAAGGGCCCAGGTTTCCCAATACTCCCTTCAATGACCCAACTTTCAACCAGTACCAGTAGGTCCCACCTCTCCAACGTTCCATCACCTCCCAAGAAGCCCTGGAGGCTGGGACCAGGCCTTTAACATGTAGGCCTTGGGCACATTCCAGATCCAAACTATGGCAACTGAAATCAGAATTGATTCTCAATACTGTGTAAGGTGTGTGACAATCTGCCAAAAAAAGAAGAAAGTGTCTCCAAATTGAGTTGTTCATCTCTTCCTTCCTCCAGAACATTATTTGACACTTCCAAAATACCTCTTCCTGGATTGATTTCATCTGGACTCAAGGGTTTCAACCCTTCACTGCCCTATTCTGTGTGCATGCCTGTAAGAGACTGATGTCCCAGCACTTGGTACTTCCTCTTGCTTAGCACTTACCACTTCATCAGTTCCTTGTTTAAGCATGTGTCTACCAGATCAATGCTAAGCTCCTGAGAGGGCCATGACTAACTCTGCCTTGTTTCTCCTGTGGAAGGCACACAGTAGACACTCAAGAAATATTTGGTCAAGTGAATAAGTAGATGTACATATAGCAAAGGTACAGTGTCATCGTGTTTTACTTCAGCATGAGCTGATTCTTGGTGGTTTTTCTGTCTTCCCTGTGGGTTTAAATTGCCCTCCAGGAAACCTCTAATTTCAGAACATCACCACAACACCCTGTGGTAACTAAAAATAAATATAGCTTAGTTCACTGCTGTGAAAATCCTAAAAATACAAAAATAAAGATCAAGCAAGTTAAAGAAGAGTTGGTGGTGGAGTCACTAGCAGGGGACAGGTGAATATAATGCTGAGAGGAAATACTCAGCACGAGTACACTGTTGCTATGATTAGATAAGTGTCCCCACATACCCCTTTGTTCACGACTCATCCCAGGTTGGCACCTTTCGGGGGAACCTTTGGGAGCTCAGGCCTCCTGGGAGACCCATAGGTTGCTGGACTGTGGGACTTGGTCTCTCACTCTTTCTACCTTGCTTCTTGGCCATTAGGACTGCATTTTGTTCACTTACACTCTCTACCATTGCTATTTGACTCCCTCAACAGTGACCTTGGACCAGACCCCCCAAAACTGTGAGCCAAGTATGTCTTTTCTCTTCATGAGTTAATGATCTCAGGTATTTCATTGTAGTGACAGAAAGCTGATGAATACAACTGTACATATTGTAAGTATTATCCATCAATGAGAAGCACAGTTTACTAGTATGATAGGAAATGAAGATTTTGCAAATGTCTGGTGGACATTAGTGTAGGGGCAGGCTAGTATTAAAGTAATAGACTGGATAACTATGATTTTTTTTTTGCTACTACTATAACCAATGGTTTTAAACCTCTGATCCATGTTTCTATTTCTATGTATTTACAGTATTTTGTTAATTGCACTGGAATCAAATGTTTAATGTATACTTATCTTGCCCAAGTTAGATCCTGATGATGCAAATTAGGAGAGTTTTGCTCATGGTTTTAATAATATCCTGCAGCCAAACTAAAAGTACATTCAACAAGTATTTGTTTTGGTTTTATTTTTCTAATTCAGTAGTTTCTGATTTTCATTTGCTCTGTTTGGAAATTCCCAAAACACTGCTATGAATCAAACAGCAACAAATATCTCACTATTAATGACAATAATGGTACTTATCAGCAAGGGAGTACCTAACCTTTATCAAGCACTCACTTCTTCCAGGCACGATTATCTCAGATTCCTAAAAGGGAGATGTTATTATTATTCCCATTTTCTAGAGGAAGAGACCAAAACAGAGCTTGACTTTTAAAAGTACTCACAGCCAGCAAAAGGCAGATCTGGGCTTTCCCTCCATAGTCTGGCTCAGAGCTGAAGCTCTTAACCACTAAACAACACAGTTCAGATTTTGGCTATATTAGTTCCACGTAATATGGATACAGTGAAGATGCAACAGTGAGAAACAAGTCCATGAGAGGCACTCATCATTAAAAGTCCAGAGAACGAGGCGAGACAGCAGATGCCGTTTCTCAGGTGTTTGTACTCTCGGAAAGTCCAGAGGGACCGGAACACGCACTGTGGACAGCGCACTGTGGATGGGATGGCTGCAGATGAGTGCGCACGGGGCTTTCAAGAAAGTTGAGGAAGTACTTTTCAAGGCCTGGGTCATCATAAGAGGCTTGGTGGAAGATACAGGCTTTAAAGGAGGGATAAAACTATAGGAGAAAGAAAAGAGTGAGGGTGTTACAGACAAGGGGAAGCACTGGAACAAAATGATAGATGAAATGCCTAGAAAAGATCCAGCTGTTTGCACTTCTCATTTATGGAGGCAACAGGACATCAGGCTGGAAAACTAAGGAGCACATTGGGAAGGTAAATGCCCGGCTCCAGAGTTAGGACTATGCTCTACGCTGCCCTGCTCCATTACAGGAACTGCTCTTCATCCCTGGCTTTTGAGCACCTGAAATGCATCCAGGCCAAACTGAGATGCGGTAATGTGGGAAAAACACATACCAGCTTTTGAAGACTTGGGAGGAAAAAACAATATGAAATGTTGCACACACAATTTTAAATTGATTACATTTTGAAATGATAGTATTCTAGATATATTGGGTTAAACAAAATATTTAAAATCACATGTGGCTTGCACTTGTGGGTTACATTATATTTCTACTCGACAATGCTGCTGTAGAAAGATGAAACATGAAAGATTAATGAGCAAGGATTCATGCAAAAATTATGTTAATTCTAATATGAATAGACAAATGGATTTAGGTTACAGACAATTGATCTGGTTTTTATATAAGCTAATCACAAGAAAAAGCTCAAGGCTGTGGGGGAGAAGTAGAGCTGCTGCAGCTTCAAAGATATTTAAGAGACAGAACAACCAAATTCAATGTACACACTTGGTTCGGATCCTGATCCAAAGAAACAGAACATAAAAATACATTTTAGAAACAACCAGGGATATTTTTAAAAGATCTAGATATCAGATAACATCAATGAAATACTACTTTGATCGAAAATGACATTATGGACATTAAAAACGTTGGTATGTTTTAGGAATGAGAAGTACATCGAGATGAAACGACAAAACATTTTGGATTTGCTGGGGTAAAAGTACCTTTCTTATTTTTCAAATCCAAATAAAAAGAATAAAAGAGATAACCCAAAACCTAACGGAATAGTAAATCAAAATAAAGCGGTTTTGCTGGACAGACTGCAGTACATGAGCATATGTCGCTATCCGAGGAATGACTGAATACTGGAAAGGGTGTTGATTGAGGGTAGGGACGTTCGGGGGGCATTGTTCTAATAATACTGTGAAGGAAGGTATTCAGGACACCTAATTCTGTTGCTTCAGGTATTTTGGTAGAGCCACGCCATACTCTGCATCCAGGACTAAAACCAGGTTGGCTGGTTATCATCATAAAGCTCTTCATGTCTGCCTTAAACATGAAAAATCTTGCGAAGAACCAATTTTTAGATTTTTTTTGTGTTGCCTGGATCACTCTATTCTTTATAATTCATGCCATAATTACATAGTGACCATATTAGAATATTTTATCTATCCAGCTCAAGTTTCTCTTGAATGCTTCTTAAACTGACATTTGGTAGAACGAAGATTAAAAAGAAGGGAAGTAAATGTAAGCGGTGGCAACAACAAAGCCATTTTAACATCTCCAAGTGAAGTTTGCGTCACGCTGCCAAAGCCTCAGATCCGGTTTTTACCTCCGGGTACCAGTCAGGAAGAGAGAGCAGGATAAACACGCAGCCCAGAGAAGAGGCCACGAAGGGAGGGAAGGAAGGGGAGAGAGGGAAGGAAGAGAGGAAGGCCCAGGATAGCACACCTCACAGCGTGCGTCTGGGATGTCCCCGGACGGACTCAGGGGGGCGGCGCCTTCCGCTTTTCCCTGAGCCTGAGAGGCACAGCGCCTGGAATCTGCAGACGCCATCCCCAGCTCTGTGGCCCCGATCGCTGGTTACCTCCTCATCTGTGCAGCTGGTGACAGCAATGCCTTCCTTAGTTGTCTCGCTGGGCTGAAGGGAAAGCAAAGCGAAACAGCAAATGCCAAAGGAGTCGAAAAGTTGTTTTTTTTTTTAATAAGTCGGTTGCTAACGTCTAAAAGAAATAGCTTGAACATTTTTTTTTTTTTTTTTTTTTTTTTTTTTTTGTGGGTACCGGGGGGTCGACCTCAGGACCTCGCGCACCAGGAGGTGCCCGTGCCGCTGAGCGATATCACCGGCCCCTTTTTCGTATGTGGGTTCCGGGAGTCGAACTCGGGCCCTTGCGCTTGCCGGGCAGGTGCTTAAGCCGCTGAGCCATCTCACCGGCCCAGCTTGAACATTTTTACCAGATCTGCTGCTCTCCCAACGCCGCTCCCACCTCCTCCCCACGCGCGCGCCCCGCTACAAACCAAAAGGGCTGGGAGCAGCGCGGTAGGGTAAGTCGAGGCAGCTCTGGCGAACGCGGGGAGAGGAGTGGGGAGGCGCCCGCAGAGGAGCAGCGGGGCAGAGACAGTTTCAGGGAGTCAGGGCGCGGCAGCGAGAGCTTGCCCACGCCACACGAGCGGTGCCTGGTTACCATAGCGACCGCGTCGGGACGTGAGGAGCGGTGCTTCCGGTCGGTGCGGCGACGTCGGCGCGGACTTCCGGCGGAAGCAGACTCGGGCGGGGAGTGTGGCAGGCGGCGGACGCGGTTGCGCTGCGTGGCTGTGGCGGGCGTGGACCGAGCCGGGCGGCTCGCGAGGAGCGGGAGCGGGGGTGGCCGTGGCGAGGCCCCGGGTCCCGCTGTCCCGGTGAGTGGGCTCTGCGGGAAGGGTCGCTCGTGTCCAGGCCCTGGGCCCGAGCCCCGCGGGCCCGGAGGCGGCGGCCGCTCGGCGGGGCGCCTGCGGGACGTCCGGCGCCGCCCGCGCGCTGGGGTCTCCCGCAGCGTTTGCCGCACTGCCCGTCTTCATTCCTTCTGAGCGTGGTTACCAGGCTCCTCCGAGGGTGTGCTCAGCGTTTGGGTACCGCTTTTACCCTGTGAGAAACCCAAAGTGTAGGTAAGTCGGAGCAAAATAAAAGGTCGGTGCGGGAAACTAGGGTAGATCTCTTGCAAAAGGGAAAGGAACCGAGAGATGGAGGGAGGGGAGGGGATGAAAAGAATGAAGGGGTGTTCTGGCCGTGCACCAGCTCCACACGGTGAATGCGATCATGATGCACTGCAGACTGAACTACGAAAAAGACTAGCAAAAGCACTTTCCCACGGCTTTATCCGCCGCCCGAGCTCGTTCCCACATTCTGGCTTTTTCATGCTATGGTCTATTCATGAATTTAAGAGCGAAGCATCTATCTTGAAACATCGGGCACATTTCCCGTACTGTTTGTGTCCTTTTACATGGAGTTATTGAGAGCGTTTGAAATAAAAATCTGTGCTTCAAGTTTGGATTATAACCGTGATTTACTCAGCCAAATAGTAAAGAACTTATAATACTTGGGTTTTTTTTTTTTTAGATACATGCAGCCTGTAATAAATTGACACTCCTGTTTTATTCAGCTGATCTGAGAAAACCCACTTCTGGTTCGAGGGATGATGGCGTTGGAACACATACCAAAGAAGGATTGGTACGGCGTTCTGGGGGCAGACCCATCTGCCAATGCGTCAGACCTGAAACAAAAGTATCAGAAACTCGTACTAATGGTAAGTCGTTTTGTATTTTAAATCATGGGAGAAAAAGTTAGGTGTTTTTTTTTTGTGGGTACCGGGGGGGTCGACCTCAGGACCTCGCGCGCCAGCAGGCGCCCATGCCGCTGAGCGTTATCACCGGCCCCTTTTTCGTATGTAGGTTCCGGGAGTCGAACTCGGGCCCTTGCGCTTGCCGGGCAGGCGCTTAAGCAGCTGAGCCATCTCACCGACCCAAAAAGTTAGTTTTTAAAGATAGTCTGAAATTTAAATTTCAAAAAGTATTCTATGGGCCGGTGAGATGGCTCAGCGGCATAAGCGCCTGCCTGGCAAGCGCCAGGGCCCGAGTTCGACTCCTGGAACCCACATACGAAAAAGGGGCCGGTGATAACGCTCAGCGGCACGGGCGCCTGCTGGCGCGCGAGGTCCTGAGGTCGACCCCCCCGGTACCCACAAAAAAAAAAAAAAAAAAAAAAATTCTATGACTTCACTAGAAATGAAGGTAGTATTAATTTGATTTAATTGAATGTTTCAGCAATTTAACAAAAAAAAAAAAGAAAAGGAAAGCAAACTTTTGATGTGGAACAGCATGGTGTTTAGGAACACGAATTTTGAGTTGGGCTGATTAAGGAAGCCGAATTCCCTGACTCTACTACTATATGTGAGAACTTGGAAGACTTTCCTCTACATGGTACTCAAGGAAGAGTAAAGCGAATAATCCACTTCCTCCATAAGAAAGTACCCAGGGAGGAGTAAGGGGAATAACCCACTTCCTCCGTAAGAAGGTACCCAGGGAGGAGTGAAGGGAATAACCCACTTCCTCCGTAAGAAGGCACCCAGGGAGGAGTGAAGGGAATAAGCCACTTCCTCCGTAAGAAGGCACCCAGGGAGGAGTGAAGGGAATAAGCCACTTCCTCCGTAAGAAGGCACCCAGGGAGGAGTGAAGGGAATAACCCACTTCCTCCGTAAGAAGGCACCCAGGGAGGAGTGAAGGGAATAAGCCACTTCCTCTGTAAGAAGGCACCCAGGGAGGAGTGAAGGGAATAACCCACTTCCTCCGTAAGAAGGCACCCAGGGAGGAGTGAAGGGAATAACCCACTTCCTCCCTAAGAAGGTACCCAGGGAGGAGTGAAGGGAATAACCCACTTCCTCCGTAAGGTATGCAGGGAGGAGTAAGGGGAATAACTCATGTAAATGCTTAGAAGCGTGCTAGCTGGGTAGTAGCCACTGGCCACATGTGATTCTCCCATGTTTGGCATGCTGGTCCAAATGGAGATGTGCTCTAAGTGTAAAACACACACTGGATTTTGAAGACAGTACAGAAGTGAAAAAATTAAAAATTTATGTTGATTACACGTTAAAATGATAGTATTTGACTATTTTGCATAGGATATGCATAATATATGCATATTTTTGTATATATTACCACATTTTTCATCTTCTTTTTGCCTTTTTGAACATTTCATATGTAGTCTGCATTTAGGCTTGGGTTATATTTCTGTTGTATAGTGCTGACTTAGGTCATTTTTACTTTCAGCTGCATTCATCCTTTTTTTTCTTTGAAATAAGTTGTAATAATTTATAAATATATAATATCTCTCTGAACTTATATTCATTTCTTTCAGTCTGTATTTCGATGGTCTTAAGCCACTGTCAGTATCTGTGATGACCTACAGTTAACTGACGTTACAAAGAAGATTAAAGAGCCATTATTTATATGCCATTAGTTGTTTCTCTATACCAAAAACATCTGTGGTATTTGGCCTAGACTGTGTTCATGGTGAAGGATAGATATTTCACTGCCAGGAATGTTCTAATATTCCTGCCTTAGATAATAAATTGAACTAAATGATTTTAAAGCATGTTCTGCCTTCAAATTTTTTTTTTTTTTTTTTTTTTTTTTTTTTTGTGGGTACCGGGGGGTCGACCTCAGGACCTCGCGCGCCAACAGGCACCCGTGCCTCTGAGCGATATCACCGGCCCCTTTTTCGTATGTGGGATCCGGGAGTCGAACTCGGGCTGTCGCGCTTGCAAGGCAGGCGCTTACGCCGCTGAGCCATCTCACCGGCCCCTGCCTTCAAATTTTTAAGATTTCTGTAAGTAAAATTAAATTTTATTGAAGGCATTGCTAACGTTAAATCATTTTTGTCCCTCAATTAGGCGATGTGACTGGAGAAGTAGAGCAGGTCTGGGGGTGCAGGTCTTCAGGCCGGGTTGGCTCTTAGCGGGACAGCGAGGGGCATCTGCAGTGTCAGACACCGCAGCGGACGAACCATGTGACGTCCTTGTGTGGGGGTCGGAGTTCCGGTTGCTCCACATGCTCAGCAGCATTTGCTGCTGTTAGTCTCTCGTGTCAGCGATTGAGGTTTCTCAGCGGTGAGAACTGAGCCGTGTCATTCCCCGCCGTGTGGGCTGCCCGGTGCACTGAGACGTGCAGCAGCACCCTGGATGCGGGCGATAGCCCAGGACAGCTCCGGGGGCAGCCGCCATTGGGAGTCACTGCCCTGTTCTACCGGAGTTACAGCTCGTGTGGAGGTTTTTGTTTCTGGTTTTGGTCTTTTTTCTTCTGATGACTCTGAGTACTTTTTGATGTAATTATTGCCTATTTGTGTAATCTTTTGTAAAGTGTTTTTGTTTTAAACTAAATGCGTATTTTTTTTAGTCAGTGTTGCATGTATTTTTCCTAGTCTGTAGCTTAGCAGGTTATTTTCTTTTTTTTTTTTTTTTTTTTTTTTTGTGGGTACCGGGGGGTCGACCTCAGGACCTCGCGCGCCAACAGGCACCCGTGCCGCTGAGCGATATCACCGGCCCCTTTTTCATATGTGGGATCTGGGAGTCGAACTCGGGCCCTCGCGCTTGCAAGGCAGGCGCTTATGCCGCTGAGCCATCTCACCGGCCCATTAGCAGGTTATTTTCTTAATGGTGCTTTTCATTGCGTGGAAGCTTTTTGTTTTTGATGAAATACAATTTGTCAAAGTTTTGTTTTATAGATAGTGCTTTCTGTGTCTTCCCTAAGCTCATGAGGTTCTTCTGTGCTTACTGAGTGGAGGAGGAGGAGACCAGGGTCCTGCAGCCTGAGAAGGACCTGAAGACTTCCCGGTGGGTCACGCCTCTTACAGGGCCCACACCATGCAGTGGCCCTAGGCTGGGGACCAAGCCTTTAACCCCAGAACTTAGGGGTCATTCCAGACCCGACCTCTAGCAGGTTCCGTTTATTTCCATTGCCTCACATTTTGGTGTCTCTCACCTGCTTTTTCCCTTCTATTTGTTCTCATGCATTTATGCTTTTTGCCTTTTTCAAAAAATATTCTTTTGCTGTTAACTACAGTGGAATTTCGGGAGGGGAACTGGGGTAAACGTGTGTATTAATTTGCCATTTACAGGTGGTCTGCACTGTTTCCATTTCCTCTGGGCTGTAGCCACCCACCTGGCTGTATGCCTTTGCCACACACCGGGTCCATGGTGACCCATGCTCTAGCTCACCCTACTCGCTGTCATTGTTGCGAAACGGCCTTAGTGTCCCTGGGCCACGTCCCCTTCCTCCTGGTACCCTCCCCTGCTTGTCGCGTGTTTAGAGGCGATTTCTCTGGGACAGGAGCAGAGCTGTGAAGGGGAGAGCGCCCGGGAGAGCGGCCGCGTGCAGCTCACAGGTGGGGGAAAGAGCGGGCGCGGTGGTTTGGTGCGGAGAGTCGAGCTCTCGTTTGGCGGCTTCCTTTTGCTCTGAAGTGGAAAACAGCTGTGTTGAGGGAAGGATAAGCGGAGTCCAGGCAGACGCCTCGGTCGGCCCCCTCTTCGGCTGCCGCCTGCGTCGCCGAGTGATGCAGAGGCTGTGACTGCTGCTCCGCGCTGCGTCCTGTGCAGGAGGGCGGGGAGGGAGTGTGTGGGGAGCGTGGGATTGGTGGCGCACGCAGCTGCGGTGCACACGCTTTGGCCTCCGCCTTGGTTTTCTGCTTCCGCGTCCTGCGAGGCAAGCGATGTTAGGCAGCTGTTTGCAGTTGAAAAGCTGAGACTTGGTTACAGTTACCTGGTTTGTCAAAAACACAGTACAGGTGAGAAACCTAGGCGGGATCCCATCTCCTCTGACCTAGACTTCACTTTCCCGAGTCACTGCCACCCGGAAAGGCTTCTTGTTGTTGAAAGGCATAATTTTCCTTATTCTAGATTTCCATAGAACATCCACGAACAGTTACGAAGTATCACGGAAGGTCAGCCGTAATTACTCTTCTCTGCTTTAATTTTGATGGGATCAAGCTTATCTACAGGTTATGGAGTGAAACTTACTTCCTTATTCTTTTAGTATCGTAAGTGTAGAGTTTCTGATAGATTTAAGGAGAAAATTACAAGGGAAAAACATATAATTTATCATGTTTATCAATTTCTTTTTTTCACAGAAGCAGGCTTCTACAGCTATTTTTTGTTTCCAAATTTGAATTAGCATATTTTCTCAATCTGTCTTTTCAATAATGTCACAAAACAATTAGAGAATAGAATTACATTTGACTAATACCATTCAGTATCTAATTTTATTAAAAAGGCACATTTATTACGTGTAGTTTTCCAAGTTCAGAAGACTTTGAATTTAACACCTCCTACATAATTAGTTGTTGAATAAAATATTGTTCAATCATAGGCTGCTGAGTTTACAATACGTGTTGATTTAGTAAATACTGTGCTTATTTCAGGTTTTGTAAATGTAGTGCTTATTCAAAGTCTTAATTCTGAGAAAATCTTATTGACTGGGAGATTTTAAAATGCTTAAAAGATATATGCAAATGTGAAGTGCAGAATTAGCTTTAAGTATATGTATTTCACATCCATTAAGTCTATTGCCAAATAATTTACTATGTAAAATTAAAGCAATTGAATCAATATTTTCTGCCTTACTAAAGGGACATTGCTATTTGTACATTGCAAATTTCTAATTTTTTAGTTTTCCACTAAGAATAGTTTGAATAATAAATACATTGCTTTTAAAAATGGTTGGGAGTCCAGAATAATTAGTTACATTATTCCCATATTTTTTTGCAGTTATAAATGTGCAAATTGTTGTTTACTGAACATAAAGCTTTGTCAAATTGAAAATTGGGGGTCTTTTCCCATTGATGCTGATAATATTTTAAGGTATCTTGCAATTGGAAAAGAATTACAGTGCTGGAAAATTATATGCTGTTACAGTATGTCCCATAATCTTAAAGGAAATGTATGTAATTCGAGGCAGGAGTGTGCAGGACGTTCTCATTGTTAATGTCGGAAGGGTATAAAGTACCACTTAATACCCACGTAGGCATTCAGAGAGTCTTTTCTTCATTATAACTGCTTATATATGGATTAGCATTGAGCTCGTTATATAATACATTTTAATGTTCTGAGAAAGAAGATGGAAAGGGTACCGGTACAATAGTCAGGAAAATACCACCTCAGAAAGGAAGGGAGTTAACAGTTCTTTCAAAAAGTCTTTTGACTGCAAAGCAATCTTGATTACGGGAAAGGTACTTAGGCATTAAGAGAAATTTTGTACAAAAAAGTCTGGGAATATTGAAAGTAAAAATCAGAAAGGTATAACTGGTCCTGTAGTGAGCATTATAATTTTTGTTAACATAGGGAACTCTTCACTGTTTAGCTGTCGTCTATGTGACATACAGATGTAAGAAATTTAGCTATCAATTACTTGGGTATTTTATGAAAACACTTATAAACTTATCTTTTTTTGTTCCCTGTCTCGCAAAAAAAAGCCAGGCTTGGTTGTGCATGTGTATAATCTCAGCACTTGGGAGGCTGAGGAAGGAGGATCCCCATGAATTTCAAAGCCAGCCGGGGCTACATCCTGAGTTCAAGGCCAGCCTGTATTACATAGCAAGACTCTATCTTGACGACAGATAAACAAACTATCTTTTTGTGATAAGAGGGGCAGGAGTAAGACGTTTTAGTAAGTGGTAATTTCTAGCTAATCCGCGGCACCGTGTAGATACTCTTCTAGTCGCTCTGTGTGTATTCGTGCTCATTTAACCTTTCCGAGGTACAGTGTCCCTAACATACGCAGTACGGAGGAGAGTGAGGTCTGAGTGAGAGACACGCTAATCAGTAGTAAGAAATTGTGAAACATTTCTGCATATACTTTGAGGAAGCAGTTACCTCTCAAGTTTTTTTTAAAGTATTTTTCAGCATACGTGCAGCAGTAACAGAAGAAATAGCATTATGGTAATGGTGTGGAGCAGTGAAGAGTTAGGCATATGAGCGGTGGCTCTCACTTCTTGAATTTGAATTCTGCCTCTGACTGAGTGAGCTCTGTAATTTCTAGGCTGGGCTGTCTCCTTATCTGTAAGATAGATGTGAATCATGCATGACAAATACGGATACCCCTTGGTGTACGACTGATCGCATGGCAGCAAACCCATTCTAAGTTGAAAACGTTAGCGTTGAAAGGGCTGAGGTCCTAGTGCAGTGTGGAGTGCTTGCCTAGCACGTGCGAGGCCCTGGGTGAGGTGAGCAGTGCAAAAAAAAAAAAGCACTGAGTCCGTGTGACCCACGGCAAATGCCAGCTCACCGCATGAGGAGCTGTGGGCGTGGGTTGTTCCCTGTGATGGCAGCAGCTGTGTGGGTTCTGGCGTACTGTGCTGCTGGCCTCAGAAGAGAGTGTTGTGTTTTTGTATGTTGCTAGCTTGGTAGAAGATCAGAATTCCAGTAGGATTTCCACTGACCACGCACTATTTATGCACCATCATACGGTGAAAGATGGAGAGTCACATCCCGCCATCGTAGGTCAGGGTCTCTCCGTGTTCATGGAAGGCATGCTACGTACTAGCCCAACTCAGGCATGTGATGATAAAATATTTATCTCCTGGGTTAGTTATGAAATTTAGGGGAGTTCTACACAAATATAGAACAGTGCTTCTGTGGAAATGCTTGGTTTTTATTTTATAGTTGCATTCTAATTCAGCTTCAGACCTTTGCACAAGTGTGTTTCTGTTTGGCTGAACGTTGAGATTTTTCTGGGTTTTTTTCTTCAGCATGGTCAGAATAACACTTCAGTTCTTTTTAATGGCTTGAGAGTCACTGTCGTGAATATAAATATTTGTCCTTGGAGATACAGACGTAGGGAAGACAGTGAACAACATCCAATGTCCCTGTTTTATCCCTGAAAGTGAGGCTGAGCAGTGTCTTTCTCTGTGGCTGTGTCTTTGCAGATTTGACCCCTTGATACGTCCAGGCCGCTTCTTCCAGAGAAGCCCTCAGTGTCACCATCAGTGTTCTGGACCGCGATAGCGTTGTGTCACGCGGGTGTCACTCGGTGGTCAGCCACGGTTTTCATTAAGTGTGTTGGTTTGGCTGTCATTGCCAGAGGACTTTTTAATATACACGCGCATAGTCTCTTCGAATCCTCCGAATTCAGTGCTGCTGCAAGGATGGAAGATTAAACCTAAATGTATAGTTGGCAGAGCCTGGGTTCAGTGAGGGGACTGGCTGTGGAGGCTGCGACGTGTCCCCTGAGGCTGTCCCCTGACCTTCTGACTGGGCAGCGAGGTGATGAGGCACAAGCCCGCCATGTGAGCCTGAGGCTGGTGCGCTTTCACCTCTCTCCACCCGTGTTTGCTGAGCCGGGCTTCTGTGGCAGGTCTGGCGGTGTGTGTCGTGCGTAAGCGTGGGGCGCTGTTGTGCACCGCGCGGTTGTTACTGTGAGTAGATACAAATGTGCCCTGTACGTACTTCTTTAGAGGGCTGTGTCATATTTCAGGAAAAATGTTATTTTAACAAGCGAATAAAAGGAATGATACAGCAGAGTGACTTTCTAGCTCTGGAGACATTTACTTCCCATTGTAAGATCAAGATTGCCTAAACTCGCCCTGTGATTTCGCTGGTTTGAGTATTCTCTTACTGTGGAATAGGGGCTGGAATTGGGTGCAGTTTGCAGATGTAACCACCTGCAGCCCTGGAACCTGAGATTTCCTTAATATCCTCCGCGGAGTGTTTCAGAGTTGCAAGCAGCTGGGTGAATGAGGTCTGCTGGTTAGGAGAACAGTGTTCCCCCGACCCTGTGCGTACTTTGCAGAGGTGAGTGAAAAGTGCTCCAGAGGCTGAGATGTGGCAGTGTGGCCCGTACTTAGTGACACCTGCTTCTCTCAATTCCTGAAAAGTGTGTCTTCTTGAAGAAATTCATATTCTCTTATCCTCCCCATTTCTACTAAAACTGTGCTGGACCAACTAAAGTGTGTGTGTTTCCAGTACTGGGGGCTGCACCCAGGGCCTCTTCGGTGCTAGCCAAGCCTGTACCACTGAGCTACATCCCTTTTTATTCATTTTTAGTTTGAGACAGGTCTCCCTAAATTGCCCTGGCTGGCACTGAGTGAGCGTGAGATCCTCCTGCCTCGGCCTCCTGAGTATCTGGGACCACAGGCAGGCATCATCAGGCCTGGCTAAGTTGTGCTGCACTCACTTGGCCTCCGTGGGCCTGTCTCACCACCTGTGAAAGGGGCGTATACAGTACTCTCACCTTCTGTAGCCAGTTGTAGACTTTGTTCATGTATTATTTTTCTCTTATCATATCTTTGTCATCGAGCTAATCCCACATTTTGAGAAATTTTTTCCTTGCTTCAGTTTACTGTATTTTTAAGATGAAAAAAAATCCTTAAAGTTTCATCACTGCTAATCTTTTTGAGCTTAATGTGTGTATAAATACCCCACAGTTTGCTTTTACAGAAAGCGAAAGAAAGAAATCTTAAAATAACTTTCTAATTACCTCCTAACTTGCCTAATAGGAAACCTGAGAGGAGGCCGGGGCCTCGATCGTTTATAACATAGTGGAGCTTCGGAGAAGTCAGGATTCAGAGGCCCGGAATGTAGAACCGGAAAGCCTCTGCTGCAGAAGCCAGGCTGGGGGGCAGGTGTGTTGGGCACAGAAAGGTGCAACGGATGCATGCTGCTGCTCAGAACCAGGGAACGGTGAAGTGGGAGGATCAGGTATTTTCAGAATTATGTAAAATAATGCCAAACAAAAATTGAAATGGGAAAACTGAATGTTTTGTTTTAAAATACATTTACATTTAAAATTTCCTTGTAGGGCCGGTGAGATGGCTCAGTGGCTTAAGCGCCTGCCCGGCAAGCGCGAGGGTCCGAGTTCGACTTCCGGATCCCACATACGAAAAAGGGGCCGGTGATATCGCTCAGCGGCATGGGCGCCTGCTGGCGCGCGAGGTCCTGAGGTCGACCCCCCGGTACCCACCAAAAAAAAAAAAAAAAAAAAAAAAAAATTTCCTTGTGATTTGGTGTAACATTTTCTCAATTATGCCAAGATACCAAAAAAAGAGAGATTTTTTTTTCTTTGTCATCCTTCCAAAGGAATTAGTATCTCACTGTTTTTTTTTTTTTTTTTTAATAACCAGAACTTTATCATGTTTGTTAGTCTGTTTTTGTTTGTTTGATTTTGTTTTGCTTTTTTTAATGGCAGTACTGGGGCTGGAACTCAGAGCCTTCACACTGAGGTACATCCTCAGCCCTTTTTTTATTTTATCGAGACTTGCTAAGTCGCCAGGTTGCCCAAGCTGGGCTCAAACTTGGGATCCTCCTGCTCACCCTCCCAGAGTGCTAGGATTACAAGTGTGCACCACCACACTGGCTTTTGACTGGTTTACTTTTAAGCATTTTTAAGCAACCAACTTTATGAAGGTGTAATTTATATATATTAAATTATTAACTATATTGACTATATATAGAGAGAGATATATACACACACAGATACTCTGTGTTTAACAACCTACCTGTTTAATGACTACAACCAAGGCACACTGTTTAGACTTGTGACCCACTGCTCAGACTTTTGTACAGTTCTGTTTATACAGCCTCAGTGTCTTTTTTTTTTTTTTTTTTTTTTTTTGTGAGTACCGGGGGGTCGACCTCAGGACCTTGCGCGCCAGCAGGCGCCCATGCCGCTGAGCGATATCACCGGCCCCTTTTTCGTATGTGGGTTCCGGGAGTCGAACTCGGGCCCTCGCGCTTGCCGGGCAGGTGCTTAAGCCGCTGAGCCATCTCACCGGCCCTCAGTGTCTTTTTTTGTACCTTGTTTATACAGTACTGTAATTTCTGCTGATTGTACAGTAGAGAGCTGAGAGTTAAGCAAATAAATGCAAAGTCATTGAGTCAAGAGTTTGCTTTGTCCATGTCTTTGTTCTGAATGTTATAATGTACATACTATATACAGTTTCTCACTTAGTGATCAATTCATTTAACAGCCTAGTTGCAGGAATGGAACTCGGTAGTTAAACGAGGAGTGTCTGTGTAGTACAGGTGTATGTGTAAGGTATATAAATGATGTAAAATATATAATTGTATATTTGCATATGTTTGTATTTAGTTTATATGCTGTATGATAAAAATGTAGTGTTTAAATTTAAAAATTTATAGTAAAAGACGTATTGCCATTTATTCCCCTCCCAACCCTCCCCCTTGCTTCAGACACTCATCCTATCATTCTTGCCACTTTCTGAAGCAGCTCTGGAGTCCTCTCTCAGGACTGTCGTTAGTTGTGCTCTTGTGGCTTCTTTGATGTCTTGAATTGATTCGAAAGTACTTTTTATGGTCCTTTGTTGTTGGGGAAGAGCCCGAGTGCCAGAGCTGGTGAGTAAGGTGGCTGAGGACACATCATTGTGTTTGTGAGAGCCTGCCTTTCTGTTGGATGGCACTTGGCAGCAGCATTCTCTGTGCTTTTTGATCATACCTCATAAAGACACAAAAGAGGAATCTTCAGAAAGTGCCAGAAACCATGGGATAAGTGTGTTAGAAGCAAAAGGGAAGATCTTGAGGGGGATCCCTGGTAATGTGTCTTTTACTGTAATAAATTTTAATTTACACATTTGCTATACATTTTGATCACCTCTCCTGTACAGGAAGGCACACTGTTTCACTGTGTAACTGTATAACTGTCATTATACCAAAATATAGAGCACTTTCATCACCCCAGAAAATTCCTCTGTGCTCCCCAGTCTTCTCTAGGCAATCATGGATTTGCTTTCTGTTTCTCAACATTTCTTGGGTATTGTTTTAGGCTCTAAAAATGTCTTGATGTTTTATTTGGCCATTATGGGGCTTAATTATTAATTAGGGTTTTAAAGAGATAAATTTATGCCCTCACACACTCTTAAAAAGAAAACCTTCTGAGAGCATATTATGTAATATGCATTCAAGAAGGTTGCCTGTGAGTTCCGGCTGGTGCAGTGTGGGGGATGTCACAGGTGAGTTGGGTGGGCTTTGTGAGATTAAAAATAGCAACTATGATTTGCATACAGAAAACCATGCATCTGAGATAAAACACACCTTTACAGTTTGCCTTCAGGGAAATCATGGATTTTCGCTCATTAATCCCCTTTTACTTGTTAAGGTTATTTATGTTGTGTTTAGTTTTTCTCTTATTTTCCAATTTATTTGTTATTAAGAACTATAATAATTTATGTTATATATGTATGCCTCAATTGTTTTCTGTCACTAATACTATTAAAGCTGTGGTGCCCATGTTATCCACTAATTAAAGATCAAATAGATTCTTAAATTCAGTAATGGAATATAAAAGTTCTCATTTTGTTATGATGTTGCTGACTATAAATGGAGCATTATCTTCGCTGCAGTGTGTGAGGTGTCTGGCATGCCTTTTGGTTATCTTACAGCATTTAAAAGTACAGAGGATTCTTACAGTTTGCTGAAGATAATCTAAAATATTTTCTTTGAGAATTACAGTTTTTAAACTGGTTAAAGGTGTGGATTTAGATCTGTTTATGAGGATCGAAACAATCTAAGGTTGTCTTTAGCCATTCATTCATCTGTTTACTCAAAATTGTTAGGGGGCTCACCTACATTTTAGGCTCTATTCTAGATGCTGTGGATATAGCAGAGTTCACTGGTAGAGAAAGACACACATGCGTAAATAATAGTATCTGGTATAATCAATGTTTCATGTACAGTATGGCGATTTGAAGTGTGGTCTGAAAGGGTGGCTGGAAGGGTATAGCACAGTGATTAAAGAGTCCTGGCTTTGAATCTCATCAGTGCCATTTTTGATTTGTGTAACCCAGGAAGAACAACTTAACTTCTGTTAGCCTCAGTTTCTTATTTGCAAAACTCAGGATAATACCTTCCTCATAGTGTTTTGTAAAGACTAAATGAAATAATGAATTTAGAGCATATAGCCAGTTTCTTCTATGTGGTACCTTAGGATAAATTATAATCATCATAGACATTATGTATAAAATGCAGAGATCCATGAAAGGCTATATAAAAATATATCATAACGACATAAAAATTTAATTATTGTTGAGCAGAAAAAGTTTAAAAATGATAAGATTACATTTTGGATATGTGCTTTTCATTATCTGTATATTGCTGTATATGTCATACACTTACATATATATGTTGCTGGATAGGGTTGTATTGAAATAGAAAAAACCAAAGTGTGTTTCCTACTTACACACTACTCATACCTCTGATACTTGATAGCAGGAATTTCTCCCCACACATCAAGCACTTTTCAAGTGGACACCATCTGGGTGTCTTACAGTTCATTTCTGACAGTGTGACAGTTAAACTGCTTTGCCAACTTGATTGGCTTGAGTGCTGTCTGTCTAGAGGGTTGGTAAAGTGCGCTTCTAGGTTCATGCGGGTGGGTCATGCAGGAATAACCCTGCATACTACTTATGGTCGTAGGCCCTTCATCTTGGTGCATTTCCCCTATGCTGCATCTGGCTGCATGAATCAGGCAGCTTTGCCTCACCAGACCTACTACCTCCATGATGTTTCTGCCTTGGAGCAGCTGATCATGGGCTGAAACATCTAAAACCATGAGCCAAAAATCAGCCTTTCCTCTTTCAAGTTTCAGTGTCACATAGTCTCAATTACTTTCTTTGTTGCTGGAACAAAATACCTGATATCTGAAACTTAAAGGAGAAGTTTATTTTGGCTTATGTTTCACTCTGTAATCAGCTGGCTCCAAGCCAGGATGGCATGGCAGAAGGGCTTGGCAGAGGAGAGCTGCCCTGTAGCATGGTAGACAGGAAGCAGAGAGTAAAGGGAGGAGGCAGAAAGGGAAATATAACCTTCTGGGTCACACCCAGGCCTCACCTCCTAACAGCAAGTCAGCGACAGTGCCCCTGCTATCCAGTCACCTTCCAAAGGTGCCATCTATGATCATGTGAGGCTTTAGGGGGACATCTAGATGTAAACCATAACAGGTAGTCTGTCCCAGCAGTGGGAGAGCTGACCAGTACAGAGAGTTGCCTTCAGAGGAGAGGAGTTGTTGCTGTGACTGTGCTGTATCTGACCATGCCGTTTATAAGCCTTTGGAACCGGTTGGAAGGAGGAGTTTGGAAAAGTTCGGAGGTGCAGGCCAGTGAAGCTTCAGAACGCTGTAAGCAGAGCTTGGTGGGTGATTCTGTTCAGAACGCGGAAGATAGGGTGACAGCAAAGCTAGGCTCGTGATGTTTCAGATGTGAACGGGACTTGAGTAGAGGCCATGTGTTTTACACTCAGGCAAAAAAGTTCTCTACATTTTGTCAGTGTCCTAAGACTTCACATGAGGCTGAATTTAAAGGTGAGAACTAATTGATCTGGAGGTGTAAATTTCAAATTAACCCAACATTCAAACCATGGTACTACTGTCTGCTTTTAGCCAGATTTATTTTGTTTTGGGAACAAAAAACACAGCAGAAAGATTTGAAAATTTTAAATTTGGGCCAGAGAAGAAGCACATACAAAGTCGGAGGCTGCGGGTGGTATAGTGGCCAAAGACTAGCATCATTAAAAGGAAACCACGTATATGAACTGGGACAAGAGAGAAGATGCCTCAAGGGCTTTTGGGAATCAGCAAGACCCTGCCCTTGCAGGCTCAAGGGTGCAAAAATGTGAGCCTTTTATTTAGAAAAGAGCCCCTGGGCCCCCTACTCAAGAAGGACTCTCTTGGGAATGGGCTTTTGAGACTCATTTCACCATGTGCAACCATCTAAGCACTCAATGGCCACTGTAGCCATAGTCCAAGGGGGCCTGGCTACTGCTTAGACTGACAGAAGACTTTGGTTTCTTCCATGTGATGCTGTTTTTTCAGGCCTCAGAATGCAGGAGTTGTGGTGGAAGCTTCCACCCAGATTTCAGAGGAAAGCCTGGAAGGCCAGGCAGTGTGCCCATGAGAGGGGAATATGTGAAGCTGAGGGAATGAAGCCTAGAGTGCGTGGAGACCCCTGAAAGTCAGAGTTGCCAGGAATGTGGAAAGTCTGCTGAGGGAAGCCATAGACAGGAGAACCAGCCCAAGAGAGAGGCCATGTGGTTGGCAACTGGCAAGCAATTAGAGGTAGGGGCTACCCGCCATCTGGAACTCATCACCCTGTGCCCTGGATGCAGCCAGTAGTACCACGACTTGCTGTTATGAGGTGAGGCCTGGGTGTGACCCAGAAGGTTATATTTCCCTTTCTGCCTCCTCCCTTTACTCTCTGCTTCCTGTCTACCATGCTACGGGGCAGCTCTCCTCACCAAGCCCTTCCGCCGTGCCATCCTGGCTTGGAGCTATAGAATGTAGTGTTTACCCCGCTGTTTGAATCTTGCTTTGGTCTGATTATTTCTACTTGCTTTTTCCTCCTTTTTTGGAATGGGAATGTTTACCCTGTGCCAGTGTATATTGGGGATATATATCTTCCTGTAAAAAATTTATAGTTGTCTCAGAGGAGACGTGCACTTGACCTTTCTGTGTATGTGTATGGTACCGAGGATTGAACACAGGCCCTTCATGCTGAGCTACATCGTCAGTCCATTTTTATATTTTATCTTGAGACAGTGTTTTGGGACTTTTGAATAATGCTGGAACTGTTGAGGTTTGGGGAAGGGCGTTAGTATGTTTTCAGTTGAACATGGTGTAGTTATGTAAGGTGGAATTACGATGTTTTTGTTGGGAGTTAAGTATGGCTTAAGGAGATGTGTTTGGGTGACAGGGAGTCGAATGTGACAGTTAAACTGAATTGTCAACTTGAATGGTTTGAGGCTGCCCAGGGAATTAGTAAAGCATGCTTCTGAGTGTTCGTGGGTGGGTCACAGAGGTGTGACCTCAGGAACATACCTCATCCCCGAGCCCTCCGTGGCCACACTATTCCCTTGCTTTGCTTCTGGGCTGCCACAAAGTGAGCAGCTTTGCTCCACTGTGCCCTTCTGTCATGTTTCTGCAGCCAGCCAGCCAGCTATGGACTGGAACCTCAGAAACTGGAAGCCAAAATAAACTACTCCTCCCTGAAGTGTCAGGTGTCAAGTGGCGTTCCCACCAAGAGGAAAGCTGACCAGTGTAGACCTGATCTGGGTGGAGTGTCAGATCCCACAGGTTAAGCTCTGCACTGCCGCTGCCTGCCACGTGTCATTGCAGACCTCAGATTTTGACCTGTGCTTCTGATGAACTGGCCATAGGTCAGCTTTGCCACAATCCCTCCTGAATTTAAATTAATTTGTTTGGGGGATTTGTAGAATGTAGAAAATCTTTACACTGACACACTTGTTGCAAAAGATACTTTAAAGGATCCAAATGAACATTCAGGTGTAGAGATTCACAATGTGAGATCTGGAAGGATCTGGAACCCAAGAGCTTCCATTTCCATGGACTTAGGTTGCAGCACACTTCCAGCATGTGGCAATGTTCTTGTTCACTGGCCCGGAGCGCTTTGAACCTTGTCTTTCGGATGTTTGATGGAGGCATTGCTGTTTGGCCAGGCTGTGTGAGCAGCTCAGCCTTCAGTACCGCTCTCCCCAACCCGGGGGGTAGGGAGGTCTAGTCCTGCCTGCCTAGTCCTCTGGTGATCCATCCCGAAGCTGTCCAGGGACCCCACCACAGGTCATCTTGCTAGCACGCAGAAGACACACTTTTTACTCCAGAGACTCCAAGGGTTTTAGGAGCTTCGTGCCAGGAAACAGTGGTAGAGACCAGATCTTTTTATATCATGATGTCACAGGTGTGATTTACAAAGTTTCAGACGTGATACTTAATGAACAGTGTAGAGATTTTCAAGAGTAGTTTTGATTAAATAGAATCTTCACGTTGCTCGCGGCCTGGGCGCCTGTGAAGCCCGCTGTTCACTGTAGATGCTGAGTTGCACGTTGGGCAGTTAGAGCTGTTGCTCGATGGCAGGAGTGGGAGGGCACTGGGACGATCTGCTATCCCCTCGGATTGAGAGCCCCTCACTGCCAGCGTCCTTTTGAGCCATCATGCCATCTTTATTGGCTGGCACAGGGTCTAGGTTGTAGTAAGGTGGTAAATATGTATTTTTGATGGATAAACACATTTTTGGGTTGCCACTCTTAACGTGGGTTATATTTTCTCTAAATCACAAACCTTAAAAAGTTAAGGGCCGGTGAGATGGCTCAGCGGCGTAAGCGCCTGCCTTGCAAGCGCAAGGGCCCGAGTTCGACTCCTGGAACCCACATACGAAAAAGGGGCCAGTGATATCGCTCAGCGGCACGGGTGCCTGTTGGCGCGCGAGGTCCTGAGGTCGACCCCCCGGTACCCACAAAAAAAAAAAAAAAGTTAAAACGTAGTGCAGATACTGTGTTTTGTTAACTGTTTCATAAACAAATGAGTTGTCCGCTACCTCTTTAGGCAGTATTTTCCTAAGCATTAGGTGGCAGTAGTGTGTCGTGCTTGACAGTACCTGTAAAATTATTTTTTCAACTTTCGTAATTTTGACATGGTGTCAAAGTGTTAAGGACATGCTTGGTAGAGCCTCTTTACCTAACTTTTCATCACATGGTCTTTAAGCAGGTGGGCACCTCGTAGAAACAGCAACACAGCCATGCGGGTCAGTGCGTCTCCGTCTCCCCCCCCCCCCGTCTACACTGCATTCGGATTCAGTAGGGAATTGGCAGTGCGCAACCTCAGCAGCACTGCTGCAGCAGCTGGGTAACGGCTGCTTCACAATCACAGAGATCTGCAAGCATGAAACTCAAAAATTAGCTCTGAATGCATGTGTTGGCTTGATATCCTAAGACGCTTACTTGGTCCCTTATCTCGAACGTAGAATTGTCATTGAATTTAACCACGGTTTTCAACACTTCCCTCGCTCTATCAGTCTCCACCGGCGTGAAAGTTACTTACCTTCCTGAGCTCCCTCTGAGGTGAAGTGGAACTGAGGACTGCCGCAGTCGCTCGGCCTTGGGCGTGGACAGTAATCCCCCGTGAAGCTCGAGTGCTTACGTATTAAGATGTCAGTGCTTGTAGCGTGCAGCTCATCACCCCCGTGGTTTCCTAGAGTGTGGACACTCCAGTCGGTAGAAATTACACTTTGACTTTTTACAGGAAACGGTTTTGGAGCTGACTCAGACGTGAGCTAAGTAAAGTCAGTGTGTCACATTTTCTTTCTTCTTTCTTACTCTCTTCTATCCCAGGGGTGTCGTACTTGAGGGAATTCACCGCCAGTGCAGGAGTGTCATTAATATGGCAGAATGATCACTTAATAAGAGAAGAGCACGAAGGCGTTGGCAGAACACACTGCCTAATTAGTACTGATGGCCGCAGAGCAGAGCCCGAGCTGCGAGGGGAGTGTCTGTAGGGCCTCTGTGCATCTCCACAAGTAGTTAGCAGGGATCAGTCCTCAATCAGACACATGCTGGCCTCACCAAGCCCAGTGAGCGGGAAGGCAGGCTGCGCCCAGCTGCTCCTTATCACCTGGGGGCCCGGAGGCCGGGCGCATGTCTGTCTTGGGACTTTCTTTAGCTCATGTTGAGCGCATCCACGAAGACTTAGGGGCCAGGAGCGGTGACTGTGGTGTGGGAAGGACCACAGCAAAGGGCGGACTTCTTTGCAGTTAACTTGGCCCTTTTTGTTTTGTTTTGTTTTGTTTTTTTGCCTTATTTTGGGAGGACAGAAAGTAGGGATGTATAAACATTTTGGGGGAGAAGTTTCCTGGGTTTTATAAAATTATCAAAGATTAAGAATCTACTGATTTTCTTTAACTATTTTAGTAAAGCCTAAACTTAATACTTTGGTAAATCAAAAACAGGTCTTCGTGGGGAAAAACGTTAGGGGGTGGTGTTCTGCTTGTCAGATGTTGTCAGGTTCACTGATGTGTTATTATTCATACCATTCTCGCGACTTCACCGTCTCCATTTTTTCTCATCAGATGTCCAAAGAAATGCGGTTTTATTATCTTTAGCGGTGAGTGCCTGAAAGTGTCGTGATGACTAGGCCTTCAGAAGAAGCCTAGTAGAGGTAACCCGCGGTAAGCTTTTCCGTGTGTCGATGTGCGTGCTGCGCGTCAAGAGCCTTCTGCTGCTTGGCATTATTAGCTGTCCGCAGCATGACTCCACGGTAGTGGTGTGGAGATCCCGCGGTGGTCACGCTGGGGCTTGGCGGGACGGTCCGGGGATGGGAAGAGTCAGGAAGCACCGCGCAGCTTTCTTTTTTGCTGAGACATGGGTGAGAGCTGCTGCTGCTATGACGCTTCCTACTTTTCTTAGTAGTATGCAATTGATGTGTGAGAGGAACACGTTCAGGGAGACTAGAAGGCTAGAAACAGAAACACTGGGGTGGTTTTATTTTTTTTATTTTTTTTTTTTTGTGTGTGTGGGTACCGGGGGGTCGACCTCAGGACCTTGCGCGCCAGCAGGCGCCCGTGCCGCTGAGCGATATCACCGGCCCCTTTTTCGTATGTGGGCTCCGGGAGTCGAACTCGGGCCCTCGTGCTTGCCGGGCAGGCGCTTAAGCCGCTGAGCCATCTCACCGGCCCTGGTTTTATTTTTTAAAAAGATTTAGTCTCAGTTTCTGTGTTAGTCTTTCTTATGCTACTCGAACAGGATTCTGGAGATTGGGAAATTCATACAAATTTATTGGCTCACGGTTCTGGAACCTGCAGGTCCAAGATCACGGGGATGGTGTCTGGCAGGGGCTGGTGCTGGGCCGCCCTGTCGCAGAGGACAGGTGGGAGAGGTGAAGGACTGGACCCGCCTGCAGCCGAGCATCAGTCCCTTCGTGGCAGCAGAGCCTCTGGGCTCAGGGCCCCTGAGGTTTTAGTCCCTGGTACCCGCACATGGCAGTCCCATTTCTGGATGAGGCTTGAGTGCTTGGGGGGACAAACAGGCGGTAGCCACTGTACTTCCGCACGCATAGCTCTCAGAGTCTGTTTCTGTGCCCCCTCTTGGCTCGGATAGAAGTCTTTGAATGCACCCCGGGGCAGGATTGCGTTCCTGCACCAGGCTCTTCCTTATGTTGGCCAAGTAGCATGGCACAGTGACTACCTGCTTACTAGGAAGGAGTACAGGAGAACAGCGCGGACATGCCGAGCTCGGATCAGAACTCGCATTCGGCCCTGCCCGTCCAGAGTTGACGGAGTCTGCTCCTTAGGGAGGGCGTCACCCGAGGAGCTCAAGCTCTGCAGTGCTGGTAGAGTGCTGCTGCCGAGACACCGCCCTGCGCTCCGTACAGTGTCCCCTCACACTGGGGACAGACGAGGCGGAGCGAGAGCTTGGGGCTCTGCTGTCGTAGGACTTGTGAGGGCGAGTGTGACTCGTTTCTTGTGCAGTAGTGTCACTTAGACTGTGCACCGGGGACAGCAGTCGGAGAGAGGTGCCCTCGCATAAGCTCGAAGCAGGCAGGTGGGGGAGTGGTCGGACGTGACTGCCGGGGGCCAGGTGGAGCTCCTGTGCGCAGGCTCAGCGCGGGAGCGCAGCGCTAGGCAGGCCGCACCTGCAGGGTCGGGCGCTCCTGCGCCGGGCCAGGGAGTTGGCTCTCCTGTTGGTAGCCTGGGTTACTAGAAATTTTCTTTCCCTTTTCATTTCATCCTTTCAGCATTTATTGAGTGCAGTAATGCTTTTAACAGACAAGGATTTCTATAGGGAATCTAATGTTAAGATCTGAGTTACAGATTTAAATATGTTGAACTTATAGTGCTGACAAAATAGGTTTTCAGAGGTATTTTGAAACTTAGTTCTGGAATTCAAAGTTTGATGGTAGAGAGTTCGTATCCTGTTAATGTTACTAAACTCATCTGCTAATAACAGAAAAACCACAGTGGTGCGCTACATGGGGCCACACTGGTAGGTCAGAGAGTATCAATCAGCTTGATTACTTGGGAATTTTTGTGTAATCATATTTGCCCAAGATCCTTTTCATAATGGATTTAGTTCTTACTTGAAGTTGATACTTCATAAATCAGAACAGAATAATCCCAAGTGTAGTGAAGTTAATGTATGTGAGTGGTTGGCTCTGAGACTCTTAGGTATTTACCTTGAAGAAATACCATTTCATTCCCCTTTACTGTATGCGATGGGTATAGAAGAGCTCATGAATTCAATGGGCGCTAACAAACACCCACGTACTCACTAAAACAGACCAGGAGTCGCGGAGACATTGATACTATGTTGTATGATGCTGTTTCTACAATGTATGCACCAGTTTTTGTCCTGTAGTTATAAAACATTTGCCTGTGTGCTAAACCTGTCTGTGGTACCATTGGGATTACATATATAGTGTCCCCTTCCTTGAAAAAAATCAGCAAATTTCAGCAGCTTCTTTAGGGAAGTAAGTTTATATTAGGGCTAACAGTGGACTAAAAGGCCAGCATTTACAATTAGGGAACAGAAGGTGTCAGATACCTAAAAATGTCTGAGTTGGGATACTTAATATAATTTTCATTGTGGTGGTGTAAGTTAACATAACCCAGGAGTGTCACGGATTCAACATTTATTTTACTTTTTAAAACACGTATACTTGGTAGAATGCATTTGTCCCAGGAATATTTTAATGAAAGCACAAGTTTTCTGACTTACCCTTAAATTCTGTATTTTAAGCAATGGAGGCTAATAGTGTTCTCAGACTTTAGCATGCTCAGTCATTGCCTGGAGAGTTTGGTGGGACAGATTTTGGAGTTCTGCGCCCTAAACAAGGGTGACACATTGTGACAGTCACTCCAGTATTGGTAATTTAAAAAGTATTCAGACTTAATAGGCAGAGAATAACTAAAACTAAGACACAGCTGGACAATGCACTGCTGTAAAATCTCAGGTGATGAGGATCCGGGAGACTGGGGAGACTGGGCGTGCCAGGCCCCGAGTTTACAACCCAAGAACAAAAGAATTAGGAGTTCATAATTAAAGTGTAAAGTGTTAATTATCAGTTAAATAATTAGTTCAGAAACAGTTATCAGAGTCCTGATAGTCCTGATAAAATGTCACATTGCTTTCTGTGTATCTTTTGTGGTACCATAAATGTTTCTCTTTTATATTAATATGATTTCTTAATCTTTTGTGTCAGTTTTTTTTATCCTTGACAAATGACATGGGGATTTAAAGAACATAAATTTATAAACTTGGAAAGATGTCCCTAAAATGTGAGGAAATTACTTAGGTCATAAAGTTGTTTCATTTGAGAACAGTAAAAAGCAGTTTTTGAAATTTTGGAAATATACTCTTCTGTATTTTATTTTAATAAAGAATTACAGAGATAATATCGCTGTTAGTATTTTTAATATTGTGACATATTTTGGATGTACTTCGGCTTTATACTAAGCAACACTTTTAAAAATGTTTTTAAATTGTTGGAATTGGCAAGTGTGCTAAAAAATAAAACTTTACATAAATTACTCTGTAATTCAAACTTCACTAACTCTATTTTCTTGTTTTTTTTTTTGTTTGTTTTTGTGGGTTCTGGGGAGTCGACCTCAGGACCTCGCGCGCCAACAGGTGCCCATGCCGCTGAGCGATATCACCGGCCCTTTTTTCGTATGTGGGATCCGGGAGTCGAACTCGGGCCCTCGCGCGTGCAAGGCAGGCGCTTACGCCGCTGAGCCATCTCACCGGCCTATTTTCTTGTTTTTAATTATACTTTTTATTAAGCTTGGAAGACATTTCTCATTTTTCCCTGCTGGCTTAGAAAGATTTGCTGAATTCCTGGATGTGGCAGCACATGTCCACACCAGCTACGTGGGAGGCTGAGGTAGGGTTCCAAGGTGAAGGCCAGCTGGGCAGCCTCGCAAGCCCGTGTCTCGGAATTCTGGAAAGGGCTGGGATATGGCTCAGTACTCCCTGTGTTCAGTCTCTAGTACCAGTAAAGGGGGGTGGGGCTTGTTAAGTTCTTTTTTTCTAAATTTAGATAGTTCTAAAAAGTTTTTATTATTGGGATATGGTCAGCATACACTGAAAAAATGTACTTATCTCAAGTGTTTGGTGAGTTCTGATACCAGGTAACTGCCACCCCGAACAAGTTATAGAATATTTCAGCTCCTCCACAGACTTCCGTCCTGCCCCTCCTGAATTCCCACTGCCTGTCCCTACCTGGATACCAGCGTTGATTTCCCTCGCCCTAGAGTTGACGCCCAGAATCCGGGTTTCATACTCACGTAACCACACAGTATGTACCCTTCTCCTGCTCAACAGAATGTTTCAGGCGTTCATTTTATGTTACTGATTACGTCACAGTTTTCTTACTACTGACTAGTATTCCTTTTCATTGATTTAATGTGTTAATCCATGCCCCCTTTGATTGGCACTGCTGGCTGTCGTGACGTGGACCCTTACCATTCCCAGTCTTTGTGGATGTGTGTTTTATGTTGCGTTTCTCTCCGCTGAATGCCCAAGCTTGGACTTTCTTGGTTGTGTAGTAGAGACCTGTGTCGCTTTATAAGGAACTGGGCAGTAGTTTCCTGCCAGCAGTACGTGAGAGGAGGGTGGGGGCGGAGCTCCCGCGGACAGCGGTGCCCCTGGCCAGCTTCTGGCCCGGTGGGCGGGGTGGCCGGACGCTCCTGCAAGCGGAGGCGCGCGGCGGGCAGCGCGCAGGGACACGTGGATCCTGACCGCAGCGCCGGGGACTGGGGTCGTCCGGCCTCGTGGCGCTCGCCGCAGCTTGCTGACCTCGGCCTCAGAACTGGAATAAATGGCATGGGCGGCACTCCTAAAGGTTTGTGCCCTGCTGAGGTGTGTGAGCATCGAAGAATTTATAAAACTGTAACACTAATTACCGAGTATCTGAACCAACCACGTTGATGTGTCAATGAAATGTGAATATGGCTATTTGCATGTTTTATTGTAAAAACTTAAACAGAAAAAACTATTCCACGTCCAAAGAGATTCCTAACTTTACTTTTTACATGAAAATATGTTCTATAAAATATTTGACAAAACTTTCAGAGTGAGCTCTGGTTGAAAGTTCTGGATAAATACTATTAAAAGGTTCCTATTTGCTTGAGACTAGAAAAATCCTCTGCTTCACTCAGACTGTTTTCAGTGGAATGTCTCGAAGTGTAACCTTTCCTCATTTGTTGACTGTTGAGCTTACTGATTGTTTCAGAACTGTGAGGCAGAGGGGAACTCTGGAGAAAAGGAGAGGAGGAGGGGTCGCGGAAGGGCGAAGTGTCCAGCGGAGCACGTTTAAGGGAGCAGCTGATTTCCTGAGTTGGTGCAGAATGTCTGGTTCTCACCAAGGAGCATACAGAAATTGCAGCATCTTGAAAACATGGCTGAGAAATCCTTAGAGCTAGAAACCTCACAGAGATTCTTTCATGGGTTCGTGTATGTACATGTTTCATTGTGTTTTTGTAAGCTGTTTAAATCTGGCCTAGAATAACCAGCTTGCAATTAAAATATGTTTGGGGCCTTGTAATTTTAAAGTCTTCGAGGCTGAGCAAGAATGCGAAGAGCATTTCACTGTTGCAGTAGGATGGGTTCGTCCTCGGGGGGTAGACTGGCCAGGAGACCCCGCTGGATTCCGTGAGCCGTCTCTGCAGGCACGCGCCTTGTCATGGCCTGTGTCCCCGGGCTCCTGCTGGTGGCTCCCACGGTCTGATTCACCTGGCAGCCGTCTTCTGGCCCTGGCAGCTTGGCTTCGGTCACTGAGTCCCGTCCCTCACTGGCCCCTCTGGTTTTGATTGGCAGTATCACCCCGACAAGCAGAGCGCAGCCGCGCCGGCAGAGACACTGGAGGAGCGTCGGCAGAAGTTCATCGAGGTGGCTCAGGCCTGGAAAATCCTGGGGAACGAAGAGTCGAGGAAAGAGTACGACCTGCAGCGGCATGGTAGGTGTGTGGCCCGCTCGGGCGTGGGGCAAGCACAGAACCTCTGCCACGAGCTTCCCGTGAAGCCGCGCAGCTCCTTCTCTTAGCTGCTAACGGTGTGTGCGCGGCCTGAATTGTCCGCTGCGTTTCCGGCTCGTCATTTAATACAGTTGTGTACAAACTGAAGCGCCGGCCGCCGCCCTTCAGAGACACCTGCCCTGGGGAGGGCGGTCTCGGCCCGTCTGCCCACCTGGTGCTCGTGGCCGCTCCTGCCCAAGTGCCCAGGGTGGTGGTGTCGCTGCGCGCTGCCCGAGCTTCTGACCACAGCCACAAGCTGTTGTGAGGAAGCTGGGAGGAATGTAGGTCAGGTTTGTCACACAGGGACGTGGCCGCACGAAGGGATGGGCTGTCCTTTAGCGCTGTCCTTGGGACAGGAGTCCCCAGCCATCCGTGGGGACCTTCGCTCTGCATCTCATGCTAATGGGCAGGCAGTCCCCGCATCGGGGGAGGTTGGAGAAAGGCCGGCGCTGGCGCAGAGGAGGCATCCGCCTGCCCTCCAGCCCAGGAGCTGATCGGAAGGCTTCTGCCCGGAGTTAGGAACACGGATCCGAGGGGTGAGGCTTCAGTTTTGAACGCAGCATCGTAGGATAGTGCTCAGTCTGTGCGGAGAGCTCCTGCGAACTTCCGCAGCAAGCAAGCACGCTGCTGCTGCTAGTTGTGATACCTTCGTGTGGAAAGACTCAGGTAGCTTTATGTACGGGGGTATTTGATGTTAGTAGTGATTTATTCATAGCACTAATCACCTTAAGGCCCTTTTACTTTGGGAAAGGCTGATTACATTTTTAAATTTGAAGACCCTATTAAGTGCCCCTTTTATGGTGTTCACGTTGATTTTCAAGTATGGCTTGGATAGGGCCTTCTGCTTGGTGTTTGTTCCTCTGGGAAGAGAACGTGGCGATGCTTTCATGTCTGAATACACTATTATAGATACACCCTTTTATTTTATTTTTTTATTTTTTATTTTTATTTTTTTTTTGTGGGTACCGGGGGGTCGACCTCAGGACCTCGCGCGCCAACAGGCACCCGTGCCACTGAGCGATATCACCGGCCCCTTTTTTGTATGTGGGATCTGGGAGTCGAACTCGGGCCCTCGCGCTTGCAAGGCAGGCGCTTACGCCGCTGAGCCATCTCACCGGCCCTAGATACACCCTTTTAAACCGGGTTCACAAAAAATAAAAATAAGTTGGGTTCCCAGGACGTAGCTTCCCGGAGGGCATCGCCCCGAATGCCCACGCGCCGTCTGAGAGCGTGAGCTGCGTGTGCAGAGGCAGGCTTCTTCTGTGGGTGTTGCACATTGCCAGTTACTAGCTGGCTTCCGGTCGTTGTGGGCAGCAGCACTGTGCGCACCAGAGGGGACAGCGTGTGCCCCCGCAGTCCCGCTGTGATTCTGCCGCTCCACAGCCTGTGTGCACGAAGACCGCGTCGATGAATCCCACTGCACGTGCAAGTTTGCTGTCCAAAAAGAGAGGTAGGGAGCCATCACAGGTCATCCAGTGTTCCTCCTCGTTGAGGTGATGAGTAGAGTGGACCAGTAACGGACAGACGCAGGAAACTGGCCTTCATATGAGCATAGAATCCGGGAAGGAAGGGTTAAGAGGTATTAGAAGTCCAACTACTGTATTTAACATATGCGAGAAAGGGCTTGGGGCTGTGGATTCCTTTGAGCTTTGAGGGCTCAGCTTTAAGCATTTTTCCTCCCCTCCTCCTGGGGACTGGATCCAGACCTGATTTATATCCCCAGCATTCTTTGGGTTTTATTTTGAGACAGGGTCTTACTCTGTTGCCCAGGCTGCCTGAAACTTGTGATCCTCCTGCCTCAGGCTCCAAAGTAGTAGCGGGGATTGCAGGCGTGCATCACAGGGCATCGATGAGATCAGTGAAGCCTACCGAACCACAGGCAGTGAGAGTGGCTTTGCAGCGCGGGCAGACAGCCCGGACTCGCATAAAGGCAGTTCACTTTGCAAGTTTTTTTCAGGTGAGTTGGTACTGAATTGAGTCGTTCTAAACTGACGCAGTGGAGGGCCGCAGAAGTACAGCTCCTCCTGACGTTTTCACACCTTCAGACGCAGTTTAGACGCGTCCTCCTCCAGCGAGGCCCGGAGTGGTGCGTGCTCCTTTGGGGTTCTAAGCGGAGACTGACATCATCGAAATCGAACGTGCCGGGCCGAAGTCTTTCACAGTGGAGCTGCTTTCAGAGATCTCATAATAAACTTCTTTCCTGTTGTTCTTTTGAATGCAGATATTGATCTTTTCTTGACTCATTTTAAATAAATGGCTCCTCAGAAAAGGAGGTGACCTGAGCACAGCAGTGAGGGTTTCAAGCTGCAGGCGGGAGCAGCTCTGGGAGGGAGAACTGTTGAAGAGCAGGCGAGGCCACTGAGAGAGAAAGCTGTGACCAGGGTGGAGCACTCTTTCTGGCTCACCCCGGGGACGCAGCTGTGTCACAAGGGATGCTGCCTGTGCTGGGAAGGCCCGTTCACAGGGTGTGCCGCGTGCGTGCCTGCTCCCGCTGCCTGAGCTGGTCCGCAGCAGAGCGGGAAGAAGGTTGGCAGCGTTTCACAGCCCGAGCCGAGCCCCTCCGAGCCGAGCCCACAGCACCTCCCCAGCCCTGGGGTCCCTGCGAGAGACCTGGAAGGCGTGCTGACATCTGCACTCCTTAGCTTCTCAGAAGAAACAGCCAACGGGGTGATTTCTAACGGAAAGTAATCGTCTGGGCCAGATCACCTTAGGTAAAGTGCACGTGTGCTTTTCTCTCTCGGGCGGTGCTGGCCATGCTGGAGAAAAGCAGCTCTGAGAGGAGTATGCATAACCCCGGCTCCGGAGGGCTCGATTTGGAAGGCAGCGCTGACTAGTGAATCAGTAGTCCCCACGGGCATATTTACCTTACTGCTTCCAAGGCAGCTGCCAGGGTCCCGGAAAAGCCCGCAGTTACTCAGGGTGGCTCTGCACTTCCGCAGGAGGAGCCCCGCGGACCCCCATCGGGCGTGGCATCCGTGGGCTGGGCTGTCTGCGCCTCCGGCAGCCTCGCAAGGAGTTCGCGCATGTATTGAGCATGTCCAGCACACGCCACAAGTGCACTACTCACGCCACAAGTGCACTACTGCGTGTAACGGGGATCGGGAGTCCGCGGCCTGCCCTGCACGCTCACAGGTATCTGGACGGCTCGGTGGCTCCGAGGTGTGGCCCAGCTGATGAGTTACGTCAGCTTTGTGACCTGAAGAGGAGCAAGCCTTCACGCAGTTCACCAGGTCGAATTATGAGCAGGAGTGGACTGAGCGTGACATCCTTGCCGGTGTGTCTGACAGTGCATCTTGGTCCTCTGGGTCGAGTTATCCTGCGATGTCTGACTCCCCGCTTTCTGCCGGTGACACCCACAGCGGCCTGGTCTCCGGCCTTGGACAGACCCGCAGGAGTGGCCTTCGCTGACCCGCAGGCCATCCCCTGGCGTGTTGCGGAACACACCGCACGTGTACTAGGGTACAGGTATCTGATGGCAGAAGCAAAAGAAGTTCATCTCAGGCCAAGGGAAGGAGGCGCCCGAGGACCCCACCGCCATTGTGTGTCAGGTGATGAAATCAGCGTATCCTTGCTTAAGCTCATGATTAGAGTTCTCCCTGAAGAGACTTAAAGACTGATTAACTGATTAACTCTGTGAGGAGGGGAAATAACATACTTTTAAATGTAGATAATATGGATAAGAGTGGTGACTTTAGGCCAGGTGACAATTATGTAAATTATGTCCTAAAGCTGACCCTTACAAAACATTGGATTAGTTAGATTAAGGTTTCCTTTTATGGTCATATTAGTATTTCCATTTGATTTTTAGGAATTTCAAAATTAGCTGTAAAAATTCGCTTCAGGTAAAAACTTGAAGATAAGCATCAGGGGGTCTGTGTTTTTTGGTGACTGTTCTCTGGGGAAAGTAAGTATATGAAACGATGCAGAAAATTCGTGTGGACAGCCAGGGACTGGCGTCGAGAGGGAGAAGAAAGTACCCGGAGAAAACTCTCCGTGAGCGCCCGCCTCACCTTACTTGTCGGAAGGTGACGCTGCTCACATTATTTTACTTTGACTTCAATGCAGATAACTTTTCGTAATGACAGTGTATTTTAAGGTCATTTTTCATTAATTCTGAATAAAAATTGGGCTTGTTTCAGACACCGTAGACACCTGTGGGCAAGATGACAGTGTAACTCTGGTGTACGCGAACACAGCTGGGCGTCTCGCTCAGAGAGAGAGCCAGCCTGTAGGAGCTCGGGACAGGGCTGCTTGCAGCTGTCACTTCTTTCCCAGTGTCTGCTGGTCACTTGAGAGTCCAGATCAAGGCCAGGTCACTCTTCTCCCTCAGCCTTTAGACCTGGGGTTCCCAGTCGGCGCCGGCCCCTCCTGCGAGGCTCTGTTGCAGCAGTCAGCCAGCCTCACTTGCTCCTCCCGCGGAGGAGGGCTCCATCCTGGCTTCCGTGTGCCCATCTCCACGGCTGCTCTGGGGAGGCCTCCCTGCTACACTGTCCCCCAAGGAGAGCAGCTTTTGTGCTGTCCCCTTGCAGACCTAAAGTGATTCCCTGTGGACACCGTGCTGGCCTGCGCCTTGCTGGCCTTCGATTCTCATCTAACCCACAGGATTCATTATTGTGGAGTTTCTCTCATTCCTGTCTTTTGGTTCTGTGTTTGATACTTAAGAGCAGCTAGAAAATTATTGGCTGTGACTTTGATAATAACAGGTCAGTTTTAGTAAGACTGACACTAGCAGAGAGCATCAGACTTTTTTTTTTCAGTGGTTTTTTTTTTTTTTTTTTTTTGGTCTCTTTTTGAGACAGGGTCTCGTTATACAGTTCAGGCTTGCCTTGAGCTCACTTTGTAGCCCAGGGTGGTCTCGAACTCACAGCGATCCTCCTGCCTCAGCCTCCTGAGTGCTAGGATTATAGGCTTGCGCCACCACGCCCGGCTTGCATCAGACCTCTTAACACGGCTGCAAATCCAGGCAGGGTTAAGAGCTGCCGCTGCCCTGTTCTGCGGAACTTGAGGCCTCTGCCTAATGGTGAGAGTAGACTGCTGCTTGAGCACTGCTCAGGGTGCAGGGTGCCGGGGCAGCAGACAGCGGAGGTAGTACGGTGTGCGCTCTTCCAATGCCCTGTGAGGGCAATGATATCTGCTTCCCAGAGAGATCGAGAGGCTGTGACCAAGGTCCCGTCACTGGTCACCGAGGGGGACGCAGCCACACCAGCTGCGTACAGGGTCTTAGGTCCAAATACAGGACTGCGGGTTGGACAGGGCTCGCCTGACGCCTCACTTGCCCACTGGCTTGGCATCTGGTCCCGAAGCCCCCAAGTGTGTGGCTGGCCAGGTGTGGAAGGCAGCCTCACAGAGAGGCTGAGGGAGAGGGATTGCGGGGCACCAGGGTTCAGTGGAGTTTTCAAATTCCACGTTGCCTCATCCTGTCTCTTACCGACATTCTTGGGGGAAGACGAGGAATCTGGCTAGGCAAAGGGACTCGGGTAGCGCGGTGTGATGTTTCAAAATGAGGCAACTGCTTGAAAATTCAGTTACTTGATCTTTAGATGGCATGATTCTGCGTTAAATCCTTCTAACTTCCACGCACACACACGTGTCTTTAAAAGATAAACTTGAGGCATTTGAAACGGCATAAAAATTTAAAAATGGAGCAGTTGCTAAATAAGAGCATTTGGGGACAGTGGTGGTCACTTGTGACACTGCCACACGGGAATAATATGGACAGAGCTGCAGACGGACTTGATCTTTGGGCCATTGTCTGAGTGAAAGAGACTTAATGAGTGAAGTTAAACTCCTCTCATAGCTTTCTGTGGTTATTTATTTTGTATTTTAATTTTTTAAAAACTGTAGCTACAGTTAGTAAAAGTTTCCTGGGATTAGAGCTGTAATTATTTAGACATTAAACAGAGTTTTAGAAGTTTTACTATCATTAGGAGGAAGTTGAAAAAGACTGGAATTCCATTGTCTGGTAAGAACTGAGAAATATTTATTGATCCCCAAATGGAGCTGAAAAAGCCTTTCCTCTTTTAGAAAGTGGTGAATGACCCAGCGAGAGCTCTGGTAGGCTTTACCGAGCCAAGCTGCTAATAGTTATTTAATGTTATTCTTCAGTGCAAAAGCATCTCCCGAGAGTTCCCTTTAATCCCTTTGAACTGCAGGCTCATAAACCTCTCTGATGAGTCCTGCCACTGTTTTCTTGGGTCCCACTGCGGAGACAATGGAGCCCCGGAATTCTTTGCCCTCTTGTTGTCAGACAAATCCAATGGAACACAGGTCACAAGGGCCGACGCTTCTAAGGGTTGAAAGATTCCTTTTCAAGTAGCCACATAAATTATTTGATTTTATCTTTATATTCTCAGACCTTCTCACTATAATGCACTGCTTTCTCTCTGGACAAGTGGATTTGGTAGTTCTTCTCGTCTGTCTCATTTGGCTGTGTGTGCGCACTGCACGGCACAGGGTGTGGACAGGCTTCCTGCTCCTGGGAGTCGTAGAGCAAGTTGCACCGTCTGCCTCCGGGAATCGACCCCGCGCAGTGTCATTGGACCCAGCTAGGACCAGGCGGGGCCTTGCTTTTCCAATGGCTATGGGGTTTTCTTTCTTATAAACAGTGATTACCTTTCTGCAGCAGAGATTTCAGATTTAAAGACTTGGAGCTGGTCCTTTATTTAAATCACTAAGTCAGTTTGTTTTCTCAACATTTTTAGTAGTGTCCTGTTCACAGGAGAGCTCTGAGGTAAGATCTGCATTTCTGGACACCTGTTAAAATGTTCTGTTGAAATGAGCAAAATTATTATATGTAATCCTACGAAAGGAAAATAATTTATCTGTTTTGAAGATGCCATGCCTGATTAGTAGACAATTATCAAAGCTAATTACAGCCTTTTTGTGAGTTCCTTCAGTGGATAGGAAAGAATTACATTTTTAATTATAATCACAATGGTAGACAAGCAGAGATCATTGTTTAAAAAGGAAAAAAAAGAACCCCAAACATTGATTTTTTGTGCTCCTTCCTTGTTGTGGGGCTGGGGTGGATCTGCTCTGGCCACCCTGGGACACCTGCCCATCCACAAAGGGTCCCGGCCATCCCCTGCTGCCCACATTTAGTCACCTCTGCGTGCATTCTCCAGATCCAGTGTCCCCTGGGCTAACCACTCCCACTTGGTTTTAGGAGTTGTTAGAGCTCCATCCTTTCACAGAATATACATTTTCCTACAAGACCTTTCTTTAACTTTTCTTATTTCTATTTAAAAACATAGTCATAGTCTTAGTCCTGACTTTGAAACTTTGCGGAAGTAAAGTGCACACGTGGAGAAGTGCAGAAACCCGAGTGTCTGCTCGCTCAGTGTGCACGCGCCACGCCCTCCCGCCCCAGCGCCCTAGGGACCCTCGCCTGGCCAAGTTCACAGGATGGGCAGTTGTACACTATAGGTTGCTTCTAAATGTCAGATACTGATTTGTAAAACTAGAAACTTGGGTTATGTGGGCACAAGGTGTTGAATAATCAGGTACCAATTACAGATGTTCTGACAACCGCAGAATGCAAAGGTTTTAATGTATTCCTGTACCTCTGACCTCTGGCAGGGTACTGACCACTTTGTGTTCTGGTTTACCATGACGCGTGGTCTGCATGCTTTATGCTGATCTTTCAACTAAGGAATAGGTAGCTGCTCTAAAGTAGTTGTGCATCCAGACAGAGATAGACGGTGATAAAATACACAAGCCACTTCCTGAGTGGGTGGAGCACTGGAGAAGGTTGCGCAGTCGCTTCCCAGTAGAGGAGGAGGGCGATTTGCAGGGCAGTTGTATTGTGAGTGCTCTCTCCTTTACCGTTTGGAAATAGAAATGGCATAGTGAACGTCTGTGAGTGGGCTTCCTTCGGTGCAGTTCTGCATTGCAGGTGTCCGGGTAGACCGTCAGGGTGAGATTGACTTCTCTTATCATTATCTCTGCCTGGTCCGCTTTGCTGTAACTGACTTCACTGTTGCCAAAGACATCTGTAAGATGCGTACCCCGGAAGAGAGGCAACTTGGTTGTAAACTAGTGAGCCCGGTCCCCCCCCCCATGAGCTTCTGTAAGCATCAGTTAACCCTTCTTCAGATCTGCGTGTCTCATTTCCCCATGCTAGCCAACCACCTCGGGCCTTGTAAGAAACAACAGCGTGTGCTTGCTCTGGAATGGAAACGAGTGCGTTCTGTCGGGAATGCCCACGCATCTTGAGCCGTGCTGCGTACGCTGCAGTGGTCACACACAGGCCACTGCACAAGGTCCGGTCTGTGTCTTTGGATCTTAGGGACAGTTGCAGGGACCACTGGTATCCAGTAAATGTGAAGAGGTGTAGTATTGGTAGTACCTTAATAGAATACCATGGTGAATTCAAAATATTGTGTGATCTTCGCGTCTACTTTAAAATTATGTAACTCACCAATAAATTCTCAACAGGCAGTTATTAAATATAATTAAACTGCAGGCATTCACACAAGGGAACAAAGGGAGGCATTCTTAGGAAGCGAACAAGAGACTAGTGAGACAGCTCAAGAAAATTTCACCCGAGTGGGGGCTGGGTTTTAATAGCTGTTTTTTTTTTTTTTTTTAAGCCTTGACTTCTAGAACAATACAAGCATACAGGAAACAGAACATGCCTTTAAAAACAGTGACAACTGCTTCCCATCCAGAGTTGCTTTCTCTGTCACAAGACACACTTGTTCTAAGCAGGAAGTGCGTGCTTCTCCTACCTAGGCCACATCTTCCTATATTTAGTTGGATTCCAGGCTCCTTTGGAACTTCTGTTGTATTACAAGGGAAAGGGAAACTTCCCCTCACAAAAAGCACAGAGCATCAACACAGTGCCGTTGTTACAGGCTTGCAACACTAACTTCTCCCTGGAAGCGACTCACTCCTCTGTGACAGTTAGGTCCCCAGCAGGCCCTGCCATTGGATAGTGCCAGCTCTTCACAGCCCTTGGCCAGATCCCCCGTGAGGGGAAGGACACACCTACCCAGAATGTCCCAAACACTCTTCTTAGAAAGCCGCCAGTCCTGCTGGAGTAGGACCTAACCCTATGACATCCTTTCTGTACTTCCTGAAAAAGCTGTCTCTGAACAGTCACTGGGGCCAGCACATCAATACAGGATCTTGGGGGCACAGCCTTCGCCTCCTGAAGAGGTGGCTCCTGTCTTTCCCCAAGCTTCAGATGGCTGTCGTGACCCAGCACCACACTGCCTGATTACAAATAAATCACCAAACGGGACAGATTTTGATGGTTCCAGATTTTTTAGTCCTCTGAAGCAGGTAGCTTTCACACCGCTGTCAGGATGGTGAACTGAGTTTTTAAACCGTAAAGTCAGTGAGAGCTGTAACCACCGTGCTGGAGCTGCCCGCCCCAGTCCTTCATGGCTAAGGTGTCAGAGTGACGCATCTTGTTTTCTGTCTTACAGAAGATGAGCTCAGAAGTACGGGACCAGTAGATGCACAAGTGTATCTTGAAGAAATGTCTTGGAACGAAGGTTGGGTTTTTTTTTTTTTTTTTTCTTTTGGTCTTATCTACAATGAAGACAAATATTAGAGATTTTTTTTAATAAAGGAAAAAAACCCTCATAGGATGTTGGGAAATCTTGAAAAGGTAGTAAATGGCTTTCCATACATAAATGCTTTTGTTTGGCTTGTTTTTGTTTAATTCTAAATTGCATTTATTGAGGACCCCTCTGTATGACTCATTTCAAGTTACTTTCTGTTCTAATGTTTTTTCATTTGTTTTTACTACTATTGATTTTGCATCCCTCTCTCTGTAAAGTCAAAGATAATGATTTCTTCCATTCATCTTTGTGTTGACTGTTGAGATGAATTCATAGTAGCATTTTGGTTGATTTTCTTTTTATATGGAATCATAAACTGTCAGACCAGGGCTGTTAATGTTACGGTCTTTTACTGGGAGGCTTTTTTTTTTTCCCCCTTTTTTTTTTTTCCTCTTCTCTCTCTCTCTCTCACTTCTTGATCTCGTAAGAGGAAAAGGAAAGTCTGCCTCTCCCCTTAATCGTGAAGTCATGCCATTTTCCCTTTTATTTTATTTTATTTTTTTTTGTGGGTACCGGGGGGTCGACCTCAGGACCTCGCGCGCCAGCAGGCGCCCGTGCCGCTGAGCGATATCACCGGCCCCTTTTTTGTATGTGGGTTCCGGGAGTCGAACTCGGGCCCTCACGCTTGCAAGGCAGGCGCTTAAACCGCTGAGCCACCTCACCGGCCCGCCATTTTCCCTTTTAAAGCTTTATTGAATCTGATTTAATTTTCACATTCCTTTGGTGTTCTCTGAGTTGCTCTGGGCTGACACCACTGAATTAGGAAAACACCTCTCTAAATGGAAGCCATGGGTAGCTCACTTCCATGCTTCTCTGGGCAAAGGAAGAAAATCATACTATTTCCTAGAACTTTTATACACTCTTAACTCTAGAACTTTATTATGTAGCCCAAAAAGGCTTATAAATATTTATTAATGAGTATGGGTGGTAGAAGATAAACCAAGTTGTCATTCTTGAAACTGTTTACTTTTCTAATGGTAAATTCTTAACTTAGTGCTTTAAAAAAGTGGGTTACAAGCCACTTAGAAGGCAAATTATGTTTTTCCTTATAGGATCGTTCTGCCTTCAACCACTCAGATGGCATCCTAGAGTAGAAATTCTTGTTTGCAGTTGCATAATTGGGAACTTTGAGGTTTTGTATAACCAGGGTTCCCAGTGGCGACAGTCTCCTCAAAGTCAGTAGGACGAGCCCTGCTGGGAGGACTGGACAACGGCGATGGGCTCGCATGGCTGACTGTGAAGGGACACATGAGAACAAGCTGTTCATTAGAGACCTGCACAACAAAGTGGACTGCTTAAAATCCGTTTTTGAAGTTAATTAATTAACAATATAATTTTAAATTTTTATTTAAAATTAAAAATACAGGCTGGTGGTTCAAGCATCTATTTAGTCAGTAAACACAGATCTTCTGATCCAAGTGAAAATACCATCACGAAGGAAACGTCCCACTGGAACGTGCAGGTTTTCAGAAGTAGGGCTTTGTCCCTGGGGCTTCCTGAGCTGCACCCCACAGTGAGGAGTGGAAGGATCCTGGTCACAGCCAGCGAATCCGCCGCACGCAGACACAGCCCACCTTAAAAGCGTGGAACATCTTTGATGCTTATTTAAATAAAGGGCTTCTATGATCATAAAAGATGGAAATACCCTCATCTTCCTGAGAGGAAAAATGGAGCAACAGTTCTTGAAGCCTTTATTCTTGTAGGAATATTTAGAAACGAATCATGTAAAACGAAATGTTTGCAGCTGGAAAGAGCAAGCTTAGCATGTTAAATTGAATAGAAAGTGGACAAATGGAAGTGTTTCTGTTCCTTCAGGCTGTTTTCAGAATGACCCTGGCAGGAAAGGAGACGCCGTGGGGGCCACGGCCGGGTGCCCGTGCGCGGAGGCTCACCGGGTTATTCTGTGGGGCTTCGTACCTTGGTTTAAAGGGGCCATTTCTGTGAAAATACCACTTTGTTAAGATGTGGATGGCAATAATGTAAGAAGAAATTTCCACAAGATGTGAATTCTTAGCATTAACATTCGGAATTATCAGTGACAACATCCACAGTAACCCGTGTGTCCTCTGTGTCACTTACTAAGTACATGTCACCTCGGATTTCCTCTCGGTGTTCACTGAGGTGGTAAGAAAACAAGAGGGAGAGATTTAGCCTAAGAAAATCAATGGTTGGAATACGTGTATTTTTAGACAATTGAACAGTAAAACAGTTCCCTTTGAAAATGTGCTACAGCATGTGTGTTGGCCTAGACAGGAAGAGGTCTGTTTACATTTCTGAATTCAAGGTTACTTTTCTTTATGGAGAACACAAAGCAGGATTGGCTGACTGGATTCACTGTTTGATAAAAGCAGGTACACTTGGCTTACATGCTTTTTCAAGACTGAACTTGATAAATCACGCGAGTGAGGCAGTCGGATCCCCCTTCACATCTCTGTTGAGATCGAAGTGTTAATCGGGTTTAGGGATCAGATGGAGATACCTGATTGTAAGAAATCATGAGCCCTTTGTGACTCACTTCGCTTATCTGTGATGGAAGATCCTGAAAGTGGTGACACATACGCTGTGATTGTAAGTGCTGCGGTAGTTCTGACACTTACTTCCCAGGCGCAGTGAAATGGAAGGCTAGAGGTTCGGATTCTTGCAGTCAGAACGCGCCAGCATCGAACCTTCCCAGGGAGATTGCACACTTTGAGTGGCCCCGTGCCTGCTTCGGATGTCTCAGACCAGGGTTTTCCCGGTGGCCTCTCCACCCTTTGTAAACACCAGGCAGATGGATGCACAAATGCGCCCCCCAGGGTTCTTGGAGTCATAGGACCCCGGGATGGAAAGCCAGATGCTCAGCTCCATCCCAGTCGGGGTGCAGCTCTCTGAAAGGACAGGATCTAGGCCAAATGTCATGCGCCTTGCAAACGAGACCTCTCACTGTAGCGTGTTACACAAATACATTGGTGAGAAGGATGTAAAATTTACATAAGTCTTTTTTTTTTTTTTTTTTTTTTGTGGGTACCGGGGGGTCGACCTCAGGACCTCGCGCGCCAACAGGCACCCGTGCCGCTGAGCGATATCACCAGCCCCTTTTTCGTATGTGGGATCCGGGAGTCGAACTCGGGCCCTCGCGCTTGCAAGGCAGGCGCTTATGCCGCTGAGCCATCTCACCGGCCCCTACAGAAGTCTTAAGATAGAAAATGTCAAGTAAATTTTACAGGTTGCTTCTGAGCCCGCCCCGAACTTCTTGGTCCATGTCCTGTGCATGTAGATTTGTCTGCAGATCAGATCAGAATCTGTAGTAACACTGCCCCTACCAAGAAATGTTTCCCATTTCTCCTGTACTGAGCTGCTTCCTTTTGTCTTGCAATTTCTATAGAATAAACTGTACAGTTTTGAGGGTGTGAACAAAGTAGCTGCTGTAGGCATTTGAAGCATTCTTTTGTTCTCTTTGCAGGTGATCGTTCTTTCTCTCTGAGCTGCCGATGTGGTGGCAGATACAGCGTTTGTGAGCAGGAGGCGGTGGCCGCGGGCCTGGTTCCCTGTGACACATGCTCGCTGATGGTGGAGCTCCTTCACGACAGCTGAGCTGCACGGTTGCAGTCACATGCGCCCTGCCAGGAGACGCCGAGTGGGCTTCCAGAGAAGGGCTGCTGTCAGCCCCCCAGCGGCCACCAAGGAGTAATAGAAAATGAACTTACTTAGAATTCATATTTACAGACTGCCAAAGAAAAGACTTCAAACTGATGTCTGAGAACTTTTGTTTGCTCCTTGGAAAATAAGAATTTATTTTTTGAAATGAGCATGTCTCCTGTTCTGTTGGCTTACGGTGCTGTCGATCCCTGCAGAGGCCTGGGTTCTGGTCTGAGAGAGACCTTCCAGCTGCCGAAGGCACAGGCCCGCTGCCCATCTCCACGGGTCAGAAGCCCTGTAGGAGCCTGCGGAGCGGGAAGGAAGGAGGTGTGGGGCGGTGCCCATGGGTGGAGAAGGGGGGCAAGCAGCTGGCGAAGTGCCCTTCGGAGCCATGGCTGCAAACACTGCCATCTTCAGGTGTGATAAAGGAACGGAAGCTCAGACGACTTGAAATGGCTGCTTCCCTTTCCCCTTCTCGTTCCGGAACCTTGAGCTCGGACCCTCGCTGTCTGTTACGAGTAAGGGACTGTGCAGGTGCTGCGGGGATGGTGGTGGACTAGAGCACACTGGATGGTGCTCCCTCATTCTGTGTACGGTGCTACCTCGCTTGTGGGATGGCTCCAGAGCTCGAACTTTCCCCCATTTGAACAGCAAGTTTGAAAACATCTGCTTGGTGTTTGTAACTTTGCTTGACAGTTGAAAATTCAGCTTGAAAACCTTGCATGGGCCGAGAGCGAGTCATGCGTCACGTATCGCCATGGGCAGACACGAAAGGGGTAAAGCTTCAGTCCAGGCTCCACTTCCGCCCAGACAACACGCTGCACCTGTGTCACTGTGCTAAGACACTCATGAAATATACCATAACCACGGTCCCAGAGAAAGTAAGTGGTAACAGCAGTGAAGCTAAGAGGAAGACAGAAACACGACAGAGTTAAAGAAAGAAATCATTGTGAAATTTGAGTCAGGTCGCTGCTCGTCTGATCTGGTGGCTGAATACAACGCGGCTAAGTCGACACTATCAACATTTCTGAAAAAAAGTGTGATCGAAGCGGCTCATGTAGCGAAAGGTGTGAAATCGCTAACCAAGTAACCCAGCTCGTCCACGAGGCTGGAAAGTTAGTGTGGGTAAATGAGGACCCACTGTGGCGACAGGGTATCAGAGATCCGCGAGAAGGCTGACCGCCTCCGCGGTCATTCACTGCAGATGTTCCTGGCGTGAGTGCTGAGCGGCTTGACGTGGTCAAAGCCAGCCGCGGCTGGTTTGGAAAATTGAAAAGGAGAACAGGCGCACACAGTACAGTGCGGCACAGGGAAGGGGTGCATGTAAACAGACAAAGCCGGTCAGCTGGAGGCTCGGTTTGCCGAGTACATGGAGGCTCAGGGTTTTGTTCCCCAGCCAGTGTTCACCTGTGACAAAGCCAGACTGAGAAGAAATGCCCAGAGGACCTTCATTACCAGAGAGGAACTGTGACAGACGGGCTGGCTCTAGTGCTGTGTGGGAAAGACAGCGGGGGTTTTGAAGGGAAGCCCGTGGTAGTGTACCGTTCTGCAAACACATGGCTTTACTGGGTTACAACTACTCATCCCATACTTTTCTACTTAAAATCTGTACTTTAGCATAATAGTAGCTGGCTGTACACTGAGTAGCTGTCCCTGAGGGACGCAGGAAGCAGTTCTCGTGTTTACCCCCTTGGTGTGACTAATGGCAAGGTGTGTGCAAAAGTATCAGAGTGGGATTTTTACCCACTTAATGCTCTAAGAGGTTTTGCGTATGTTTACCTGAGCATCGTGGGGTAAAATACACCCACACCACTCTCCTGTTGTGTAAACATGTATTTTACCATAAATGGAATGTGGGTGTGACTCACAGTAGCTGTGCCTGGGGAAAGCAAAACCCCACCTGTGCATTCCCCCACTTGGCAGATGAATGGCAAGGTGTGTATGGGAGCTCCAAAGCAGCAGCAGGCGAGTTTTATCTTGAAATGCTTATTGCTAAATTTCTGTGCATTTAGGATTTGTTTTAAAGAAGGTTTGCCTTTGATTTTTCTGGTAGAAGTACCCCAGTTCAGTACGATGGCACATGAAAAACCAGATTTGCAAGTTTTGAAGTCAAAAGTGAATCATCAAGATTGCTCATGCATGGACGACGATGATAATGACTTTGGTGTTGGCCATGTGAGCCAAAGTTCCCGTGACAGTGAAATGGAGCAAGAATTGACCAGTACAGACACAGGGAATGCAGACCTCCTTGATTCAGATGATCAGAAAAACAGCAGTGTGAGCACATATTTGAATAGTAGAAATGGTCACGCAAACAAATAGAATGATCCAATGTTAGAACTAGGTCCAAAAATACAGTGAGGATCTTGGCAGGGGTGAAACCTATTGGATGGAATGCCAGCACTGCCATTCAGTGTTGGAAATTGTAACAGTGTTGGAAATGCTACAAGATGTTATGAAATACTGAAATACAAGTAAAAGGCTCTATATGCACCAATAACCATACTCAGTGTATTTATTATGACACCTCACTAGCTGATAAGTACAGTAGGTGTGCTGTACTTATCAGGGCTTTCCATTGGCAGTCACAGGAATGTAAAAGACTTGTTGAAAAGAGATGGGTTATGGGTTTGAGGATTGTAGAGTAACGACGTCGCTGAGATTTGGTTTCCTTCAAAATTGCCTGAGTTTTGATGACAAAACCATCTGCTAAGAAAGAAAAAGAACTGATAACCTTGCTGCTATCCACTCGTGGTTTGAGAGATTTGTGGATAACTGTCAAAGCAGTTTACACCATGTGAGTACAGGACTATTGATGAACATCTTACAGCATTTCATGGCCGCTGTAGCTTCAGGCAGTATACTCTCAAAAAACCTTCAATATGTCGCATAAAAATTTATGCCCTTGTAGACATGAAGACTTAACTGTGCTTTCAATTTAGAAATTTATCCTGGAACTCAGCCACCAGGGCCTTCTTCATAGTAAACCAAATGATGTTGTGAACAGACTTGTTGCTCCCACCTCCCAAATGAGTCAGAATGCGACATTTGACAGTTGGTTTACCAGTTTCCAATCGATGTTACATTTGCTAACAGAGCACAAGTTGACCAGCACAGGAACTGTACACAGGAGCAAAGCAGAAATTCCAAATGAAATGTTGCGATTTCAAAACAGAATTGTAAAGTACAATCTTTGGATTTCAAAAAGATATAACATTGGCCTCATATATGGCAAAGAAAACTGGTACTGCTGATGTCAACGTTGCACCAGGATGGAAATATTGATAGGGAAACCTTGACAAAATGGAAGCCTGAGTAGTAACTTTCTACAACAAAACAAAAGGTGGAGGAGATGTTGATAATAAGCAATTACGACGTCACTCAAAACACAAAGCACTGGCCAATGGTTGTGTTTTCCTTGATCCTAAACACATGGCATAAATAGTTTGATAGTTTACAAAGAAAATAACAAGTGCAAGGTATCACAGAGAAATTTTCTTAGAAGATTGGGACTGGAGCTCGTAAGAGATCATTTAAAGCAGAGGAAAAACAAAATGTTTCTGTCCGGGGTACTATGCAAAAAAATTGTGCACACTGGTGAGCTGACAGGTGAACAGTCAGGCGCAGCATCAGAAAGACCTACGACAACAGGAAAACCAAAAAGATGTCAACTGTGCCCCACAGGAAAGGACAGGAAAACAAAATGTATGTGCTATCAGTGTAAGTGATACTTGTGTATGGAACATGCAGCTGTCATGTGTGAAGACTGCCTTGAGTGTGACAGTTGAAAAGATTATTTTTGTGGTAGACTTTTGTTTGTATTTACATTGTAGTTCACATAGGTTTTTATTTCTGATGTTGTATTTTAGGTTTTGTAAGCAAGTACACAGCCGATGTGAAAATGTTGATATTTATTCTAAATGTACAATACATACGAAGAATCTAATACTTTTATTGGTATTTTATGTTCCTGTTAACTACACTGTATAATATGATAACCTCCTGACAAAACAGCAAGACCTCTGAGAAGTGAAGTATGTCCTACAAAAAGGTCAGGAAAGCAGAACACGTGTGCTGTCAGTGTGATGTGTGTGTGGAGCACGCTGTTGGCATGTGTGAAGACTGCCTTAGGTGTGATACTCGAAGTAAGGATTTTTTTATAGAGCTCTATTGGTATTTTCATTGTACTTTATATAGGAATTTCTGTTCTTTTTTAGACTTAGTACCTCAGAAAACAGTTGACATTGAAATTTTTGATGCTTTTTTATAAATATTAAAAATTCAACTTTATTTTTTGATTTAAGTAGTTATTATTTAATACAAAACTCAAAATTAATAATTCATCAATAAAATATTCTAAAAAGTGTGGGTATCATACATTCACAATAATGCACCTTGATGACAAAATTGGTATTATGGCCCGCGGGCTACACAACAAAATGTAAGGAAAAATAAACGCAATGTGGGAGGTAAACAAATAAGCGTGGGTGATCAGACCACTCTTCACGGAATGGCAGATGACGTGTCTGGACCTAGCGTGAGGAAGTACTTGCAGGGGAAGAGCGTGCCCGTGAAATCCCTCCTCCGAGGGGACGGTCACTGCCCCCTCGCCACTGTTAAGCTCTTGCCCCGGTAGACTCCTCAGCCAGCCGTGGAGCGGCGAGTCACTGCTAGTTCCACAGACGCCACCCATGCACTGTCCCGCGGCTCTCGGAAACACCGACGCCCAGCCGACCCCTTCCAGAGTCCTGGAAGGCTCCCGTCCACACCCTCACCGCTCTGCCCGCCTCACGCCTGCGGGCGGATCTTCCCAGACCGAAGCTGGCCAGGAGCCGTGAGGCTGAAGACTGGGAGGAGCCCACCGTGCGGCCGCCGTCCGCAGGCCATGGGGAGGCGCGGGGCGGCCGGCTCCTCAGCGCTGGGGAAGACGCCGCCCAGCAAGGCACGGCAGAACTGAGCCTGGCCCATGAAAACGCGGCCTCGCTGCAGGGGCACTGAACACAAGGCGGAAACAGTCGTCATCGGGGAAATTTCTAGAGAGGAGGCGCAGACAAACCGCCAGGGAAGCCCAGGAGCGCACGACCCCGGAGACGTTCTCCTCCGCCTCCCCAACAGGCGGCCTGCGAAATTCCATTCCCTGTGTGCAGATGTTTTAGGGGTATTTCCGCACCTGGGGCCGTTAACCTTGTTAACAAAAACGAATTTGTCAGTGTAATTTTTGGGCCTGAGAACCAAACATTTGGTTTCCATTATTATGGAAAACGTGTTCAGTACCGAGCTCTGTGGCGCCCGAGCGCGCACCTGGACCGGACCGAGCCGAGCGTGGCGGCCGAGGCGCGCCGCCCTGCGCGTCCTGAGCGGCGCGAGGCAGAACCCCTCGGGGCCCGCTCGCGGCCCGCCCGCAGCCCCGGGGCTCGCGGCCTTCCGCTGCTGAGGGGCGGCCAGGCCGGGCCCTGCTGAACCGTGGTCACCGCGCGGAGCGCAGCGCGGAGCGGAGCGGACGAACGAGGCGCGTTCAGAAGAGGAGGCTGCCTTCCACCTGGGCTTTACTGTACCTGTCACACCAGAACTTCACAAGTGAGGTGGTCATCCAGGCTGGCCTTCCAAAGTGTTTACCACCATAAAATTTACATGAAAAACACTCTGCCTTACATTTTCGCCCAGGTATTTTGAACTTGCAGTGCGTGTTGCTTATTATGTTTAAGAATTTAAAAAACAAAGTAAATAGCAAATCGTTTATTGGTAAGGTAAGCACACCGTTTCAGCTGCGGTCGTAAATTCACCGGCCCAGCAGATACTCATCAGGTCGGAGGAATAAATGCGTCAGTCATCGGAGAACCGGTGGCCATTGGGGCTGTCCCGTAGAAACCCAAAGTCACTCAGAGGCCAGATCTGTAAAATCCACAGGAGGTGGGGACAGTCAGCGAAGGTGATGCTGTATCCTCACCACGTTCCCTTTCCTCCTCCTCATCCCTCCTCTGTGATCAGTAACGTGGCCTCCTCGCTCATCAGCCCTAAGTTTCGGCCATAGACCGAGACTTTAGCGAACATTTGTGTATTTAAACTGACTTTGGAACCTTCAAACATGCAAGAACTCGTGTGCGGTGTGTGTCCTCGAGGGAGCATGAACTGCCCCTCCGACCTAAGATGCTGCAGGTCTAACGTGGAAGTTATCCCACTGCCACAATGAGCCGTGCTCGTCCCCCTTCCTGCTGGTGACCCGAGGCAGCAAAGGCAGCGCCTGCCTAAGCCCTGCGCCTCTGCGCTGCACAGCCAAGGCTGTTCTGCAGGCGCTCATCCACATAGTCCCCGGATGGTGACAACAGGGACAGTGCGAGAGAGACTGAAGATCTGGGGGAACGCGAATGTAAGTTTTCTGAGGCTACAGCTAAGGAGTCGGAATTTTATTATAAAAACTCCTGCTCAGTGACCTACCTCTGTGAGAGCAAGGGTAGCGAGCTATCAAGTAAAGGCCAATGTGTGCTCGAAGTGTAGGCACTGCAACTGGAAGTCCCTAACCTGAAGACGTCACAGTTAATGCGGGCGGGGGGGGGGGGAGACTTATTTTCTCCAGCTCTGAGAATAAAGCCAACACTTCAAGCAGAAAACTGTACCTTAAAGAAGATGCGTCCTCTTATTAGTCCATAAGGGATGGGTCCATAGTACCTGGAATCTGTGGAATTCTGTAGATTGTCACCTTCTAACCAGACATGGCCCATGGGCACCTACAGGTAGAGGGGAAAGTGGCCCCTTTAAAACAGTGGAACAACCTGGGCACTATCACTAAAAAGCTTGTCATAAAATACATATACATCCTAAGACTGGCAGTTTAATTTTCATTTCTCGCACAATAAAACTTAATATCAAGGACTTTGTTTAAAAAACCTACCCTTTATCATATGGTTCCCAAACATTTATTTGCTATACAAATCCAAACTGAGGTTGTAAGAGATCAACGCAATGTGACAGAGTCATTAATTTAATAGACTTCAAAAGAGGTCATGAGGATGCTGACCGGAAATGTGCCCTCCTGTCTCAGCGACAGCACAAGCAGGGCAGCCACTCCACGTCCTGGGGCCAGCTCCAGGGCCAACCCTCTTCGATGTTCATGACGAACTGGATGGCAATTGATCCTGACACCAATTACACACAATCTCATCATTGTAGAGGGGCTTGTCAGGGTTCTCATTAAGAGCCTGCTCTGCCTTTGTGCGGGCCATATCTTCCTGCATTACACTTTGATAATGACCGTCCAGCATCACAAGGACCCATTATAAAATCATCAGTTGTAAAATTAACGATGGTGACCCTCCTAAGTGGAAAGGGCCTATCTCATACAGCCCGTCTGTCAACTGGTAAATACACTGAAATTCTTACTGACCATCATATTTAGGACAAAACATTACTTTCAAAAAATGCCTTCTGCCATATGAGCCACTTGCCTGCTAATATCTGTTCCAGCCATGTAAGCTTAAAAGATTACTCTCCAGTGACAGTGTAAAAACTGCTCTTCTGAAGTTTTTAATTTTACAGCTTGTTACCCAAGAAAGTTATTAACTAGACAAAACTGATCTACTGGGAAGGAATTTATTTTCATTCTGTTCAACAGGGTTTAATAGGAGACAATGACATTTTCTTTTGTGTGACAAATTACCTTTTTGAAAAATAAGTGGATGCAAGCATATGAAATTTTAAATTCACTTTAAGAGATTATGATTCTGTAACGTATCATGTAGAAGTATTTGCCAAAATCCTCCAAGTTAATTCTTTGCATTTAGATGCACTTAAATCTATTTTATAGAAAAAGGATGTAAGTTTCCTGAAAGAACATCAGAGCCAGGTGTGGTACACATGTGTAATCCCAGCACTCTGGGAGGCTGAGGCAGGAGGTTTCAAGTGCAACCCCATCTTGGGCAATTCAGCAACACAGCCAGACCCTGTGTCACAATGTAAAATAAGGTCTGAGGATGCAGCTCAGTGCGAAGGCTCTGAATTAAATCCCTGGTACCTAAATAATGAACTATAAAGGGTGGGGGTGGGGAGAAGAAGAAATGTATCACAGGATGTGAGATCACTCATTTTGATCAGTGGAATACGTTACAGGTGCTAGGGCCGACAGCAAGGTTAGTTCCTTCCCATACAGTAGGACTTTCGTGCGGTGAAGTAGACGTCTGCCCAAGCAGAGAAATGAGTGTGTCTCAGGGCACAAAAGAAATGAAAAGATAACAGCAAACCTGGAAAAGCCATGTATAATTAGCATATTTGGAAGACTTGCTTGGGGAGAAGTTATAAGGTAAGGATTTCATGCTTATGTTTCCGTTGTTTCTCAAAATGTCTGTTCCTGAGTTTTAGAAATAAGCAGTAAGGAACAGCAGTAAAAGCCAAAGCAGGGCCGGTGAGACGGCTCAGCGGCTTAAGCGCCTGCCTTGCAAGCGCGAAGGCCCGAGTTCGACTCCCGGAACCCACATACGAAAAAGGGGCCTGTGATATCGCTCAGCGGCACGGGCGCCTGTTGGCGCGTGAGGTCCTGAGGTCGTCCCCCCGGTACCCACAAAAAAAAAAAAAAAAAAAAAAAGCCAAAGCAAACCGTTCTACAGTCCAGCAAGGCAGCGTCCTATCAGGGGAGGTCTCCATCCACTCGCTGGCTGCAGACCGGGACGGGTTTACACTCTCCACCCCGGCTTTCCCCAGACGCGCACGCCGATCCCAGGTTCTCTGGGGTCAGACCACGTGCCCTTGAAAGCTGGCCTGGCTCCTCAGGTTCTAACGTGCTTTACGTGCTTGGCTTTTGCATCAGTCTTTTTACTACCTTATGACAGACGAAGGCAGGAGGCAGTAACAGCACAGTTTTAACTCAGTGTGATTGTAAAAAGCAGTACTTTGTGCATTTGCTTTTGTCCTGTGAAGAATGAGGCAAAATCTTGCTTCATGCATTTAGAAACCAAATGTAGTTGGACATAGTGGCGCGAACTTGTAATCTCCACTACCCCTGAGGCTGAGGCAGGAGGATTGCAAGGTCTAGGCCAGCCAAGGTCTAGGCCAGACTTAGACCCTGTCTCAAAATAAACATTCATAAATAAGGGCTAGAAATGTAGCTCAGTAGGAGAGCACCTACCTGCCTAGCAGGAGGGAGGCCCTGAATTCAGTCCCTAACAACACGCATGCGTGCGCGTGCACACCCCCCCCAAATACGGTGCTTTTTCTGTGACCTCTCATTGAGTCTTTTGCCCTCTCTACTGAGTTGATTTTTTCCCCTCCTCTCATGGGTGTTCTTGAAATATCATGATCTGCCCTTTCAGATAAAGATGGGAAATACGCATCTGTCACTTCTCTCATCAATCTTCACTCTTATGACTTCCAGACTTTCAGTCATGGAAGACATCTATGGTTTCATATTTTAACATTTAATTATTTTATTTTGGGGGGATGTATCCTCAGAGATGGTATAAGGTTTGGGATGTTGACAGATTTTTTTCTCTTTTGTACTGGGGACTGAAATCAGAGCCTTCGCACTGAGCTGTATCTCAAGGCACTTTCTGAGACGGGGTCTTGCTAAGTTGCCCAGGTTGGACTTGAACTTGAATCCTCCTGCCTGGGGCTCTGGAAATCTGGGATCACAGACACCTTTTATTAATGTGAGGGCTGGCAGAGCAGCACTGGTAGCATCCCTGCTCAGGATGCTCAAAACCGTGTTCGATTCCAGCACCATGGAAGAAAGAAACTGTTAATGCAGTAGGTGACTCAGTACCTTGCTGTTCTCCTCTGCGTTATTCTCTGCGTTGGCTTCCGATGGCATTTCTTCTATGCCTGCTTTTGCGTACATGAGCTTTGGGATCTCAATAATTTTCATATAAACCTGCAAGTGTTCCTTATATAATATAAACAGATTTCATGTATTTTTACAAATATTTTCTCTGCCCTAGTTTTCTTTTCATATTATGCTCCACAAAGTTTTAATTTTTATAGCTAGAGGTGGCTCAGTGGTAGAGCACTTGCCTAGCTGTATGAGGCCCTAGCACTGCAAAATCAAGAAAGAACAAAGACTTTGTATTTACACACACATTTGAGCATTTCTGATTTTATTCTGCTATGACCAAATGTCCGTCTCCCATCACTGTCTTCCAGTCTGATGAACCTCCTTTAACATTTCTTGCAGGGTAGTCTGCTGGCAATGAATTTCTCAATGTCCTGACAACATTTATTTTTGTTTGAAAATATCTTTATTTTCCATGATTTTTGAAAGATACTTTCACTGGATATAAATCCCAGACAGTGTATTTTTCACCCTGACACCTCATTTCTTGTTTCACCGTCATCTTTCTTACTGCTTAGGATGAGGGATCAGCAGAAACTCTTTGTTTACATGTTGCTTGTAATGTGTCTTTTTTCCTCTAATTGTTTTTTTTTTTTTTTTTTTCTTTGTGGGTATCAGGGGGTTGACCTCAGGACCTCGCGCGCCAGCAGGCGCCCGTGCCGCTGAGCGATATCACTGGCCCCTTTTTTCGTATGTGGGATCCGGGAGTTGAACTCGGGCCCTCGCGCTTGCCAGGCAGGCGCTTATGCCGCTGAGCCATCTCACCAGCCCCTCCTCTAATTGTTTTGAAGTCTTTCTTTATCCCTGGCTCTCTGCAAATCTGTCATGAGGTTCCCCGGCTTGATTTCGTGTTTATTTTACTTGAACTTCTTGGATCTCTGGTTTAGTTCTGATCAAATTGGGAAAAAGAAATAGATCCCTTTTTCTTTTCACTCGCCTGGAACTTCTGTAACACGTATATTGATCTGTTTAATCCTGTCTTACAGGTTACTGGGGATACTCAAGTTTTTTCTAGACTTTTTCCTTTCCTTCAGTAAAATTTGTATAAACTTCATTACTGTCTTCAAATTTACCAATCTTTTCTTTTGCAGTTTCTAATCTGCTAGAGGCATCTAATGTATTTTCAAGCCATAGAAATTCCATTTGCTCCTTTCTTATACTTGTGTTCTTTCCCTTTAGAGCCTTAGACAACTTCGCACTGCTGTTTCGGGGCTCGCCATCATCACCTTGGGTCCATGTAACTGACTACTCCTGCTTAAGGCTTTTATGTTCCATTCCTTCATACAACTAGGAGTCTGCAAAGCAGCTTAGACCTCGGCTTGTTGAGTGGATTTTGCACCCATCCAGGGAGCACTGAATGTGCAGGGGTCTGGCTGGTGCGGGGAGGCAGTGAAGTTGACTGCGTATCGGCTTCTTCCTCCCCAGCCTGTTTGGAAGCTCTGTGGAAGGCATGATGCTGCCAGGGGCTCTGCAGACGGCTCTGTCACACGCCAAGAACTGTTGGGCTCACGCTCCCTCAGGTCACTTGGCTCAGTTTCACATTTGCCAGGAGGGCACCATTTGCCAGCAGGCACAATCTCGCATTCGGCCCCAAAGCCCAGGGAAGAAAGACCTTGCTGCAGCTTGCTCCTCCCTGGTGGTGCACTCAGCACGCAGCCTCCTCTCTGCAGCCCCGTCTCCTCTGCTCAGCAGTCTCCCTCGGCCTTGCTGGGCCTGCCCGACTCGGACAGGGGTCTGACAACAGCTGTGCAAAGGAGCTGGGGCCATGGCTTGCTGTGCAGTGCACGTGAATGGGTTTCCCATCCATGCTCTGTCCCACCTCCTCGGGTGCCAGGAGGCAGCCCCACCACCAGTGCTTCAAGTACCTCGTCCTTCAGCCTTCTTAAAGCACACTTGGTAATGATATGAAGAGAATCACTTAGGCAGGGACTAAAGTTGTTTTTTGAGACAGGGTCTTGCTATGTGGGGTTCAGGCTGGTCTTGAGCTCACTATGTAGCCCAGGCTGGCCTCAAACTCACGGCAATCCTCCTGCCTCAGCCTCCCCTGTGCTGGGATGACGGACATGCACCACCATACTTAGGACTGAGATTTTTGATGTGAAGTGAGTGTTGGCATCGTGAAACTTGTGTCTCCAGTGTATTGCCTGTATTTTGCTTTACCTTTTCCCTACCACAGGCTAGAAAAGATCTGCCTGGCTCAGCATGATCACTAATACTGTGCACTAATAAAAAAGTTCACTCAGTCCTGGATGCACTTGAGATTAGCAAGAGTACAAACGTTCGCCAGCAAGCAGGTCGAATAAAGTATAGTTAATTTATATAAGATTAGCTCATCAAAGCAACAAAACAAAAATAGAACTAATGGTGAGATTTCTTAGATGCAGTCAATGAAAAAAGTAAGTTGCGGGGTATGGTGTACAAATGTTATAAATTTTTCCTTTTTAAATTTCAAAAGCTACATTTTTGTAATGCTACAGTATGTTAGGTAACTGATACAATGCAACATGTATGTGTGTACAGACTGACACATTATGGGTGTGTGCATCTTAAAATGCTTACTCTTCGGGCCAGTGAGATAGCTCAGCAGCATAAGCGCCTGCCCGGCAAGCACGAGGTCCTGAGTTCGACTCCCGGAACCCACATAAAGAAAAAAAAAAAAGGGCCGGTGATATCGCTCAGCAGCACAAGTGCTTGCTCAGCAAGCGCAAGGTCCTGAGGTCAACTCCTGGTACCCACATTAAAAAAAAAAAAAAAGCTTACCCTTCTCAGTGACACCTCTACTGCTAAAAGAAGGAACACAGAAACACCACCGTCATGACGCGAGCCAGGAAACACTGTGGAGCGTTCTGTTTGTTCTTGTTTTGGTCTTTGGCAGTGCAGAGCGACCTAACTCCCACCCATACAGTAAGCGCAGCATCTTTGCACAGCACAACAGCATGACACAGCAGCTTCGCCACCGATACCTGAATGGTTCAAATACTGCACTGTCACCAGAAAGCTCACCCATCGAGTAGAGAGCACAAGCCATTTCAGCTGGGGTCAGAACGCAAAACCCAACGGGTGGGGAGGGAGGGGACAAATGTGGTTACTGTCTGTGAGATGAACCTTCTGGTTATCTCTGAAGTTGAAAATTCAAACCAGGTAAGAGAGAACATCTTTATGAAGGATAAGCTGGTAGACAGAAATGTATTTTTAAAGAAGCTAATCTTTACCACAAGTCTGACAAGTACTCCAGTTAACAAGTGTTTTGCAAATGGCTTCAAACAGAAACCCTGCTTCTGTGTTTGTTTCTCTCACAATCACAACTTCTCCCTGTTGAGATGACCTGTCCTGTAGTCTCGTAGATCTGCCCTGTGCCACCTTAAAGAGTGCCTGGACTGAGTAAGAATGTATAAATGTATGTTTTCAATGAATGCCGCACAGAAACTGGTTTTCCTTTTGCTCAAATTTCAATCTTCCTGGTGCCTCAGACACAGCTGACCCCCGAGGGCTGAATTTGAAAGCACTACAGAACTCTTAAGATCACCTGTTTCTCCCCACCAGGTTGGAGGATTTCTCCCTGAGCGTGGCAAACCTCAACTCGGGGATGAGAAGCCAGCCTGGCCTCTCAGCTGTCCTCCCTGAGGCCAGTGAAGTGCCTCCTGCCTGCACAATTAAAGACACTCAAGAAAAGGACTCCAGAACTGCTGCAGAAAGCGGCAAGAATGGTGGGATAAGTGTGGTTCAAGCCAGGGGACTACTATTTTGAAGGGGATTCATGGCAACATGTCCTTTACTGTAATAAATTTTTAAAATTTAAACATTCACTGTATTTTTCAGTCATACCTCATAGAATGTAAATTCTCTGCCTGAGGAAAAAATCCATATGATAAATATATATTCATAAAATGACATTTTATTTTAGCAATTAATACCTATGTAATTGTTTTTAATGTTAGTATTTTCCAGGTAAGCAGCATCAAGTCAAATTACTATACTACTAAGTAGCTAATGCGTATTCTGCCTAACCACAACTTACATAACTAAAATGTGGTCATAATAAGACTCTATGCTTACTAACTCTAGAAAGAATATTTGGAAAATGACATAATTTGTTAATAATAATGCTGCAACACAGCTCCACCAAGCCCAGTCTTTGTTTGACTCTGGTAACATCAAAACGGGAAATATCACCAGTGAATAATTGGAGTATGACCTTCCCATAACGCCAACAAAAGCCAGAGACAGAGATAATGTAAAAAGGAGGAAAGTCAAATCGCCTGAGGCAGTAGTTGGAAGACTTTCTTAGCACAAAGGCAAGGCAGAGCTATTAGTTTTTTTTTTTTTTTTTTGGTACTGGGACTCGAACTCACAACCTTGTGGTTGCACTGTGCCGCTGTGCCGCTGAGCTATATCCCTTGCCCCAGAGCTATTAGTCTTTAACAACCTGGGCGATCTGCAGTGTACTGTAGACCAGACTCACCCACACCCCACACCTGACTGTCCTTGCCGTGCATCTTGCTCACATTCTACCTCTGTGAGTTCAGCAGGCCAGGTAGTGTCACACTGGGGTCCCCATGAGGTGCTGCCCACACCTGCTCAGCAAGCACGAGGTCCTGAGTTTGATTCCCAGTAACCCCCCCCCCCAAAATATGGCCTAGTGGGGTGCTGCCCAAGGCCAGGTGAGTGACAAGGGGGTGTCATTTCTAAGGACAGGACAGAATAGCTAATGAGCTGACGATTCCCATGAGCACTACATCTACATGGGCTGCTGCTTTTTCTCCCCAGTTAAACCCTGCCTTATTACTCCCCTATCCATGTCATGCCTCAGGACCACTACTGCCCTTCTCTACTTAAACGTGGGGCTGCCTGCCCAGCATGGCACACACGTGTAACCCCAGCACTCTTCAAGGCTGAAGCAGCAGGATCCAGCCTAGGCAATTTAGTGGTGCAGTGAGACTGTCTCAAAAATAAATAGGACCAAGGGCCCTGGGTTCAATCCTAGTAATAAAAAGGAAAAAAAAAGTGCCACCTTAGGTTCACAGAGGGTCATGGCCAAAGAGCACACCACTTCCACAGGCTGTATCTTCAGAACGAGGGTTGGCGGCCGGGCTGAGGCTTTCACTACAGGCTCTCATCCATCCAGTGGCTCCCTGCGGAGTGGACTGCAGGCTAGGCTCTTTCCCCTTCCCTGGGTGCAGGAGGCTCGTGGGTAGACACAGTGCCCAGCATCACAGTCAATCCTGAGCCCCAAATGCAGCTCTGCCACCTCCTAGCTAAGAGGCCTCTCCTGCAGAGCAGAGACCAGTACGAACTTCAGCAAGAGCGCAGGGAACAAATGAGCACATGTGCTCCAGCGCCTGCTAACCCAGAAAAGCATGACAGCAGCTGCCCACCTGCAGGCCCTTGGACGCCCCCAGGCTTGCCTTCTCCCTGCTAAGGAGGACCCGCTCTCTACAAACCACAGTGTGTGCCAGGATTTGACTGTGATTACAGTTTTGGCTATTTTCTTTTATACTGCATTCAGTGAATCATACAGCTCTAGTGCTAGCGAAGTCTTGCAAATAAATCTGCTCTAATTAAAAATGTACAACAACTGTAAGAGTCACTGATTTAATGAAATTCAGTTGTTAGTGATAAAGACTACCATTTTCTATTCTTTTAACGGGCAGCACCATCAAGTCATGACTTGAATTCTTAGGCACTTCCTTATGAAGTGTCCACTTCTCTGGAAACCTTGCCCAAGGAGTGAGGGTTGGACAGTTGGGACCAAAGCCAGGATATGGGTCTTTCCACTCAAGACATCTGGGACCAGTGTCTTAGTCGCAAAACAATGGACCTTTTTATCCTCCGCCTTTCTTGTTCTATGTGCAAATATTGCCTGGGATTAAACAAGGCATTTTATATTCTCACTGAAAGACTATGTGTGAACCTCCACTCTTGTTGCCCTGTTCCAGACGAGGATTCAAACTTCATGCCACACAGGGCCTCTCAGGGCAGAGTAGAATAGGGAGGCTAAGTGCTGAAATAATGAGTTTTCTTGTGCTGTCAGAAAGTTTGAAACAGCTGGCAAACCAGATGCATACTGTGTATGATATGTAGGTACGTTTTATTTCTGTCACTTCACATAATTCTGCCCCAAATCCCAACTCATCACCATATGGATTTACTGCTACTATAGACAAATCTCTATGAGTTCTTTGAAATCTACTGTCCCTGTATATACCTGCTTCCTAGAGACAAGCTAGAAAACATTTGTATCTGAAAGGGTATGAGAAACAGAACACTACGAGCAGAAAAGAGTCCCTACTTCAAAAAAGAAACAATGGAAATTAAATACGTTGGTGTGTTTGTACTTGATGTTACTAAAGCGTTTTTTAACAAGGCACTGTTGCATGTTTTACTATGACAGACACTTTCTGTGTTTTATTCATCAAAACACAACTCTGATGTTCCAAACCCTGCACATTATTTCAAATGAAATCTAGCTTTGTGAATACAGAATTGCCAATTAGGCAGGTGGGTGACAGATGACGTTTTCGGGCTGATCCGTGATACGAAGAGAGTAGATGAAGATCTCTAGGAATGGAGACCAATACCTTAGATCTGAGGGCATCGAGATGCTGTTCCAACTGGGGGATCACGGAAACCTCCTGTAGTCGCCACAGAAGGAACCTCAGAACACCCCCATGTCACTAGGGAACTACATCTCGACATTACCACATGCTGAAATAAATTTGGCGACCACTGTACTAAGCTAAAATATACTCTCTCAGGCGAACTACATTGCTACACTTGTCTGAAACTGAGTGCACCTCTCCGTTTCTGACATTCCCGTCTCTCCCACACCCCTATTTGGCTGACCACCTACCCATGCTGTCAAAGCTAATTTGGGTGTCACTTTTAAGCCGTTCCATTTCCCTTTCTTCCAGCAGCCAATCTTATCTTGATTGTTTCTTACTCTCTCTGCAATCTCGTGTTTCTTGCAATTCTGTTATCGCCACTGTGGCTCAGTCACAGATTAACTGAGCTTGCTGCCCCAAGATCTCCACACCATCCGTTTAACACTCCACGTGGTAGGAGAGTGGTATTTTCAAAGCCAAGTCTCATCACGTGATTCCCCTACCTGAGACACACAGGAAGCCTGTTCACTCTCACCAGCCACCCTCCTACTGCACCTTCTCTCCCCAGGAGCCGACTTCTGGCAGCTCCCCAAAGCCTGGGGCCGCCTTCTGTCTGTGCCCTCGGAATGTGCTGCTTGCTTTGGGCACTCTCCTTGTCCTCTCCAGCCTCCACTCAGCATCCTCCTCCCGTGTCTGGAATAACCGTCTACCCCAGGTTGGAAAAGTATCCTGTGCTCGGCATAGCTCCCTGTGCCTAACTGTTATACCATATTCTAGTCTCCATCTGCTCCTCCAGCTGCCAGCTCCTAAACTGGGGCTATCCAACCTAGCAGCCACTGGTATCCATGTGACGATTTAGATTTAAATGCACATGGAGAACAGAACTCAGTTCCTGGGTTGCACTGGCCACACTGCATGTGCTCAGCAGCCACGCCCCGAGGCCCCAGTGGCGGGCACAGACATGGCATCCCACTGCTCCCAAGACCCGTGGTCATCACCAAGGTCAGGGCCGAGTCCACCCTCATGCAGTGCTGACCCTTACTGTGGGCTTCACACGTTTTGAACTGAATGAGGGCATGAATAAGTCAAGTGGGAGAGCGGAGAGCCTTGGCCCGGTCCGTCAGCCTCCTGACGGCCTCTGCAGTCTTTCCTGTCCACGCTGTGTCCCCTCTTGAAGCCAGCCGATTAGAAAAGATGCCTCAATGCTGGGCTGGTCTCCGTCCCCAGGCCCATTTGACTTCCAGTATGAAGATCAGGTCAAACTTCCCAGCTCACAGATGACACAGGTCTCCAACATTTCTGATTTTAGGGACTTACGTGAACCATGTATAGGAAGTATATGTGATTCTCAAATGATATCTTGGGCTTTTCCATTATTCACCCACAGCTGTAAATGTTTTCCTAAACACTCGGAGCTCAGTCTCCTCTCCAGTTGGCTGCTGGATCTGAAGGGATAAAAGCCCGAGTCGTGACACGGGAGTGATGTGCGTAGTATGTGCTCTGGTCAGTTGGCTCCGGCCCAGAGGGAAACATCCTCACACGTCCTGTGCAGCAGTACAATGCCAATATTTTCTTGCTAACTTCACATCTGCAACTGTATACCTGCTGGTTTTTTTGACCTTTTGAGACAGGGTCTCTCTATGTAGTTCAGGCTGGCCTTGAACGTATGCCAACTCTCCTGCTTCAGTCTCCTGAGTGCTGAGATTACAGGCGTGCCCCACCATACCCAGATTGCATACTTGCTTTTATGTCATTCCCCTTTCCCATTTTTCTTTTGAGTACAGAATAGTTCAGTATGGAGAAAATGCTTTTATTGTCAAAGATTGAGTGGGTCATAGATACCACAGTTAACTTGTCATATTTCAGTTATCCAAAGTGGTAACACAAGAATTTTATTGTGTTGCTTATGCCAAGACTTTTGAGCCCACTGTGTCTAGTCAATGGCAGCTTTCCCAGCAGGCCGAGTAAAGATGATTGCCCCAGGCTAGAACGCCTCATAGCACCTGGAATATTCTCATTACCAACCGAGCCTGGAATCTGGTTCAGGTGTTTATACTGAATGGCAGGTTTACAATTTCTTTCTTAACTTCTTCCAGTTACTTTTAAGCAAGTTAAAGTATGCAGGCCTCAGACAATGCAGATAAAAATAAATACTTACATTTTATTGAATTCTATTCTGCCTCCCTAGATTCACACCACTAGCACCGACTTTTTAACTCTGCTTAAAATATTTTTGCATGAGTAACATACATCAATTTCAGGACAACTTGCTATGCTTCAGTAGAAATGTTAATCTTCATATATACACATATATATTTTCAAACATACAAAAATAAAATATATTACTACAAAACAAAACTCTGTAGACTACATGATTTTTTTTTTTTTTTTTTTTGTGGGTACCGGGGGGTCGACCTCAGGACCTCGCGCGCCAGCAGGCGCCCGTGCCGATGAGCGATATCACCGGCCCCTTTTTCGTATGTGGGATCCGGGAGTCGAACTCGGGCCCTCGCGCTTGCAAGGCAGGCGCTTAAGCCGCTGAGCCATCTCACCGGCCCTATGATATTAAACTAAGTCCAAACTATTCTGAGAATGCTCCGAGAACAAGCTGGGAGCTGCTAAAGATGAGGCTTCTTCCCTACAAGGGGCTGCCGCAGTGCTAACTTCGGGAGGGAAACACTCGGACCGGTTAACAGGTCGTCACTTTATCTTCAGAGCTGCGGGGCTACAGGAGGAACAGGGCTGTGAGCTTCACCCGGCTGCAGGGTAAACACCCCTCCTCCCCAGCAGCTGCAATCAAGGTATTATCGAGCCCAGGAGCCAATTATGCTGGGAGCCGTTGCTGAGAAATGGAAATGGACTGCAGTGTTTTATCATAGAGTCTGCAAAAAGCCAGCCTCTTGTTTGGACACCCAAGTCCTAATAAGTGACATTATTAGGCAGGTCTTCTGTTTAAATGACACGAGGATTTAGTGTATCAGCAGCTTACCCTGAACACACCCTTTCAATCTGCAAGCGCCTCTTCTGTTTATAATACAAGTGGTAATAGAAGGCCAGATGGCTGCAGACTGTTAGCTATGGTAAATGACACTTAAACAGAAAAGCAGCAGTAGGATATTCAGGGATCTGAACTGTACACTATATACACAGTACACATTAAAGAACTATTAGTTTTACCTCTATAAAGTGACTGTTTGCTAATGCTGTCTAATTAGTGAGATCGTTGTTAGGGTTGTCAGTGAGTTCTATTAAAGCATTTTCTAATAATACAGCATAAAACAGCTGTATTACTAACACATTATTGCATTTCCAAGATCTCTCTTAACAGCATTATATCACCAGTGCATAAGAGCACAACCAAGCATTTCTTTCTGAAATGTAAAACTGCCTCAGTTCCTGACATTTCTGCCAATAAGGATGCTATTAACATACCCTGTAATTCCCAAAGGAAAATGTGGGAAGCACTGTATTCTTTATTCACCTACCATGCTGCACTGGTAACAGACTATCATTTGGTAAACATCTCACATTCTGTACACAACAGTGGAATCTGTGCGATCAAGGACAGCTGGCGCCTGCCACCAGGAACCTACTGTTCGGGAGCATGAGGCAGGAGGATGGCGAGGTCCAGCCCAGCCTACTCATGAGTTCGAGGCCACCTGGACTCCTTAGCGAGACTGTCCCAGAAAAGAAAACAAACACAGAAGCAAGCAAACATACTCGAGAGCAGGGGTTAACAACTTTACTTTGTAAAGGGAAGGACAGCCAGCAGGCCTTGTGAGCTGTACAGTTTGCCACAACTGCACCACTGCCAGTATAGTGACCACACACAAATGAACAAGCATGACCATGTTCCAGTAAAACCTGAACCACACGCAAAGCCACAGAAAGGACGGCTGTGTGGGACTCTGTAGGCCACAGTGAGGCCTACGAGCCACTGTGAGAGCGGAGCAGAGAGTGACATGACAGGTGTTAAAGAGCAGCAGCACCTGAAAGGACCCCTTCAGTGGCACCGCATGGAACAGGGCGGCAGAAGCAGCGGGAAGCACGGAGAGGAGCAGAGACAAGCCAGGAGCGCGATGCGGCAATCGCTGCAGGAAAGACGGAGCGGTGGCAACAGTGCGGCCCGGTGTGAATCTGACTCTGGGCAGCAGGTGCTGCCAGGATTCCCTCCCAGGCTTCATGGAGGCGTAAAGAGGCGTAAAGAGGAAGAGAGTAAGGGTAATCCCAAGCTTTATGGGCTGAACAACCTGAAGAATATACTTGCCTTTCCTAGGATTGGGAAGGATGTGGGAGGAGCCTGTGTAGCAAAGAAAACAGGGATTTTGTTTTGGACATACAAACTCTGAGATGTCTGTCATCCACTCCTGTGAAGCTATTAAAAGTGAGATGCATGCTTCTGGAATGCAGGAGGAGATTGTGGCTGATATAAACTAGGTGGTTCTGAAACATAAAAAGAGGGGATCCACAGTACAAGTGTATAGAAATGGGAAATTTAAACCACGAACCCTTCCTCCTCTAGTAGCTGGGGTCACTCTCCAGGCGAGGCCAACTCTGGAAACTCAGGAGAAGCAGGTGGTACACAGGAAGAAAACCAGGGGACAGTGGTGTCCTGAGAACCAAGGAAAGCTGGGTCTGAAGAACAACTGTTTCCAACACTCACAACATAGTGAGTGAGGACTGGGGAGACACCTGAGAAGTCCCTGGGACTTGGACAGGCACAGGCTGCATGCAGCGGTGGGGACCAACACCTACTCGGAATGGGCTGCGGACACACTGGGAAACTCAGCGTGGGGACATCACACCACCCCACCTGACAGAAGGCCTCACGGCACATCTGCCAACTGGAATGTCTGTACTTCAGAATGCCTAACCATCCGAGTTATGCTGCGGATTCAAACACGGCTCTGGGCTAGCACACAATATCATCCTCATAAAGATCAGGAAGGAGCCTGCAAGGTGGCCCAAGTGATAGAGCAGCTCAGGGATAGAGTATCCTGGGCTCAATCCCCAGTAACCAAAGAACAGAAGGAAGGGAGGAAGGTAGATAATTTGTCTTCTTTTCCCCATTAGCTTTATAACAAAATGTTACTATGCTGACTGGGCCCTGAGCCTGTGTTCCTGAAGACAACAGGCCCTAAGTAAAATAGGGTTTTAGTCTGCGTTCTGTCTATTGTGCAGGCCAACAGGAGAATGCCAATTCATTTTATTTTCTATTGGTGAAGTACTCTTACTTATATCTTTTTTTTTTTTGATAAAGTAGTGGCTTCCAGCAGTCAACTGAGGCATTTATGTAGTACATGCATAAATGCAAGGTATTCAAGATGTCTGAGCTGTTTATAATTTCTTCTCAGTCACCAATTTAATTCCTATCCTAGTAGTCAATGCTTGGCCCATACACTGAGGAAAGAATTACCTGTCTTAGGTAGGAACATCAAAGTGAGCAAAAGCCGCTGCAGTAGCACCTTGTTAAGGGCTTCTCAGTTTCCAAATACTTAGCGCAAGAAATCTAGTTAGAAGAGTTGTTTGCCATGTAGATTTAAGCTCTAGAACGAATAAACTGGTTCCACATGACTTAACCAATGAACTGTTCATATCCTTTTATGCCAGCTTACAAACAATGCTTTTTCTTTCATATGCTAAACTCTGCAGTCAAGGCTCCAAAGGACAACGCAGTGTTCCGCCTTCTGAAGTACCTACACACAAGATTAAATGTCTCTTGCCTGGAATTCAAAACGTATTTCGTATGGATCATCTTCATGGTGCAGCTCAAGCGAGACCCCAGTAGCAACGCCTGCATGTTAGGGACAGCAACAGCTTTTCTACAGCAGGCAGAGCAAAGGTGAAAGGCCTGTTTCCTGCGCTGCAGCACCGGCATGCTTACGAGAGCACTGGAAAGGAGCGCTCCACCGGCACAGCCGCAAGCACCCCAGATATCTTTTCAGAGTACTCCAAACCTGGACCAACTCCTGTTATAAATCACCTTGATTAATGGAACACCTTTGTGAAAGTGGTTGGTTTTGTAATAGCTACACAACTCTTATGGCTTGAATAACACCGCTGAGAAAAACTGGCAAGGAGGAAAAACCCTCAAAAACATTGGTTTCTCTGTCATAATCAATACCGTTCCTAATCAGAAACAGCTGTCCTTTCCTAAAGCAACAAAAACTATAAATACGTTTGCAGGGAGGCACAGCTGAATGAGGCAGGTGGAGATGAAAACAGGTACGCAGAGGAGATTCTGGAGAAGTCCTGGTGGAGCACAGAGTCTGGAGCTGGGCCACTGGAGTGGTCCTCAACCCTTCCCTCTCTCACGCACAACCAGGTGACTGCCGCAACCTCCCTGCTTTTCCTAACAGTCAAACCCTGCTGTTACCTACCTCGGTGTGCTGCTGTTTTAATCGTCAAACCAGTCACCCCTGCAGCGAGGTTCGACAGCACCAAGGACGTGTATACTTGCTGACCAACATACTTCAGAGATGCCATGCATTTTCCACGGGTGCCAGACCAGACAAGGGGATACGCGTGCAAGGAGATGACGGTGTCTTCACACATCGATACCCGGTGAATGTTTTCTTTAAGCAGGATATTTTAATATTTCCATCTCACAGTCCTCTGGTTATCTTTTCTAGTTACTTAGCAAAGACTGTATCTAAACCTTCTTGTGCTGTTACTGCTTCTCTACTAACTCCTACAAAGAAAATACCACCACCCTTGAGCACACAGACAGAAGGGGTAGGAGGGCAGGCAGAGGATGTTACTGTGTATCTGCCGTGTTCCCTCTGGTGCCAGAACTCTTTCTGGCCTCAGGATACACTTGCTACTAAAGCCACGCAGAAGAGACTGGAAAATCGCAGGACGTGAAGGTGAAATCCCACCCACACTCTGACATTTGAAGAACTAAAGGATACAGTGCTCCTGATGAAGGCCACAGCCGCACCACAGTGCCTTGCGCATTACCACCAGCCACTAACATGCCCTGTGCCGAGCAGTCCTAACTGCCACCAGAAACATCTGCACCGCTGGACCACCATCTAGGATGGGTGGCAAATCACAGGCTACTATAAATCTAAATAAACTTAAATAGAGACAATTTTACTCCAATTATTTGTTTGTCTTAAGGATGAACAGAGTTAAAGTCAGTTAACAAATACAACAGCCATATTAATAATTTGATAGTGACATGAAAAAACTGAAGTAGAAACTTAAGCTGTAATTACTGAAGTCAGCAGTGTATATGCTGAGTAAACAGAGGCCATGGCCACCTCTGTGAGCTCTGTCACTGCTGCCCTGTGACGAGAGAGAGGAGCAGCACACGACATCTGCTGTTGCTCTTCTGTTCTACTACTCCTGCACTTCCTACTGGTGTAGGCGAGGGGATTACATGGAGTTTTTATTTTAAACACTTCCAAGACTTTTTTGGTCATTTGTTTGTTGTTTTGAGAAAGGATCTCCTACGTAGTGCAGGCTGGCCTTGAACTCACTGTGTAGCCCAGGCTGGCCTCCAACTCAAAGGATTCTCCTGCCTCAGCCTCCCAAGTGCTTGGACTGCAGGTGTGTGCCACCATGCCTGGCGTTCAAGAGGTTTTAAAAAACTAAACTGCAGACTTTATTTGATTGTTAGATTTCCAACTGATGAGGAAGACGACAAACTTTCTAAGCCAGGGATCCAGACTGATCTTGGCTATCCTGCCTTGTTTTTCATGACCTTGACAGTTTTGAGAAGCATTGGTCAGTGACATCAACCACACATGTGAGACCGAGGTCGGCTGTCTGGTGCAGCTGGGGAAGAATTCCATGAGACACGCCCTTCTTGGTCCCTGTGTGTCCCGTGTCTGTCACTGCGAAGTCACCCATTCTCATCTGTTAAGGTGGCATCTGGCAGGTTTCTCCTCTACTGTGTGACTATTTGTAAAACCTCAGGAGAGAGATGTTGAGACTGTGAAAAGACCTGTTTCATCTCAAACGTCTGTCCAATAATTTAGCATTCACTGGCAAATCGTGTCTCTATCAATTATTACTGACGTATGTATATAGGAACTAAAATACACATAATGTAATGGCCAAATTTTTCTTGACTTACTTAAATTATACTGAACACAGCATTTTCCTTACATTCAAAAGGAAAGTTATTCTGTTTTCTTGATGTATTCAGGCAATGTTAATCAACTATGACAGCAATGAACAACATAACTGAAATATTACTTACATAGCTATGGCTTTTAAAGATATCTGATGGACTAGTGGTGAGGATTTTGTCTCCTTCCAAACCAATTACTCTTTTACAAATATTTGATTTTGGATCACTCGGGCTTTTTGCAATCACAATGTCACCTCTGAGGGGGAAAAGTCAAAGAAACACCAGCATTATTTATGGCAACACCAGTATTATTTATTTACCAGCATTAAACACATGCATGTCACTGGCTTCATCATTTCATACGGCGACTTGGAGAAGGCCACATCCTCTCGCTCTGACCCTCAGACATTTACCAGCTGTGGGAACCTTCATGACTGTTCTGGGTCAGAGTCCAAGGAGTGTGATGGAGAAGCCAGTTACAATTTCTTACAATGTCAGAAGAGGCTAAATTTTCAAACAGTTCCATGAAAATTATCTACACCATATCCACAGTATGTCACTACTGTAACCAAATTTTTAGAACCAAAATGATAGAAAGCCAAATCCATATAAATGCCAAGTTAAATAAAGTTTATTGCCCAGCACTGACTGACTCTAGAGCAGTGAAAAGAAACATCATCTGTGCTTCCCCAGAACTGAAAGAAATGAGTAACAGCATGTAAGTCATATAATGCATATATGTATTTCACAGTATAGTCAAAAGAACTTAATAGCTGAGGGAAACATTTATTTATTTAGGTTTTTTTTTTTTTGAGGCAGGGTCTCACTATGAGGTGCAGGCTGACCGTGAAGTTGCTTATGTAGCCTAAGCTGGCCTCGAACTCACAGTGATCCTCCTGCCTCAGCCTCCCAAGTGCTGGGATTACAGGTGTGTGCCACCACGCCTGGCTTGAGGGAAAAATTAAAAAAAAAAAAAAAAACACAACCAAATAAAATAAGAATTGAGCAAACACTGTAAAAAATAAAATGTGGTATCAAACACATAAAACCATTATAGGTCTAATTACACAGGAAAGGCATGATTGTTGGAAGTAATGACAATCTACATAGTAACAGGATAAGAAAGATCTTGAAAAGTGAAAAGAAAAAAGGAGACAAAGAATGCAGGACTAATGGCCCCAACCAAATGAAACACAGTGCTCTTTCTGCATGAAGTAAGCAGCATGTAAATTGCTAGCTAACACACACGTTTAGAAGAACTGAAGCTGAACGTGGCGGGCACACCCGTGACCTCAGCACACTAGGAGACTGAGGCAGAGGGGCCCAAGGTCCAGCCTGGCCTGCACGATTGGGCAGCACCCTCCTCACAAAGGAGGGGGGGTGGGGACGTAGCTCAGTGTGAAGGCTGTGGGTCCAAACCCAGAACCGTGAAAAAGAGAAAAGAAAAAAATTAATATATTTATTACTTGTATCTAGTACCAGAGATAATTTGATGTCACTTATAATAAAAGATATACACATCAAAATAATATCAAAACCTGTAACAATAAAAGGAAGATGACAATCAAATCAGAAATTTAATTACTGCTATATTATGAGTATTACAAAGAATGCTAAGCTTTTTGGTAGCCAAGTCAAAAGAAATTAAGATTATTACATAGTAATCATTAATTAATAAAATAAAGTTCAGCGGGAGATAAGGCAGAATTTCCTAAGGACTCTTACGTATGGGAATAAAAGACACTGCCTTCCTCAGAAATGTCAGGGGATCCACAGAAAGAGTATTCACTACAATCACGTCTTGAAATTATTCTTGGTAGGAGCAGAATGGTATCAAATCATTAAATTCTGTAATTTGGTGGCAAAATAATACCACCTTTTTTTGAAGACAGGATAAACTCTTCTCTTTCCAACCATGTCAGTGGAACTACTCAGATGAATGAGTTTGCAAAGACTGGAACACACTGTCAAAGTTGATTTGGCGTAGCATTGGAAGAAGAAACTTTTTCCATAGGTGTTTTATGAAGTTTAAGTTCTGATCAAATAATCAATATGATCCTTAAGCTGTACACTTAAAATGCAACACAAATCATAACTCAGTCAAGCCGTTTTTATAGAAAGCGGTATTAATGTAGACTGCACTCTTGGTAGTGCACCCAGATACATGCATAAAGATTAGATCGACATGTATCTCTTGGACTCTCAACTCTTTCAAAAAGAGTTTTAAAAGAAACTGAACAGACCTATTACTTAAATGTCCTTTTTCATTTGCAGTTGTAAACATCCTTATCCTACTCCACGGCCTGCGCGTTAGAAAAGAAACAGCAGTATCTCACTCATCTTATTCTCTACAATGTACTCTGATTCTCGTCAATGAGGTGCTTCTTAGCTGTCTGTTGAAAGAATAAGTAGAAGCAGAGGCTGTGACTGCCTCACGGATGAGTGTCCTGTGCAGCTGGTGGGAAAGAGCCACGTGCTTTAGACACCACGTACAGTGACTTTTATTGTTGCCTAAACAGAAGGCTCTTCTAGCTTTACAAACAGGCGGCCAGCAACAGAACCTCGCCAGGGGCCAGAAATTCCCCTGCAATCTCAGCGTTCTGTGCTGCAGATAAGAGAACAAGGACAGTCATATTTTTTTATTTCTCTTTTTTTTTTTGGTACCAGGAATTGAACTCAGGACCTTGCGCTTGCCAGGCAGACGCTGAGGACAATAATATTTTAAAAGCAGAAGTTACAATCTGGCAACGTCAGTGCTTAAAGTTATTTTGCTATGTCTGATAGGATGCAGACTTTGAGCTCTTCTACAACCACATGGGCCCCAGGACAAAAAGTTTAAAAGGAAACCTTCAACGAATCTGTTTATTAGTTGTAAAAACAAGACATTGAGCTGTTCACTCACGACTATTGAGCCAATAGTTTCAGACCCTTAAGGAGGCTTTCAGACTGCAGAACCCTCGTAACAGAAGCTTGTCTTCATGCTACAGTCAGGCTGAGGCTCTGGTTAATGCGAAGGCTATATAGGCTCTTTTGGGAAAGTCAGAAAGAAAGTAGAACTAGAATACAGCTTTTTTATAATTTTTAATTTATAACCCCTATATCTACAATTAGGTTTCCTGAAATAGATCTGAACAATTTCACAGGGATCACTGGTTAGAACATATAGCTTAAGAGTTTCCATCTGCAGAATCAAGGGCTAATGACAGTAAATAGGAGGAATGGCTTTATATTATTCTTGATAATTTTTCAATAAGAAATGGGCTAGAGCCAAGGTGGACAGTGAGAGAGAAATGCCTAGACCTACTTAACTACAACATAATTAAATACAGCTGGAGACAGTCACGTTCATAATTAAGATGAAAGCTAGTACAGATTAATTATAAATGAACTTGAAATTTTTAGAAAGTCAGAGCTGCCCTTTTATATAATGCCATACTCAAAAAATCATTAAATGGTTATCATAGGTTATACAGAAAAAAATAAATCGTCAGCAATCAAATTATAGGGTAATTTCAAAAGTTACCCAGAATCGTTACTTGATATGTAACACAGTTTTAAACTCCCTAGGTGTTGACTCAGAATAGTTCAGGACCCAGTGACACAGTGAACTACATCTACATGTGAAAAAGAGACAGTTAACTGTCTGGGAGAGTGATGTGAGGACAGCCACCCGAGAGACTGCACAAGCTTAGGGAAACTTAAAATTTCTCAGACTGAAAAACTATTTGACTCAAAATTTTATCTAGTTGGTCATTAATTTGATTTACGAAAGAGTTTTTAAAGGTAAAGTGAAGATACTACAGCAAAGCACTATGTGTATGTGTATTTTCTTTGTAACCTGACTATATCCACGATGGAAATTTACCTTTGGATACCATAAAAATGTCGGCTGAGATTTTCTGCAAAGACGATATCTGAATTTTGAATGGTAGGCTCCATTGATGGTCCAGAACACTGAAAAAAGAGGCAGTTTGTAATTTGAGTTCAAATCCTCTTTAAGTTTAACAGAAGTCATCTGAGTGGCTTACAAGAACATCAAGCCCATGTTCTTCCAGCTTGGGGGATGATTTCTAAGTTGGCAGTTCCCAAGTAAGTTTCCTTCCAGAATAGCTACCACGCTGGAGACACAAATACTAGCGGTTTGCTGAAATAACATTTTGATATTTACACAAGATAACTTTATCTACATTTCCAAACGATGGCCATGCTAGAAGGGGAGCTCCGTGAGCACAGAGACCTGCATCTCATTTTCCTGGCTCTGCAACAAAGGCCAAGGTCAGTGCTTGGCATGAAACTGAAGCTCAACGCTTCTCCTTGAGCGGACAGATGACTGTTTTCTTGCTCCCGTCAAACACCACCCAGTGCCCACAGCTGAATGCCGGCACACTATTCCCACTGCACTGCAGTCCACCCTCCTCTTCCTCATTCGACGGGGCTGCAACTTCCACTTAAGTTTTTATGGAAAACTACGGGCACAGTAAGATGCACTTTAAAGACATTCATATTTGTATGTCCTAAGACTAATCTTGATCTATAACTCAAAAGTGGAATAAATACGCAATGCCACCTAAAACCACAAACACATTAGTGTCTTGCTACCCTACTTGTTCGTAAATACAACTTTACTCAAAACTTTCCACTCAGGCAAAAGTAACAAAGAATACTGTGAAAATGTATTGTTACTTCTAGAAGAGCCAATGTAACTTTCAAAAATTAAGGAGGGAAGTTTCAGTTAAATATATTTATATTACAGTAGCACTTCTTAAAGGTATATGATGGTTGATCTGTTAAGGTAAAACTAATACAAAAAATAATCACAATTAAATACTTGCTGGTCAATCAATCAATCAATTGGATATTCTTTCACTGACAAGACAGAAAATCTGGACAGACAGCACTGGCAGGTTCATGACGCAATGCTGAGAACAAGTATGGGCTGGAGATCTGAAAGGCCAGCTTTAACATTTTAACACTGACACGACAAAATAATTATTCAATGTAAGGAGCTAAATTCAGTAGTTATGAGTAAAAGTTTTGGAAATCAGACGTATTTGTGTTGAAAATTCCATATCTGCTACTTAACTGTGGGAAGTGGAACAAGTTACTTAAGCTTTCTGAACCTATTTCTGCATACACGTAATGGATTGGTATTATCATCTTGCAGAAGTGTGGGAGACTAAGTGACTTAGTAAGTGTGTAACATCAAACATTTCCTGCAGACAGTGAATAACAATATTCAATATATGGTAACTATTACGAGGCTATTAAGAGAAGCTTGTGATCCCCATTACAAACAGAATACAGAATATATCTAAAGTAATGGCTCTTATATCAGTGCCAATGCAAACATTCTCATATCCCAATATTTAGATTTTATGTTTCTACTTCTACACTTTATTCATTAATAACTTCAAATGAAAGGACAGCACATTTTCCTTCCATTTAAAAACAGCATATATATTTAAAATGAATATTCTTGAATGTAAAAACTTACCATCACAACCCCACCAACGTACTCAAAAGTGCAATGAGCTATGCAGCCATACTGAATGGTGTAGCCAACAAGCCGAAAGGTCTTCCCCAGAACACCACGAAGCATCGTTCTAAGAGACGCTACTACCACTGACCTGGTGGTAAATTCCAAAAAGTGTCCTGATCAGTACTACTTGAAAACATGTATGGAACAACTCCATGTATTACAATCATGCAGAATGTACAAAGTGCCCAATATAATTTGGTACAGAGAGCAAGAGCTTATTTCCATTTCTGCTAAAGATACATGGCAAGTTATAGCCACTGACTGTTTTGTTCTATTAGATTATATTCAAATATCACGGAGCTTATCTATAAATTAGGTAACTAGTAGACTCTGAACTTGCCTGGCTCCTTCCACATTACTTATTTCTTGGCATTAAGAAAGACATTTAAGAAAAGACATTAACTCTTTCAAAGTAGTAACAGTTTTTCATTTTTGTCCCTTGCTATAATACATTAGTTCTTGTCATGTAATGTGAGATAACAGAGAAACCACTAGGTGTACAGATTCATTTTAACTTGGTTCTTTTATTAACTTGTGTAATCTTTAATAGATTAACCATTCTGAGGGTTAATAAAATGGAAATAATATTTCATAAAATGGTTCTGAGAATCAACTTTAACATACGTCAAAGTGTTCTGTAAATTCTAAGTTACATTCAGTCGTCAGCTAATGACTACAGTACTGATACAACAGTGGACGTGAGAAATATACTATGAAACAGCACAAAGTTCCAAACATTTTAAAGTTATATAAATTTAAAATATTAATATCATTCATCTAAAATAGTCCCAGTATCTGTCCCTTCCTTTCAATTTACCTCTTACAACTATATTTCAAAAATTTCTCAACTAATATCCAGGCTACTAAACACTGTTCTCAAATTAAACTTACTACAATACATCAACAATAATATGTAACATTTGCTCAATACTTACGACAAGCCAGGCTTTGCAGATAACACTCCTCAATTTATAGGTAAGAAGGGTGACAACAGTAACGTACTTGGTACCATGGAGCTGGTAAATGATGGAGTCCAGGCATTGGATGTTACGTTCCATGGCCTCCCATGTGACCACCCTGCTCCTGCAACCCTTGGCTCTCTACTGGGTCGAGCCCGGGTCCTGAACAGACGGCTCCCCTCTGCTCCCCATTCCAACCCCATCTTCCCTAACGCTCCTCCACGAACCGAAGACTCAGTCCTACAGTCTGTTTCTCAAGTGAATGCTGACCAGTGAATGCTTGTTTCTGCCAACACCCAGCCTGAACACTCCTCCTGATTCCTGTGACACAGGAAGAAGACATCTATCTGGCTTTGTCCCCCATTCTTGGCACAAGCCCTAATCCTCAGAATGTACTGAGTGACAGGAGTGCCCTTCAATCTCAAGACACTTTCAATTAATAGCTGCATAGGGTAGGACCCCAACCAGCCTCTGGCTGTTGTAGCTGCTCATAGAAGCGATCTCCCTGGAGAGCTGAGACTTTCAGCTGCACCCACACCTGCCTGCAAGACAGGAGGGGGAGGCTGGAGATGCAATTCTCCAGGAAGAAACAATTACTAGACAAAGGGATGCGCCAGGCTGGGGACACACTCTGCCTCCATGGGGACAAAAGAACCTTGCCCTGTGTGCGCTTCATCTGGCTATCCCCTTCGTACTGTCCCTTACAAGAAGCCCTTAAACATCAGAAGAGCATTTCCCTAAGTAGCAGCCATCCTCATCTGTCCTCAGACCCGAGGAGGGGGTCTTGGGAACTTCCGATTTGTGCACACTCAGTCAGGGAATGACAGCTGAAGTGGGGCAGTCTTGTGGGGCTGGGCCCTTCACTTATGCGATAGGCAGCTAACTCTAGGAGTTTGAAAAAACTCAAAGGGAAACGATATACAATGCAGGAACAGAATAAAACCCAATGCTGGTAATAAAAATTCATGACATACAGGTTTACTCACAAATGAGAGGCAGCCTAACCAAGGGCAAAGGAAAGCAGATTGGAGGTTGGGCCTGGAGGTGCAAGAAAACGGACAGATGATGCAGGAATAAGTAGCTCCAGGGACCCACGGGAAAGGAAAAGAGAATGCAGCAGAAGCGGTATTCTGAAGAGATACTGGCACTTGACTTTCCAAATCTGACAAAAGACATTAACTCACAAATTCCAGAAATTCAGCAAAAACTGAAAAGATATTTTAATGCAAAACAAGGAAACAAATGCATACGGGCACAGTAGTGTCAAACTGCTAAGAAAAAAAAAAAAAGAGTGAAAGTTTAAAAATTGGTCAGAAGGAAGGGTCAGCTTACTTTCAAAGAAATAATTTTGTCTGTTCTAAAGGATGGCTGCCAGGGGTGGTGGGACACCTGTAATTCCAGCACTCTGGGAGGCCAAGCCTGGGAGCATCGAAAGTTCGAGCCCAGCCTGGGCAACTTAGTGAGACCACGTTTCAAAATAAAAATATGAAAAAGGGCTGGAGATATTACTCAGTGGGAATGCTGAAGGAGTAATGAAGGAAAAAAAAAAAATGAAATGGCACTTTTAAAGAGGTAAAATTGGGCTGGTGATATGGCTCAGCAGCATAAGCGCCTGCCTGGCAAGCACGAGGTCCTGAGTTCGACTCCCGGTACCCACAAAAAAATAAAAATAAAAAAATAAAGAGGTAAAATTGTTAGTCTAAAATTCTATACTCACTGAAAAACATACCAGAAGAGCTAAAACGAAACTAAAAATATTTTCAGAAAATGAGTTATGAAAACATTTTTGCAAGCACACCTGTAATAAAATATATCCAAAATGATACCAAAAAAATTCAAGTACATGCAAGGAGGAAAAAGAACTAAAGAGAATTACATATTTGGATAGATAAAAACTATATGAACAATAACAAAAATGTTTTACAAGCTATAAAAGGTATGTCAAAATACATATCTGTGTTAATAGTACAAAGGTGGGAGAAAATTAAATAGAATTAAACTAAGTTTTTGCAGAGTTCTATAATTGTTAAAGTAGAATTTAAGTGAATCAATAAAAAGTGAACAATTCAAGTAATAAACACTAGGAAAACACTAACAGAATATTGAAAGATTATAAAATTAACCAGCTAATAGAATGAAAAAGATGTGATGAGTAAAAAATGCTTTATTTTCAATAGAAGAAAGAAAAAAATTAAAAACAGTTGACAAGAGAAAAGGAAAGATTATAAATTTAACTAAAAGTATATTGGTAAGTCCATTAAATGTAAAAGAAATACACTGACTTAACCATTATGAAACTAGAATTAATAAACTAAACTCAACCATATTTCTTCATCATAAATTCTGTCAGGCTAAAGAAAGGATAAAAGTAAAAGATGCTTTGTACCATTTATTTAAATCCATAAGAACATGTCAAGAAGTATTATTAGAAATAAAAGGGATATTTCACTAGAATAAAAAGACTACAAATGTAAAGGTTTAAATAATCATGCAAAGTATATTTTCCAATTACCCAAGAGTTAAAGTAGGAATTAAAACAAAAGATAACTGAATATTTGTATATTAATTTGCAAATTAAACAATGTACATGTAAAAAAAAATTTCCATTTTGTACTAAAGTGAAAATATGACATAGCAAAACTTATGGGAGCCAACCAAAGGAGTGATAAGAAGAAAACTTATAGTTTTAAGTGTATAAAATAGGAAAAAAAGGATAAACGTTAATGATTTAAGCTTCTATCTTGGTAAGGTAGAAAAAGCACAAACTAAAAAATAACACAAACAAAATAACAAAATAACAAAAACACAAGAAAATAACAACAATACAAACAAAAACACAAATCAATAATATAAAAACCAAATATACAAGTGAAAATGAATACAGTAAAGCCAAAAGCTGGTTGTTTAGCAAAATTAATAAAACTGATAAATCTCAGCAAGTCCAATTACAAAAGAGAGCCTGACTTGCTGGTGTGAGGGTTAAGAAGGGGGTCTTGGTAGAGCTCTCATGCACAATATGAGAGAACAAGGACACTATAAACAACTTTAGCTTCATAAGAATGATATTTTAAATTAAATAGACATAGTTACTGATAGAAGAAATAAAAAGTCATAGTACACACACACACACACACACAATGAATTTAATCTGTGGTTAAAAAATCTTCCCTCCCCCCAAATTTTTTTTCCAGGCCCAGATGGTCTCACTGATAAATTATTCCAAACATATAAGGAAGAAACATCATCAATCATCAATTCTCAGTGAAAATATAATGAAGGGATATTTCTCTTTTTTTTTTTTTGACACAAGGTCTCACTATGTAGTGCAGGCTGGCCTTGAACTCATTATGTAGGCCAGGCTGGCCTCCAACTCATGTGATCCTCCTGCCTCAGCCTCCCAAGTGTAAGCCACCACATCCCGCTTCCCATCTGGTTTTATGTGGCCAGTATAACCTTAAAACTAAAAGTTGACATGGGTGTAACAGGAAAGTCAAATCACAAAACAATCTTTTTCATCAACAGACACAAAAGCCCTAAACAAAAACAGCAAAATGGATTCAATGATATTTAAAAAATATAACATATCATGCCCGAATTATTCCAACAATGTAAAGCATTGCATTTCAAAATCAATCAGTGTAATTCATATTGATAAGAAAGAAAAAAATCATATGATCATCTCAAATGATGGCAAAAAAGCATCTGATAACATTCCCCATCCTTTCATGATAAACTTAGGAACGGGAAGGAGCTTTCTAAGGCTAGGAAGGGTTACCAACAAAAACCCCTACAGAAAACATTTTATTAAATGGGAGAATAATGGTATTGTATGTGCTAGCCAATTCATTAAAGAAGATGAACAAATATATGAGTTAGTTGTGTCTCTCGATACAAGATCAGCAAAAATGAATAGACCAGCCAACAGTTACTGAATTTCTATATACTAGCAAAATACAATTATAAAATGAAAATTTAAATTACTATATACAACACTAAAAACATCAAACACTTAAGACAAAACTCTAAGTAAGTGTGGAAGACCTTTACAATGCTAAGAGAAAATAAAGAAGGCTCAAAAAAAGGAAAGCTATCCCATGTTCATGGACTGGACTTTATAGTGTTCTCAATCCTCACTCAAGTGGTCTAATGAGTCAATATTATTATACAGATTTCAGTGGGCTAATTTTTTTTCAGTAGAAATTCTACAAGACACTGATTATAAAATGAATGCAAAAGGCCCAAAATAAAAATATTATAACAAAGTTGATGGGTTGACTTCTGATATCAAGATTCATAGTTGACTTACATAATCCATGTACATCATATTGGGGCAAATCTAGACAAAGACCAAGAGAAGAGAATAGAGAATTAGTAACAAACCCACGCATTGACAGCCATCTGTCCTACAACAAAGCTCTGGGTCAAGTCAGTGGGAAAAGGGTGGTCTTTTCAATGAATGGTGCTGGCCGAACCACATATGCATATTAAAACAACAACAAAAGAAACAGCTACCTTGGCCCATACCCTCACCATATACAAAAATTAACTTGAGGGAATGGAGTGCTAGTTCAGTAGCCCATTTGCTTAGCTTGGGGGCTTGATCCCCAAGAACAGTATCTATCTATCTATCTATCTATCTATCTATCTATCTATCTATCTATCTATCTATATTTTGCTTGTTTGTGTGTATATGGTACTACGGATGGAACCCAGAGTAATCTACCACTGAGCTACATCCCTATCCCTTTTTATTTTGAGATAGGGTCTTGCTAAATTTTGTAGGCAAACCTGAACTTTGGTCCTCCTGCCTCAACCTCCCTACTTGCTAGAATTACAAGTGTGTGTGCCACCATGCCTAGCAGGCTACCATTTCTTAAACAGTGATTTACAAAGAGCATTCTCTAACAATAAGATTGTTGATTGGAATTACATTAAAATTAACCACATTTTATATCAGACAGTATTTTTTAAAGTATGGGTCAATCCATAGACTGTAAGAAAATATCTAGATAGATACACAACTCACAAAGGTACATCCTGAATCTACATTAGCCAGCAAATCATACAAACAAAACAAAACCTCAAAAAACTTCCAAAAAAAAAAGGAAAGAGGTTGTCCAAAGTGTTAATCCATTACCTGTGTATAGACAACTGTAAAAGAGACTCATCAGCTTGCATTCATAAACTCTGAGGCTGGTGAATCCCACAACGGCCATCCATGTGCTGGGGAGCTGAGAGACACAGGAGCTGCTCTAGCCAAGGAGCTGGGAACAGCAGAACTGAGAGACCAAGGCTGCAGCCTGGCCCAGCCCAAGGCCGCAGCCTGGCCCAACCCAAGGCCGGATACTCCCTGGAGGACAGCTGCTGTGAGAAACAGGGCTCTGATGTCCTCAGGGATGGCAATGGAAAACAATGCAGCTCCTCAAGAAGGACTGCGCCATCATGTGCGAGCAGGCTTCCTCCTCCTCCTGCTTCTGCTCCTACTGGACGGTGCACCACACTCAGGGTGCCCCTCTCCCCTCCCCTCACTGGCCCACATGCCAATGGTGTCTGGAAACAACCCTCAGAGACACACCCGACTCACAGTGTGCTCTGCTCATGTTCTAGGTATCTTTCAACCCAGTCAAGCCAACGACCAAGACTGATTATCACAGTTAGTAAGAATATGAAACACGGGCCGGTGAGATAGCTCAGCGGCATAAGCGCGTGCCCAGCAAGCACGAGGTCCTGAGTTTGACTCCTGGAACCCACATAAAGGGAAAAAAAAAAAAGGGCTGGTGATATCACTCAGCAACAGAAGTGCTTGCTGGCAAGCGCTAGGTCCTGAGATCGACTCCCAGTACCCACATTAAAAAAAAAAAAAAAAAAAAAAAGAATATGAAACACTTTTTATCACTTGTCATCAAATGACCACCAAGTAATAAAACCACAAAATGATAGTACCACAAAGCCACCATAGGCTACGAATGAAAAGGCAACACCAAGAACTAAGAAAGGTGTGGAGTAACCATTACTCTCCTCTACTGTTGGTGAAAAAGAAATTTATACAGTCACTTTGGAAGACAGGCAGTACTGTATCTCCTTGTTACAGTGACTAGTATGTCCAGAGGTGGGCCTTTCAGAAGGTGACTGATTCATTAGGGTATCCTACTCATCGTACCTATATGTGCTTTTAGGAAGTAGGGTACAGTTGGGGTAGAAGAGTCTGCCACAAGGTCATGCCTTAGAGTCAGCTGACTATGGACTGAAACCCTTGAAACTGTAAGCCAAAACAAATCCTTCCTTTTACTTGCAGGTGCTGAGTATTTTGTCCTAGCAACAGAAAATATGACTAATACACTATTACCAGATACATATGCTACAGAATAAGATGTTTATGTTTGTATCAGTCATGTTCTCATGGCTGGGACCTATACTCAACATCTGCAACTTAAAGAAGGGGAGGTTTATCTTGGCTCATGGTTTTGGTGGATTCAGTCCATGGCTGGCTGGCTACAAGGCAGAAATGGCATGGTAGAGGGTCATGGAGGAAGAAAGCTGCTCAATGCATGGCAACTAGGAAGAAGAGAGAGAAGGGAGGAGCCAAAAACAAGAATGCACTCTTCTAGACAACACTCTCAATGATCCATCTCTTCTAGCCAGCCCACCTATGAATACATGAGACTTTGGGGAGACACTTTACATATATACCATAACATTGTTCACCAAAAGACATGCAAAAATAGTCAAGGTAGCTTTATTTATAATATCTGCAAAACTATAAACCACTTAAATGTCAACCATAAGGAAAATGAGTAAGTTGTGGTATATTCATACACTAGCATATTACATAGCAATAGAAAGGACAAACATAAAAGAGTAGATAGTATATAATTCCACTTATATTCTTAATTTTCATGGAAGTCAAATACAAACTAAACTAAGACAGGTTAAATTAGTGGTTTATCTCTGGGAGTATGAGAACCTTAGCAGTAGTTACACAGGTACATACATATGTTCACACATATCATCCAGTAGATGTGTATGTGTGTGTGTGTACAAGTATATATAATGCCTCAAATTTTTTAAAGGGGAAAAGACAAAAAGGATCAAACAAGAGTAGACTGCCTGCCTTTTGAGAGAAGCTAGAACACTTGCCGCAATGTAGTAAGAGGGAAGGAAAAAAAAGGAGTTTTTATTGGTAATTTTTTAATTTGATGGTAGAAACACGAGGGAGCTCTTGCCTTATATTTTTCTCAAGTTCATAAATTGAAGTTGTGGTGAAATTTGGCATTCCTAGCACAAAGCAACCTGATAAACTGAGAAACAGTTACTGATATATTAGTATTCTATTGCTGCTGTAACAAATGACCATAAACTCAGTTGCGTAAAACAACAGACATAGAATCTCTCGCTCTGTAGGCCAGAAGACTGGTATAAGGGTCCCTGGGCTGACATCCAGGTGTCAGCCAGGCTCCAGTCCTCCTAGAGGTTGTGAGCAAGGTCCACTTTTCTCGTGTTGTCCAGCTCCTAGAAGCCATCATGTTGCTCCCACCTCCTTCGACCTCCATACCCTGCCCAGCTCCAGCCACTGTTCCAGTCACATCTTCCTCTGACTCCCATCTCTCTCAGGCCTCCTCCTCCCTTCACTTTAAGGACCTGTAATTACAGTGAGCTCACCTAGATGGTCTATGACCATCTTCGGCCCTTAACTGAGTCACATCTGCAAAGTCCCTTTTACTGTACTTGCAGGCTCTTGGGATGCCAACACCAACATCCCTGGAGGGCCACTGCTCTACTCTGCACGAGGACAGTGACGCATGAAAGTAGAGATCCTCAGAGTGGCCCTAAGACAATCTGTCAGACACAAATTATCAGGCCAAACCCAAGACTTGTAGAATCAGAAATTCTGGGCCAGGCATAGTAATGCATACCTGTAGTACCAGTAACTAACAAGGCTGAGGCAAGAGGAGCCTTTTGAGTCCAATGGTTCAAGGCCAGCGTGGGCAAACTAGTCAGAACCTTTTAAAAAAGAACTGTTGAGAGTGTTCTCAGCAATCCATACGAAAAGGCTCTAGGTGACAGCACAGTAGCATCTGAGGACCTCTGCTGCAGGCTCTCGGGTGGTCACAGACCACCTTGAGGGTGGGCAGTCTACTTACATACCCAGTCATGAACCACCAGGTGCCACAGAACTTACCATGTGCTATGTTGCAGAAAATGCTGAGAAGCTTGACAAAAAGAATTCTTATTCCACCCAGGATACAGAATCATGACCTTTTATTCCCTATTATATTTACATCTTTAAGAAACTAAGCCATTAACATAGACAATTCTTTTAAAGGGTAACCTATATACTTTATCAAATAACAATAGGAAAGTTAGAGAAAAAGTGAAAATGTTTAAAATTGTGACTGTCACTTAATAGAATAAAGCAAGTACAAAATGATACTCCCCAGAAATCTAGTAAGAGGCTCTGTTTAAAATACAGTAGAGGGCCGGTGAGATGGCTCAGCGGCATAAGCGCCTGCCTTGCAAGCGCGAGGGCCCGAGTTCGACTCCCGGATCCCACATATGAAAAAGGGGCCGGTGATATCGCTCAGCGGCACGGGTGCCTGTTGGCGCGCGAGGTCCTGAGGTCGACCCCCCGGTACCCACCAAAAAAAAAAATAAAATAAAATAAAATACAGTAGAACTCTATACAATGCTGACATAGAGAACATTTTGATAATACTTCACATTATAGATAGATAATAAAGTTAGAAAACATGATGTTTGATAATACTTCCCGCTATAGTAGATAATAAAGTTAGAAAACATGATGAGGGATGCAGCTAATGATGGTTGCTTTCAATACACATAAAATTTTTCAAATACCAACCAAAATAACAGCAAGGATAATAATGAACACACAGTAACTCTTACTTTGTTACTGCATGCAAGCAGTCAAGCATGCTTTCGACTGCTTTACAGACACTAACTCATCCAACTTTCACACCAATCCTAGGAGAACTTGGGAATCTCATTTTACAGATAAAGAAACTGAGGGGCGGACAGGATAAGGGAACCATTTAAAATCACACAGACCAAAACAGGCAGAGCCAGAATTCAAAATGAGGGGCTTTGGTTCTAAATGCCACCACGACACCCAATACTACCTCTCAATTTAAGTAAAATAAAGTTTTGAAAACTATCCAATAGGCATCTGGGAATAATCAAGGGAAGAAGGCTGTACTGATGTTAAACCAGCTACAAAGACTGAGTAGGCAAATTCCGGAAGCCGAGAAGCAATTACAGATTCTGTATCCCTGGAAGTTTCTGGACATAGGTATTCGATTCTAAGGTGCTGGATTACTACAGTTCTACTGTGGACAGAACCCAGGGCCTCACACACTACTAGGTAAATGTTCTACCACTGAGCTGCATACCAGACCTCTCAGATCCTGATTTAGATCCAGCCAATGAAGTAACTTCAGAGTGACTATGGACTATCAAAAGCCACAAAGAAAATGTCCACCAGATTCCTTAAGGAGAAGGGATTTTGTTTCAGAAATAAGAAAAAATATGTAATGTAGCAAATGTTAATCAAGACCACAATTTACGGGGCCGGTGAGATGGCTCAGCGGCATAAGCGCCTGCCTGGCAAGCGCGAGGGCCCGAGTTCGACTCCCGGAACCCACATACAAGAAAAGGGGCCGGTGATATTGCTTAGCGGCACAGGCGCCTGCTGGCGCACAAGGTCCTGAGGTCGACCCCCAGTACCAAAAAAAAAAAAAAAAAAAAAAAAAATCACAATTTACAGTCACTTATTCATTCTAAAGTATGAGCATCCAATCAGAGAAGTCATTAATACAAACTTTGGCTGACAAAGGAGCAGGACTAGAGAACACATTAGCATTTAAAAAAGGAGTTCACATTAAGAAAAGATAAGCAGAAGCAAGTAGATGAGAAAACAAAAAACAAATCTAACATCAGAATTTTGTTATACTGACCTTCCACCTGATGTGGAAAAGAAAAAATAGTAGACTTCAACATTTCTGAGACTTTTGTGATTTTCAAATTCAAGAACACTTCCACAGAACACACCGTAACCATGTAAAGACGCATATAAAGTAACTGAAAGACACACGTCCACTTCAGAACCTAACAGAGGTGGCTGTGGCAAGGAGAGGACAACAGAGACACATTAGAACACAGGTGCTGAGGGCGCCTGGCTCACAGCTCCACACCATACAGCTGCCGCCATCATTGTCACTCAACCCCTGCCATCTCAATGTCACTTGGGGGCTGCTCCTGACTGTGCACATCTGTCCACCTTAGATCTACAGGAAGACCTGGACAGAGGGGATGCGCTGAACACCACAGTCTAAGATTTGATTATAACCTTCTGTTTCCTTCCTAGAGGAAATGAATGCCTTTACTGTGTGGTTTAAAACAGTGACCACTGCCTTAACTCTGACTGAAGCAACCAATGACTGGATAACCAACTTCCAAATCCTCAAGCTCCCATCCTGGAACTAACGAGCAGGAATCTCTGGGAATAAGCCACAGGGCCTGCAGTTTTCATCTCCGAGGAAGGAGTCCCAGTGAAAGGCTTTGTACTGCCACCTGACAACATAAAAACATGCTTACATTTTCAGAAATTTGAAACAATCTAACCATTCATTAGTTTTATGCTGAATGGAGTCATTCTATAAATTTTCATTATCAACTGAACTTTATGCTAAATATTACCACGTATCTCATGAATCCAGTTATTTTCCTAAGTTGTTTTTATGTATCTCTAAAATAAAAACTGTATATAACACATAAGCAGCTGAGACTTTTAATAAGATCAATCACCAGCTCTGAAACAATAAAATACCATACCCAAACCAAGGCCATCCACCCTCCGGTAATCCCCCAACTGCTCTGTGATCCATCTCCCTTAGAGCAACACGGCGGTGAGGCGACAGCAGTGGAAGCTTGGGCATTAGTGCCAATGGAAGGAATGGCACTCAGCAGCCACTGGCCACTGTCCTGCCACCAGCCCTCACAGCACGCAGGGTCTGGGGAGCGTCTCGATATACAAGTCACCAGGAGAGAAAAACAAAGCCATTGTTTCCTAATCAAGAATTTCTAAGATTCCCACTCTACTCTTTACTACACCTGACTTACTCCCTTTAAAAACTTTCTTCTCATCTCTCTTTACAGCCCTTTTTTTTTGTGGGTACTGGGGGTTGACCTCAGGACCTTGCACGCCAGCAGGTGCCTGTGCCACTGAGCTATATCACTGGCCCTTTTTTTGTATGTGGGTTCCGGGAGTCGAACTCAGGACCTTGTGCTTGCCAGGCAGGCGCTTATGCCGCTGAGCTATCTCACCGGCCCACATCCCATTCTCTTATCTCCAAAAATACCTCAATTTTTCTTGACATTATGAGTCACCTGTGCCACAATTTAAATTAGTATCTAGCTTTTCAAGATGATTCTAATTTCTTATAAGCCATCACGGAGGTATAAACTTCTATATCTAAAAAAAGAATGTCAGCGAAAAGATCTTAATGTTTATGTCGAACTGAATTAAGATGAGTTTATCTGGGACTTTCCAAAGGAAATAACTACGTCTAGTCAAGTAAGAATGATGCCCAAGAGGGAGAAAAAAAACCACTGAACTCTATGGAGCCACTGGGTAAAGAGCTGAAAAGCAGCATCAAAGCAAATACTGACCAAGTTTCCTAGTTTTTTGTTGTTGTTGTTGGTTTATTTGTTTTTCTTTTCGGAGACAGGGTCTCGCTGTGTAGCCCAGGCTGGCCTTAAACTCACCATGTAGCCCAGGCTGACCTCCAACTCCTGCCTCAGCCTCCCAAGTGCTGGGATTATAGGCATAAGCCACCACACTCAGCTACTGACCACATCAATAAAAGTTTCCAGTCAAAATGTGGTTTGAAAAGAAAGGTACATTAAAAAAATAATTATATAATGTTATTAAGGACCATAAAAAGTTATCCTGAGATAATAAATCACCTGGATAATTTGAAATTACACATAAACCAAATATTTGAGAATTAAAATACAAGAAAAAAATTTCAGTACCTTTATTTCATGGATAGTTTTTACACTACAGTAAGCATTTTAAATAAAAAATTTTCAAATAAAAATATAAACAAAAGGCTACAAAGTTGTTTATAAATTAACATAGTGCAGGTCAGTAGGAATACTGTTAAGCTTTCTCATCTATTCATTTAAAATGTAACAAATATGAGGAAACACATTTTGGAGTACAGTAGATTGGAACCAGTTAAACTAAACCCATTAAGAATAGCAAGTTTGGGCCGGTGAGATGGCTCAGCGGCTTAAGCACCTGCCCGGCAAGTGCGAGGGCCCGAGTTCGACTCCTGGAACCCACATACGAAAAAGGGGCTGGTGATATCGCTCAGAGGCACGGGCGCCTGCTGGTGTGCGAGGTCCTGAGGTCGACCCCCCGGTACCCACAAAAAAAAAAAAAAAAAAAAAAGAATAGCAAGTTTGCAAGAAAGATTTGATGAAAGAATTCTACTTACACTAACTATCTCCTACTTGCTGACTTTTCCGAAAGAGACTTCATACGAAGAATAAAAGGCATTACGTGCAAACGGAGGCTACATATACATTACTAACCGTGTGTAAAATAGACAATTATATATATTTTTTTTTTTTTTTTTTTTTTTTGTGGGTACCGGGGGGGTCGACCTCAGCTGGCGCCCGTGCCGCTGAGCGATATCACCGGCCCCTCTTTCGTATGTGGGTTCCGGGAGTCGAACTCGGACAATTATATTTTATTCCTATAATTTCAACAAAAATTTCACTTATATTTTGTTGAAATTCTAAAGTTTAAAAACATTTACCCACTTAGGTCTTATCATATACTTAAAACATAAAAGCTACTAAATCAAAAAGATAAAATCAAGTTCTATGAATAAATATTTCTAAATTGAGTACTCTGGGATCCTAACACTGACAACACTAATTATCTCCTTTCATCTCGGCAGCTCTGGTGCACACTGTCTGGGTGACTGATGGGATAATCTGACTTCACTTTCTCTCGCTCTATTCTGGATCGGGTAAGAGAAGAATATTAAAATAATTAACACCTCTAAACAAAGTACTTGAGAAAGTTTTTGGTTGAAATGAAATGCTAACAATATTAACTAATGTAATGATTCTAGGGTAAATAAGTAATGCCAGAGGGCTAAAGAAAAATTTGATGAAGAACCACTGATTAAGTCATTCAGTATTAACTATTAGAGAACTTTTATATATTAAGATCGTATGTTTTCACAAAGACCCCTTTTATCAGCACTCTTACCTAGCACTACCTTAATTGCCAAAAATGTCTACATATTTTATATTACTAAGTGTTTTATTCACCAAAAATGTTTCATCAGCAGCAATTAAAGCAGCCCAAAACAGGTAAAATATGACAAAACAAATTATTTCAATTTCTGACACTTGTCGACATTACGTTAATTTTAATAATGGCCTTATATCCAAAAGAAAATAACAGTATTTAAATTTTGAATCTAATATATGAAACTGTAGCAAATACTTTGTCATTAACTAGAAAAAGTATGAGACGTGATTAATAAGCATACCTGTATGAGCAGTTTTAATAAATTTTGAGCCATATCTAGTTTATAGCTTGTGTGTCACATAATTTATAAATCACCAAGCTTAAAATAAGGCTACATATTATAAATGATGAGTAAAAAGCATATTCTTTCGCTGGATCACCTGATTTTTTGTTGTTGTTTATAAAATTAATCACAGTTAGCAGGGTAGAAATTGCTTTGAGCTTCATGAATAACATCCAAGAGATGGGAAAGGATTAGTTCTCAGTTGCTGCCAGTTATAGCACCAGGTGGCTTTTTCCGCAGTGAAGGTGTTACCGATAATCCCATTACACTGGTACAAAATCTTGCCGACATCAAAATTATCACCAAGGTTCCTTTTCATCCTGTCCTTTCCAAATGACTGGAAGTCGCTTCACCTGAAAGAAGTCAAATCCACATGCAGCTGCTGTTTTAGCAGGCAGCAAACTCCCTGAGAATGCCAGTCATGATTCAATTTTGCTGTGCTGGTGGCCCCCTATTCCCCGTCCAATAATACATCTGTTAAAAAATCCTACAGCTACAAATCAAGCTTAATCCTACCAGGGACCTCATGTTGGTCTTGTCTTCCAAAAAGGCAGCAGGTTCTGCTGTCTATCTCTGCCAGTGTCTGGGGAATACCCTTTAAATCCCAGCCCTACTTAGAAGAATAAGCTAAGGATCACAAAACATGACCTCAAAAACCCTGATATGACTATATTCTGACCCGGAGGCATTCATTCTAGGTGAAGATTAGAACTTTGCATAATAAGATTACACAGCAAGTGAATGATATCAAGGGACTGTCCATATGCAGCCGCCTGGTTTTGTATAGACAGCCTGCGCTGTGCAATATGCAGTGCAGATGAAAAAAAGCTTGGTCTTTCTAGCTGAAATAAAATAGATTCACATAAATTAGTTGGCCATTTCCAGATTCCTAAATCCCCTATTACATCTTTTATTGACAGCTCCTGTGAGGATAGCACAAATGTTATTCCTTTTTATTCTGTGTTTCTATAACAATCATGCTCTGTAATTGGAATGTACATAGATTATGTCTAGAAATTAACATCTTGTTTGCTGTAATCTTGGATTACAATTGACTGTGTACATAATAAAATTAGGAAATCAATGGACAGATTTATCATCTCCAAGAAACTAGAGGTATTGTTTAAAGAGTAGTTTCACATTTTGTGTCAATACTGGAAATGCAGATGTCACAGACAATAGTCAATAAAAATTTAAGTAAATCAAAGAATACAACAGGCATTAGAAAATATCTGCACAAATGTTATATTACATAAAGATTAGGTCACATCCCTCAAGATTTAGAAAATGTGGAGAAGAGAGCTCATGGAAATATGTAAGGCTGTCTGTAAACCATTCTCTAGCAAGGAGGTCAATTACACAGGACAAGGTTTATATTTTTTTTTATAAAGTAGGTAAACCTGCAGTCTTAAATCCAAATCCTCTTAATCATTTTAAAACCATATTTTAGAATACTTGAATCAACTTAGACAATTATAATTAAAGCATTTGTAATTCTTAACTATGCTTTTAAAATATCAATGAACTTATCATTTATATATAGGAAATTTTAATCCAAGCAATCTTAGCGATATTTAGAAAACAGTATTTTATGATCTTTTCCCCCTCCAAGTAGTTTAGAACACCATCAGCCCCTAAGCAAACTAGATATATATATACATACACACATGCATATATGTATATATGAGATTCATATTCATTCACACAAACAGTTGTCCAGAAAAAGTCTAAGTGTGTGAAGAGGAAAAGTTCTCAGTTAATATTGAAAAAACAGAGTATTAAAGACTTGCTATGGGATTCTTGTGAAACTAAGCCCCTCAGGGTACTTGAAGTATGGCTTATTTGACAAGTTTGATTTGCTCACAATTTCTGAGGCACATTCCACTTCCATGGCATTAGCCATTATCTCATCTCTTCCATATCTGTAAGTGCATCTGTACAATGTCTAATAGGCATTCAGTAATCAAGTGACATCATTCTGATTTTGTATATAAAATACAGACATATATCAGGATATCACTGACAGAGCTATAAAAATATGGTATGTAATTTCAGCTGCACAGCACATATTATTTGCTTACCTTAGGACAGTGATGGCAAACTTTTTAGAGCTTTCAACGATAACAAACTGCCCGGTGCAGCATGTGTGCCATGGGTTCCCCACCACTGCTTTAGAGTATTACTAGAAAAAATAATGAGGAATACAAAAAAAAAGTTCATATGTTTTCATGGTATTTTGTCACAACTGTGGAATACTTCAGAACTACGCTGTCCAGTTAGGTGGCCCACATGGTTACTGAGGACTTGAAGGGTGACCAGTTCAAACTGAGGTATACTGTAAAATTAAAATACATATCACACTTTGAAGACAATACAAAAATAGAGAAAGAAAAATATTTTGTTAATTTTTATATTGATTACATGTTGAAAAGACACTCTTCTGGATGTAGCTGGTTAAATCAAATGCATGTGTGAATCACATCATACTTCCACAGTTTTAGTGGTCATACATTTTCAATAATATGTTCCTCAGGGGAACAGAACTGCACAACTAACACAACACGAACACAGAGGATCACAATGGAAGAACAAATATCCCAGTGCTACATCAAATAAACTTGCACAGAAAGTATAAGATTCTGTCACCTTTGCTTCTATTTCAAATTTCTGGCTTAAGGGTATTGGTGGGAGAAAAGATCTCACAAATCGCGATCCCATGCCAAAAAAGAATAACGTGTATAATTACAAAGTGCTTGGTTCTAGTTTTTAAACAAATTTTCGCTTGCGTATCTTCAAAGAAGGCTAGTGAAGTATGTGCATTACCCCAAATTTTAAATATATTTAAGTAGTAACTATAGAGATTATAAGCATTTACCATATTTCAAATATTAAATAATATCAGAACTAAAGGGATCAATTTTATAAATTATTAGTAAGCTGCTTTTCCATAATATTTCTTTATCATATCCATCGATAGAATTTTAAAAATATCCTTTACTAAAAAGTGCTTTATAGAAATAAGGAAAACTAAAAATAATTAAAATATATAACATATAACTAATTTAATCCAAGTCTTTTCACACATTGGACTATGATTTCAAAATAAACAAAAGTACTTAAGGTACTAATGGATTTAAAAGTGGCTTTTTCATAATTATAAAATATTTATCTAAAATGCTAAGACTACAGATGATTTTGAGTATCAAGGAACAAGATGGACAAAATTTAAATCAATTCTTTATTACCCAGTAAGCTACATATTTTCTAGCCCTTTTAGTATTGTTTATTCCCTTTCTGGTTACAAGTACTACACATTGATATATATACACAAGCAAAACAAAATAATAACAATAACAAAAAAAAACCTTTCTAGCCATCAATAGATGAGTGCAATGATATTCAATCTAAGTTAATCTCCAGACATTCAAATTCATGAATAAAAATTCATCAGTCTTAAATACACTGAGCCTATTAAGCAAGAACAAAAGCATATGCACAAAAGAGCTTTTAATATATTTCAAAACCCACAAGAGCCATGGTCTCATTAAAATTATAAATTACACAAACATGGAATGAAGATTCCAACTGCAGTGCAGCTAAGCAGATTACAGAAAAGCCCGCGTTCCATATGATAACGCACCACGGCCCTCCCAGATGGGGGCCTGGAACAAAAAGGCTATCTCCGTGGCGAGGGAAACCTCCTTGTGATCTCTGGTTTCTGTTCAGCAGATGACAGCCAAATAATATGTTGATTATTCTGTTTGTGCTGCTAAGCTTGTAAGATGGAATAAAAGCGATATGATCTATTGTGAACCCAATGCTAATGTGTTGCTCCACTCATAAATAATATACTGGATTTATTTTGAAACTATCTTTTATCTGAATCTCAGTTTTTAAATGCATGAATTAAAATAAAAGCCAGGATAAAAATAATAGTTAATTTGATGCTTTAAACTGAAAAATGTAGTTGACAAGTGAAAAGTATCTAAATGCTTAGTGAGAAGTCAAGTATAATCATCTTTTTTAATTTCAGCACTGTGATCAGAAACAAAATACATTTTAAAATAGGCAATTACTCTCATTACAAAACATAAATATAAAATTAAGTAATGCAATCATCATGAAGTTAATAATATACATTATTGACAAGATAAAAACTAAAACAGTAGGGTATTCAAAAGCACATTTCTATAATATAAATAACAGTATATAATCAGAACATACAATGAAAATATTTCTCAACAATAAAAAGTATAGATGATGCCCTTGTAAATGTTCATAACTTGCACACAAGATCAAAAGAAATCCTACTGAAATTAATTAAAAAGCTTATGAAAACATTTAAAATATAATAGCCAGGATTCTATATTGCTTTGGTGACAAAAAGTTACAACGATTTTCCCTCAGTTAAATAAATGTGTATTTAATATCTTAAGCTTTAATAGACTAAACAATACTGAAACAAGGTAACTACAATTGTGTCTGAAAATGTCATCAAAAATTTTACATCACAAATAAACGTATTTATGAATATTAGTATTATTACAAAGACTGAAAACCACATACTTACTTTCCCGCCCAGGCAGTCCTCTGAGTGATCTAGTACACTCTCCTCGCACAGTACACGGAACATACCGAACGTTACACTGCAGACGCACATGATGTCAACATGGATAGAGACTACTGTATTGAGAAAGTACATCACAGAAAGCACCTAAGTGTCATCATTAACCTAAGACTACCTCCTTTTTCTCTGTGTCCAGATAAGGCTTTAAGTCTAAAAACACAGCAAAACTGCCTAATAAGAAAAATCAATCTAAGCATTTTGGAGTAGACAAATATGTCTTAAACATGACATAAAAAAACACTTCACATACATGACAAACTAGACCACACTGATGTCATGAATTTCTGTTCATCAAACAGTATTAAGAGAGTGAAAAAGAAAATCTCAGAATGAAGGAAATCGTAGAATACCTATAGTTAAAGATTCAGATTCTGAATATATTTCTTAAAAAACTACAAATCAAAGAAAAAGCCCAGAAGAAAAGTGGGCAAAAGAGGTGAACAGGCACTTCACAAAAGACAACACCCCAACACCCAATATACATATAAAAAATGCAAGCTTACTGATTAAAGCAGGACATATACATATTTATGATCAAGAAATTTTACTACTAGATATATTGCCGAAGAAATATAGATGCCTGTATGCATGTGTATATATACACAGGATGTGATCAATACATATAAAATGTTTAAATAAAAACACTGATATTACAGTAAAAGACATATTGTAGTTAATCACCCTCAGATTACTCCCCCTTGCTTTGAACACACTTAACCCATCCTATTTGCCACTTTCTCCATATGTGCTGCTCACTAACTGATTGCACCCCTGGAGCTCCTATCTGCCACTGTCTGAGGCAGTTCTGGAGCCCTCCTTCCTTGAGGGTCTTCATGAAGTGTGATCGAAACCACAGAGAATGCTGCTGCTGAGCACCATCCAAAGGAAAAGACAGGCTCGTAAACACATTATGGTGTGTCCTTATTCATCTATTCACCGGATCTGACACCACGTGGCTTCTGGCTCTTCCTCGAAGTCCAAATGAGTATAAAAGTTAAATGTTTCAAATCAATTCAGGACATCAGGGCAGCCATGACAGTGCAACTAAAGACACTCAGAAAAGAGAACTCCAGAGCTGCTTCAGAAAGTTGTAAGAATGATGGGGTAAGTGTGTTTGAAAGAAGGGGGATGACTTTGAGGGGGACTCATGTGTCTTTTACGAGAATAATTTTTAAAATTTAAATATTCAGTATGTACTTTTCAACCAACTCGCATACATAAAGAGATATACACTAGAACATTCATAGTTGTGATATATTTGCCAAATGGAGTGAGGCAATGAGAATAAATAACTGCCTGCAACATTCTGGATGACTCTCAAGACATAATGCTGAGCAAAAGAAATCTGAAACAAAAGCTGCACTGTATAACTCTACATCTAAAATACACAAACAAGCAAGCTACTCTCTGCCATGAAAAGCCAGGGTAGTGTCGCTATCCCCGCGAAGTAAGGGGAAGCAGAGGGCTCAGCACAGCATCGCTGGACACTCGCTCGTTCTGTTTCTGGGTGCTGTTTGCTAAGGCGTTATCTGGTTTGTGAGAATTTTACTAAGCCACCCACTTACGTGTACTTCTTACTACACACAGCTTTCTTTTAAAAAGGCAGTGTTACACACGAATACACAATATGAAATGGCAGTCAAAAATCTGTGTCATCAGAAATTTAGGAACAACTGACATTTATACAATCTAAATAAAAAAACTGAGAGTTTTTTACAATGTCTACTTGAATAATCAAATTTTCAAATGCAGAGCAGAGGTAAGTTCTGGGCTCACGTAAACAAAGGAACAACAATCATTTGCTCTGTCATCTTTCCCAGGCCCCCAATATTCTCAGATAGACCTAGTCCTTCCGTTAGGAGTGCTACTGCTATTACAACAGTTTTTAAAATACTTGGGACCGAAACTATGCCTGGATATGGAACACTAATATAGCACAAAGCAGTATAAAGAACACTGCATGTGTCTGTCATTCTCCCTTGCCCGCAAATTTCATAAGATTTGCTAATCATGAAAGATTCCTTGAACGTTTTTGTTTTGCTTTTTCAGTAAAGTTAAGGGAAATATAATTTGTTCTTTAATATCAGTCTCACACAAATGAAATGACACTTCATGATAACCTGAAAATAAACTATGCACTTCATATTACCCACTTAAAACCTTTCTCTTATTTCTATGCTGGACTCAGTACACAATTTACGTTTTTCTCATATTAAGAAGATGCTTTAAGTCAAGAAAGATCATCCAAAGACTACAGAGCTCATTCTTCACTTGGGTAGCAATTACTTACCCCTCCTTACTATCTGCCAGGCTCTGGGGCCAAAGGAACAAAAAGACAACCCCTCATGTTTACAATAAATGTAACAGGCTTCCCCTTTCTTTCACTCTCATTTGATTTATAAACAAAACAAAACTATTTTTAACAATAACGACTTACCATCTTCAAAAATGAAAACTCATCTCAAAGATACACAGTACAAGCCCCGCCTACCCACTTTCCTTCCTGTCCTCACACAGGACTAAGATTTGCCTGCTCTTCCAGATTTTCCTTGTGCAAATATAAATCAATAAGAACATATATTTTAACTCCTTTACACAAAAAGTACTTCACTATATGCTCTGTTTTGGACTCTGATTTTTTAAAAAATAACAATCTCTGTGGGAAAACTTTCCAAATCTACATCTAGAGAAGATCCCCCTTGTCCACTTTGTTAACAGCTATAGAGTATTTCATGGAGCGGCTCTGTCACAGTTCACAGCAGTACCTTACTGATCCAGATGCTAGGGGTGTTTTCAACCTTCCGCTACCATAAACGAAACGACACTGAAAACTCCTAGACACCTTAGTGCATAGGTACACAAGTACACCGGTAAGCGGTTCCCAGGCCTCACTGGGACAGGAGGTCTGTGCAGCGGGTGCTGTCTAGAAGTTGCCCACTTCCCTTGCACGCAGCTGTGTCTTTAGACACTTCCACCATGGACGCCTCCGCACCCTCTTGGACAGAACGACTCCCTTGACTGGAATCTCTGTCCATACGGCGGTTTCGAAAACTAACTCACTGGAATGAAGCACATGCAGTCCTTGTTAATTCTTTCCCAAATACATCTATAAAATTTGTTGGTTTAGTAAGTTTAAAAGCACATGAATTTTCAAGTTTAACTTTTACCAACACAGTACTGATACTATTGCTGGGACAGCAACTATTTCTCTTCCCAGTATCTCTTGTGGCCTATAAACAAACATACTCCCTATTCTAGGTTTTTCTAAAATTTCATATTCAATAGCTTATAATTAGATATGCAATCAAAAGAGCCCTTCATTTTCAAGTGTTTTCCTGAAAAATTTATGTTTGCATAAAAATAAATCCATGTTACTTCTGTATTTCCTTTAAAAGCTATAATTTCAAATGTGCTTTTAATCTTCATGGCTACCATTTTCACTAGGCAATGTCACCTAAAACATTTTAATTTCCATTCTTGTCCTATCAAGTAATTAGAAAACGAACACAGAAGTCTGCTGGACTTCCTATTTGAAAAAATCCTTAAATGTATCCAGTTTCAGTTTGATTATAACTGGTTTATAAGTAAACATATAAATGATCATTTTTATTCTTCAAATAAGGACACACCAGTACATATACAATCTCTTTTGCATTTCAGTAGTTCAGAAATCACTTATGAGATCATCTCGATACTCCGAAATAAAGTGAATAGTCTAGCCGCTGACTCCAAAGTACATTTTTAAAAACTGCCACATATTCTTTTTTTTTTTTTTTTTTTTTTTTAAAGAGAAGAAAAAAAACAAAACAAATCAAAAGAAGAACAAATTTTCAAAACAACATAATAGGAGGGTAACAATGGTTAATACATTACGTATTACTATCTTTAAGTTAGTTATTCAGGACACCAGACATTAGCATTCAATTGTCCAAACATTATTGGCACAAACCTTACTCTTCAATGAACTAAGTAAAATTGGTAGTGTATCTATCTTAACCATCATATATATATATATACAATTTTTTTCCCTTTCCCTTCTTTCTTTTCCCTATTCCAGTCTCTCTTTCCTTTTGACCAGTTTCTTTCTGATTCACCATATCTATTGTACATTTTGGATCTTATTTACTCTTTCAGTTTCTCATACTAGAGAGATAATACGATGCTTACACATGTGCTTCTGGTTTATTTCACTTATGAGTATTTTCTCGAGTTGCATCCATTTACCTATAAAAGTCTCCAGTTTATCCTTCTTTATGGCTGAATAGTACTCCATTGTATAAAAATACCACATCTTTCTTATCCATTCCTCAGTTGATGGGCATTTGGGTTGTTTCCAAGATCTGGCTATTACAAATTGTGCTGCTATAAACATGGGTGCACATATATCGCTGTGGTACGATGTTTTTAATTCTTCTGGGAAGATGCCCAGAAGGGGAATAGCTGGGTCAAATGGGACCTCCAACCCTAGTTTTCTGAGGAATCTCCACACTGACTTCCACAGTGGCTGTACCAGTCGACACTCCCACCAACAGTGAAGAAGGGTTCCTTTTTCCCCACAGCCCCTCCAGCATTTGTTATTAGTTGATTTCTTAATAGTAGCCATTCTTTCTGGGGTGAGATGGTATCTCAGTGTTGTTTTAATTTGCATCTCTCGAATGACTAGTGATGTTGCACATTTTTTTGTATATTTATTTGCCATTAGTATTTCTTCATCTGAGAAATGTGTATTCATCTCAGATGCCCATTTTTGGAGTGGGTCTTTAAATTTGGGAGGTCTGATTTTTTTGAGTTCTTTATATGTTCTCGATAGTAATCCTTTGTCTGAGGAACAGCTGGCAAACATTTTTTCCCACATTGTGGGTTGTCTCTTCACTCTGTTGGTGGTTTCTCTTGCTGTGCAAAAGCTTTTTAATAAGATGAGATCCCAGTTATTGATTCTTTGGGATAGTTCCCGTGCGGTTGAGTTTTTATTCATAAAGTCTTTGCCTACACCAATGTCTCCAAGGGTTTTACCTATCCTACCTTCCAGCAGATTTAATGTTTCTGTTTTAATATTTAGATCTCTGATCCATTTTGAATTTAGTTTAGTGCATGGTGAAAGATATGGATCTAGTTTTAATCTTCGGCATGTGTAGAGCCAGTTTTTCCAGCACCATTTATTAAAGAGGCTATCTTTCTTCCAGCGAATGTGTTTGGCACCTTTGTCAAAGATAAGGTGGCTTAGTATGTCTGGGGTTGTTTCAGCATCTTCTAATCTGTTCCATTGATCTTCAGGTCTGTTTTTTTGCCAGTACCACACTGTTTTTATCACAGTAGCTTTATAGTATAATTTCAAGTCGGGGATTGTGATGCCCCCTGCCTTGCGTTTGTTGCCCAGAATTGCCTTTGCTATTCTAGGTCTCTTCTGATTCCAAATGAATTTTAGGATTAAAACTGCTACATATTCTATGCTCCCAGTCAATAAACAGGACAAAAACCTTTCTTAAACTCTCACCAAAGTAGTTTTAAATACAAGTCAGGAGAATATACTGACAACAATATATTGAGAACAAAAGGCAAGAATTACCAAAGAAAGGTAAGACAAAACAAAACAAAAAACACATCACAAGTAGCACCTTGTGTAAAAGCTCAGTTTAGGATAATTTAGAAGAAAACAGTCTGACAAGAGATAACGGTTCCTGACAAAAATCACTTTACTTTAATTCTGTCAAATGACTGATGTTCACCATGACAACACTGAGCCATTAAAAAAATAGAAAAACAAACCCTGAAATGTATTCAGTTTGAGAAAACAGAGATGTGAATTTTATATTTTAGAAAACTATTCATATAAAACAAATTAGGCACATAGGATTCAATTACTGAGGAAAATAACAGAGGAGGAATGTACCACTTAACACCCCAGCCAATGAGGAAATACCCAAAGTAAAATTTCTCACTTAAAATTAGCATACACTAATACAGCTGCTTCAGAAGACGAACTGGGATGCAGTGCACTAACATTCTGGGGCTTTAGAGATACAACTCCCTGTGCGAAGCCAGTTCTTGCTTAACAGCCAAAGGAATATCCGATAATTTTTGAAAGCTATTCAGGCAAACTTCCAGTGAAATGACTGAACACTCAAGAAAATGTCCTGCTTTCTCTTTATTTACTCTGAGTTGAGACTGCCAACTAGACAGGTTGGGCTGGCTCTGGCTACAACTTTCCGTCCTCCATCAAGTCACTCAACCTCTTTAGCCCTCAGTGTGGTCGTCAGTGAAGTGAGGGCTTGTGGAAGTGCGACACGCTAGTGAGCAGAGTGAATGTGCTAATTACTTCATTAGGTCCTCTGCCTAAATCTATACTACTTCTGCATCTGTCCACAGTATACATTACTTTACCATATATTTAAAGTCTACAGTACTAAAAGAAATTATAATCACTTCAGAATCTTCTCCAACTTCAACATTAGGCACCGCCAAGATACTGTATAACAAATTGATTATGTAGTCATCAAATTTACTTAAAATACCACTGTATCTAATTATCTTGTGCTATTAAGTATTTTCCAACCTAAAAATAAATAACTTGTCATTTGACATTTGAAAAAGTGGTCTGTAACCAGGATATTTTTTAAAGAATACTCACAGAAACACCATCTTTAATAGCGAACAGCAGACACAACCCAGTTACCCACCAACTGTGGGATGACCATGCGACCACACAGATGACACTTTGAAATGCAGAGCTGGGAATACATACAATTCCACAGTGAGGAGCAAGCGGCAAGACGTGACCACACCGTTTAGGAGCACAGAGGAAAGGGGAAAAGTTACATAAATTACTACCACACAAAGAAGAATAGAGGTTACACTAAAGAAAAGGGAGACTAGGTCAAGAACTTCTGAGATTCCCAATACTCTGTTTACCATGTAATTATTACATTATTACTCATTATACTCCACACGCTTCTATATGTTATATTTTACAATAAGTACATTTTCTGAAATAATATTAATATGTTCTTCTGTCTTAGCAGACAGTTCTTTTTGCTAATAATAATTTTATTTTTTTACTCTATATTTCAATTTTTATTGTAATATTTTAATAACAAAGAAATAAGTTACTATAATTAATTCTCCAAATCCTAATTAAGACTGGATTGCAGGGGCCGGTGAGATGGCTCAGCGGTGTAAGCACCTGCCTGGCAAGCGTGAGGGCCCGAGTTCGACTCCCGGAACCCACATACAAAAAAAAGGGCTGGTGATATCGCTCAGCAGCAGGGGCGCCTACTGGTGTGCCAGGTCCTGAGGTCGACCCCCGGTACCCACAAAAAAAAAAAAAAGAAGACTGGATTGCATGTGGCTGGTTATGGTGGTACACAACTAATCTCATCTACTCATGTGGCTAACAACAGGTGTATGAAAAGTCACAGGCCAGTTTGAGCAACTTGGTGAGACCTTGTCTGAAAAATTAAAAGAAAAAAAAAAAAGGTGGTAGTGGTAGAACATTTGCCTAGCGTGCACGAATCTCTAGGTTCAATTCCTAGGACTGCAAAAACAAAAGGAAAGAAACCACCAGCACCAGCACCACCACCAACGAAACCAGGCCTTTAAAGGTTACACAAGCAATGGTACTTCTTAGTCTGGGCTTATCTGCTCAGTGTTATTTCTGTAACTTTTTCTTCTTTTCAAAAAAAATGTATACTTATCTTTAATAAATTCCCAACTATATCCCAGTAATAATGCTTTGCAGTCTATTTTAGCCTGGGGGTAGGAAGAAGCCCATTTTTATCTCTCACACTTTAAAAGTTAATTTCGGTAGCACTTGTGTATGCATAAACACAATCTGAGAGAACATGACAGGTCAGTCACTGCACACTGAAGTCCAGCCCAGTGTCACTCTGGATCAAAGTAGAGTTCACTGTATGTACTATAAGACATGATAACTAGATTATAGGGTAGACATACAAAATAAGTTACATCTAAAGTCCACTGTATAAAATGTAATAGGGGTCAAGTCATTGAAAACAGAGTGTAATGGTTGATACATTGTGTCAACTTGAGAAGTTTAAGCGACTCAGCAGGGGGCCAGGGTCCTCACTTTATAAACATCCTGAGCCTGTGCAAGAGGAGGGCTCTGAGGTGGTGTGAGTGCTACACCCCTCATAGGGGGGCGGCCTGTTTACAATACAAGGGAGGAAAAGAGGCTTGCTCTCCCCCCTTTTGTTCTTGTTACTTTTGCTTGGCCCTGTGCCATGCCACTCTGCCTTGGAGCCAGTTGATTACGACTGAAACCGCCACAAACTGTTAGCTAAACAAACCTTTCCTTCCTTAATTCTGGGTGTGGGGTATTTTGTCACAGCAACCAGAGAAAAGTAACCAAGGCACAGATGTAACGTGACCTAATTTAAATTACAGTGAAGCAGTTTTAAATATTTCCTTTGGAAAGACAGAGACACAGGGAGTTGAAATTAGAACAAAAATGTCATCATAATAGTGAACTGAGCTCATTACCAAAAAGTACACAGAATGAAGGAATCCTAGAAGGCCCACCACCTATAAGTTACTCCAATGTATGTCTGCTATACCTTTTTTTGTTTTGTGGGAGTGCTGGGGATCTCGGGGCCTCATGCACGCTAGGCATGTGCTCTACCACTGAGTTACGTCCCAGCCCCAGACCGTAACGTTCTTCCATGCCACCAAGGAGGAAGAGATGATGAGATCTGGAACAAGACCATCAGCACTCTCAGCAGGCTCTGCTCTATCAGCGTGATGGCGCTGGTACAGTACTATTACCATGATAGGGTTTCTTCTGCTATATACTGTTTTTCTGTGAATGCAGCCAAGGATTCCTCTCCTTAGTGGGTCCAGCCAACCAGTTCTTTGCTCATCTATTAAGTGCCAATCTCAGAAAATTACATTGTGTCCAGCAGGGAGCAGCATTACAACAGCCATGAGACCTAACTTGGACATGAAGCTGACAGAAGAAAAAGGACGAAAAAGCCCACTTACCATAGGTCTGTCTGTTCCGCAACACCTTCAAGTTTTATGTGGCTGCAGGACTTCCAGAAAAAAAAGTCTAAAGCACGTCTCAAAGCACACATGGGTAATCCATAGCTTCAGGACCCTAAAGCAGGAAATCAAAGTTGTATCAGGTAAAGACTTCTCTGGCCCGAGTTGAGCTGAATTAATATGCACTGTGAGTGAATGTTTCTCTGTTAACTGCTAAGACAAATCTTCCTCCTGTGGGTCAACAGGATTCTGAACTTGCATATTCAATGATGCTGGATCAAAACAAAAAGGGAAAAAAACCTATGTATTTTAAAGTCCTTTATCCACCACAGAATTTATGTAGAAGAAAGAAACTGGAGGACATAATAGGTAATAAGATCTCAATCTACATAGAAAGAACTGTGGTCAAAAAATTAAAGAAGCTGATAAAGCAACCATACACACTTCTGAAATATATCAGTCTCTGGTAGACTTGACGAATTTTCAAGCAATAAAGAGGGTGTAAATATTCACTTCTACAGGTCAGCATGAATATCAGGTTGCTTTTAAGAATGAAAAGGCAGCAGAGAAGTAGTTTATACTGCTGGAGTGTAAGAATGATTATTTACTAAATATGAAGACTGCACATGACATTGTAGAAAAATCTCATGAATTGTTATAAGACAAAAGCAAAACATTTTTATTCTGACTGGAATGTCAAAACCTGCCTCATATTCTACTATAATTCTACATCATTTCTTACGACTACAGAAAAAATGTTTCATCTCCATTTCTATTTAAAATGTTAAGCAGTTTGCTTTGTGTGTTTACATGTGACATTTCAGTGTCCACATCAAAAACCAAATTTCTGCTTTCAAAAGGTAACATTTGAATATTCACCTTTACATATATACATAACTGGACAGATCTTACATAACATTATTACATGACACTGTATTACACAGATACTTATCTGAAATTTAATGAATAAAGTGTAAGATGATTCCTCCATTTTCATCTAGCACAGTGACACAGGCAGCTCGACCTGAGTGAATACATCGAGACTACAATGACTCTAGTGACTGTCACCAGTCTGACTGAGGCGGAAGTACAGCGTGGCACTTTCGTCTCCCGTCAGCAGGAAGCTCTTCAGCACGCTCTTTCTCATCGTTTCTCTCCTCAGGCTCTTCCTCCTGGCCTGTCTCTGCTCTTAGCTTTGTACATGTCACTCTTCTGATACTTCTTCCTTCCTATCAATCTTATTTTGTCTCATTGGTAATGCATTTTTGTATCAACTCCAATACTTGCTTTATTCATATTCCTCCCTTTTTAATCCTACTACTTTTTCCCCTTTTATGTTAGGACTTTTATTTAAAAGTGAGTTTTCTTTCTGTAATGACTCACTTAAATATATTCTTTCATCTGTTTACCTGGCTGTAAGACTCAACTAAATACATTTCATATTGCTCCTATTCATAAAAATATTTTCTGAGTTATTAAAATATTTGAAAATCTAACGAAACATTTTAGAGTTGATCTTAAACCACTCAAAACACTCAGACATCTAATTTGACTCATTCTAATGAAACTGGAGACAACCTCTACTAATAAGGAGGGGATTTAAGATCTATGTTGATGTGAAAAAATGCTGAGTAACAAACTTCTTTAAGTCGACAGAATGTTAGAGCTGTTTACATAATGGCTTACAAACGTTCGCGTGTATGTATACAGTACATACGCGTGAATAGAATATCCCCAATACTCCCTACTTCCAACATACATTATCAAGTCTGAAAAGAAAAGTGGTTTCTCCACTCAGCATGCTCTAATATGAATATTAATACTAAGTATATTACTGCCTTGTAAAATAATCTCATCAAAATAATTAAAACTTTGAAAATTTTTAAATTTATAGAATATAAAACATATTTATATAATTACCTAAAACTGGACTGCAATGGGTTGCATCCTGCCCTCTGCCACACAAATCCACGCCTACCTGGAACCTTAGAACATGGCAATATTGGAATGGTCTTTGAGGATAAAAGTAACACAGTCATGATGTTTCGTTGTCTCACTGCTGGGAGTCTTGAACTAACAGTAGTACATGCATGACTATTCTACCGGTGGCTTTTTATTTGTAAAATTTTATCCTAGGTTTGTTTGTACCACCAGTGGTACAAGCCGCCCAATGGCACAGTCATGAGGGTCCCACTGGTGGCTCAAGCCGGTAGGGACGTGCTAAGAGGACTAGCATGAATGCATCCTAGATTAGAGAGGGCCTAAATCTGATGGAGAGATTTAGGACGAGAACGTTCTCGGCTGAAATAGAAAGGACCCAAAGGGACGGCAAAGAGGCCAACGCAAAAATGGAGGCAGAGTGTAAAGCTCTGCTGCCACAGCCAAGAGGGACAGGCAATCAGAAACGGGAAGAGGCAAGGAAGGGTTCAAGGAATGAACGTGGCCCTGCTGACATCATGATTTCAGATTTCTGACCCCCAAAACTATGAAAAAATAAATTTCTCTTGTGTCAAGTGAGGAAATTTGTGGTACTCTGTACGGCAGTCCTAGGAAGAAGACAAACTTTGGAAACAGGAAGTAGGTGTTGCTCTGCTACCTGTATCAGAAAAGCCCTGCAACACCCTGAAAAGACTACTGATAAAAATAGAGATGTCTAGGGGCCGGTGAGATGGCTCAGCAGCGTAAGCGCCTGCCTTGCAAGCGCGACGGCCCGAGTTCGACTCCCGGAACCCATATACGAAAAAGGGGCCGGTGATATCGCTCAGCGGCATGGGCGCCCGTTGGCGTGTGAGGTCCTGAGGTCGACCCCCCGGTACCCACAAAAAAAAAAAAAAATAGAGATGTCTAGACAATTGTGAGGGCATGGAAAGAAGTGAAGAATAACAGAAAAGAGTCCTATTGCCTTAGAGAATATACTATGAGCAGAAATACACACATTCAGGGGCTGATGGTAAGGCCGTAAGTGTAAGAGGAGAAACAATCCTGGTTAAAGGGTGACAGAAAACCTGGCTGAAGTGTGCTTTCTCCTGTGGGGAGGGAAGGACAACTGGTAAGCAAGGAACCTGGCTATACAGCTGAGGAGGTTTCCAAGCAAAGTGTTACAGGCACAGCCTGGTCTCTCCTTACTGCTTATAGTAAGATGTGAGACAAAAGAGACGAACTGAGGTAGCAAAAAGAAATCAGCATCTTATGATTTTGAAAATTCTCAGACTATGTAGATCATAACAGATGCTAAAGCATACCTTGGAGAAATGGATGAGGGCATAGGGCGGGAGCAGTCTATTCCTAAGAGACTGGTCTGGCATGGTAGTGCATGCCTAAAATCCCAGCACTGGGAGGATGAGGCAAGAGGTTCAAGAATTCAAGGCCTTCTTGAGTTACATAGGAAGTTCAAGGCCACCCTGAAATACATAACAAGACCCTGCCTCAAACAAAAAAGAAAGAGGAGAAGAAGGAAGAGGAGGAGAAAGGAGGGAAGTAGAGAGTGGGAGGAAAAGAAGGACAGGGAGAAGGAAGAGAAGGAAAAGGAGAGAGGTGAAGTATGTAATTCAAGGATTCCATCAACCATCTCAGCAGAAGGCAAGAACACAGATGAAGTTATACACGAATGATACATGAATAACCCTGTGGTCTAATTGCACAGATCCTCATGAAGTCCATGGGAGATCCACAAGGGTTTTGAGAATGCTCTACAAGTAGAAACAGTGCCATCTTGGACTAAGGACGCAGAGACCGGATTAAATGAAAGGTTGCTGAAACGTGATATTATTTGGAAATAAAGTCTTTGCAGCTATAGTTGAGGATCAGGATGAAACTCTACTGGGCTAGTTGTGCCCTGAACCTAATGAGAATAGAGAGGCACACACTGAGTCACAAAGAGGAGGGCAGTGTGAGTGTGGAACACACTAAGGCTGCAGTAAGTACCTTCGACCAAGGATCCCCCAGAAGATACGGGAGATGTGTGCAACAGTCTCTCCCGCAAAGACAGAGAAAGGCACAGGACTGTCTCTCCTGCAGAGCGTCCAGGAAGAATAAACTCTACTGACACCTCAAGTTGAGACTTCTGATTTCCACAACTGCAGGAAAAAGTTCTGTTGTTTTAAGACACCATGTATGTGGTGATTTATTATGGTACCAACCCTAGAAAACTAATACTGTACACAGACCTAACTTCACTGATCATCATTTCTAGAATTAAATGAACTTGTAGCTGTAAGATATAACATAGGGAAAGACCAGGCAATTGTGTGTATAAATTGTCTGCACACATGAAAAATGTCTGCACACCTCCCAACAAAGCCCTATGTCACTGATGAGTTCTACCAAACAAGTAGAAAAGAACACCAATCCTTCTCAAAGCCTTCCAAAACATTCAAGAGGGAACACAAGCTAACTCCTTCTATAAGGCCTGCATTACCTGATACCAAGGGTAAAAAAGACACTACAAGAAAACTACAAGCCAACATTCCTCGTGACTACTGATGCAAAATCCTAGCAAGCCAAATTCAGCAGCATATTAAAAGGGTTATACATCATAACCAAGCAGGATTTATTCAACATACAAAAGTCAATTAATACAATATGAATGAAAAAACCCATAATTGTCTCAAAAGATGCAAAAGAGGCATTTGACAAAATCCAGTACCCTTTCATGGAAAAAAAAAAAAAAAAAAATCACTCAACAATATAGGAATAGAATAAAACTTGCTTAAGTACAATAGGCAATATAGGGGCCGGTGAGACGGCTCAGCGGCTTAAGCGCCTGCCTTGCAAGCGCGAAGGCCCGAGTTCGACTCCCGGAACCCACATACGAAAAAGGGGCCGGTGATATCGCTCAGCGGCACAGGTGCCTGTTGGCGCGTGAGGTCCTGAGGTCGTCCCCCCGGTACCCACAAAAAAAAAAAAAAACAAAACAATAGGCAATATATGAAAACCCCACAGGTAATACATACTCCATGGTAAAAACCTGAAAACATTTCCAAGATGAGGAACAAGAGAAAGATGCCCACTTTTGCTTGTTCTATTCAACATAGCACTGAATATTCTTGCCAGAGGAATTAGGCAAGAAAAGGAAATAAAAGTCATCCAACTTGGGAAGAAAAAAGTAAAATTGTCTCTGCCTGCAAATCTTATATATAGAAAACCCTAAAGAGGCACAAAACTATTAGAATAATTAATGCAACCAATCAGCAGGACATAAAGTCAATACACAAAATCAGTTATGTTTCTATACACCAACAAACACACACTTTTATAATACCATTAAAAACTGAAATACAGTAATAAGGGAAAAACAAAAGAAGGTGAAAGATTGATATACTGAAAACTACAAAATATTGCAGAAATTTTAAAAGACATAAATAAATGGAAAGGGATCGTTCTCAAAAACTGGAAGACTTAATATTCTTAAGGTGACAATACTACTCAAGCGATAGAGAAATTCAATGTAATATCTATCAAATCCCAAACATATTCTTTTGCAAAAATAGAAAGACTAATTGTAAAATTCAAAAGAATTGTCAAGAAACCCTGAATAGTCAAAATAATATTTAAAAAGTTGGAGGATCTATATGTCTTGACTTTAAAATTCAGTACGAAGGTACAATAATCAAGACAATGTGACACTGTTGTGACGACAGATGGACAAACAGAACAAATACCCTAGAAATAAACCTTCACGTAACAGTCAGATTTTTTTTTTAACAAGGGTGCCGGGACTCTTCAACTGGGGAAAAGACAGTCTTTCCCACAATGCCGCTGAGAAAACTAGGTATCAACACATAAAAGAATGAAGCTGTACCCTTATCGTACACTGCACACAAAGGTCAACTCGAAGTGGTTCAGAAACCTAAATGTAAGAGCTAAAACTCCCAAGACTGTGAGGAGAAAACACAGGGCAAAGGTTCAGTGACACTGGATTTGGCAATGATTTCTCGGATCTGACAAGCAAAAGAGAAAACAACAGTTTAGACGTCATCAAAATTAAAATCTTATAAAAGCAGCAACGAGCAGATAATTACCTACACAACAATGCTCACTGCAACAGTATTCACAACAGCCAAAGGCAGAAACAATCCATGTCTATCAACTAATAAATACGTAAACAAAATATGGCATATACACACACAAGAGTATTATTCACCCATAAAAAAGGAATGAAACTTTGACAAATACAAGATTAATGAACCATAAAAAAGGAATGAAATTTTGATAAATACAAGATTAATGAACTTGGAAAAACTTTACCTTAAGTGAGAAACACTGTGCAATATAACAAACAAACAAATACTACATGAGGTACCCATAAAGAACAAAGCCACTGAGACAATGAAGTACAATAAAACCAAGGTTACCAGGGTAAGGCAGGGTGATGAGGACTAACTGCTCACTGGGTACACGATTTCTGTCTGGGATGGTGAAGACGTCTGGAAACAGTGGTAGTTATACAAGGCAGATAAACTTAATGCCACTAAATTGTATACTTAATAGATATTAAAATGGTGACTCTTATGTGTATTTTGTCACGAAAAAACAGTTTTCAAGGTTCAAGACCTCAAGCCAGCTCAGACACAAATATGTCAATCAAGATATCAAACGCAGGCTACTGAAGAGCTCAGCATGAACGCAGTCCACTGTTCAATGCGGGAGGACGAGCAGGAGAGTGCTTCATTAGCTTTCCTGTGAGTCGACCCAAGGAAAGCTAAAAGAAAATGGAAACGTGATTTGCTTGGTTTATTTTTATTTTTTCAATTTAATCTTAAAATACAAAATATACTATAAAACTCTTTTCAAGGGCTCGGGGGTAGCTCAGTGATGGAGCATTTGCCTAACACGAGGCCCTAGGCTTGATTCTAACACTGCAAAAAAGAAAAGAAAGTAAAATAAAATAAATAAATTTATTTTCAACTCTTCCATTTTCATGTTAGGGACTAAAACATAAAAGGTAAACAACATAAAATTAAAATTCTGAAGATTTTTTAAAGCATATTATTTTAAAATTATGAAGGACCTTGCTTTAGTGCTGGACAAACCTAATAGAAAATTTGTTAATCCAAGCTGAACTTGAAATTTCTATGCTCTGGAGAAGCAAAGAATTCTAATTTCTATTTCATAAGATGAAGATGGGTCTCACGAATTTCAGGGTCTTTTACCACTGGGCCAAGTATGTCCCGTTTCCTACCTCGGTTGCTTTCAGTTCACATTTTCTCACAACAGTAATCACTCTGAATATATACCCATTGTAAAAAGACAAATATGCCTGATTTTTATGCTAACATCCACAAATTGGTAAGTAAAAGTTTACCTCAAGGAGGGTGCTGGGGAGAAACAGTGGAGAAGGACAGGGATTTCCGAGTCAGCCTAGCTCTACTGTGAATCCCAGCTCTACCATTTATAAACTACAGTGACTTATCCCTTACATGATCCATTAATCCCTAAGAGTCATTCATCTGTAAAATGGGTGAGAACTAAGTAGTATATGCACAGCACTAAAACACTATCTGGATCACAGTCAGTACTCAGCAAAAACATTCTGACTGACTCCTAACACATCCCTGAAGAGGAGGTGGCAGTGAATGACACTGCAGTGACGCTCTGCATCCAGACTAGCCTCCTCCTGCTCCCTCTCTTCCGATCTTACCTCGGGCCCCTTGGTTCCCTAAGTTCAAGCCTCAAGGGGATTCTGGTTGGAAATGACAAATTTTCCTTACACTATCCCTTCAAAAACTACATTGATAGTACACTTTAAAAACTAACCCTGAGGAGGAGCGTGACAAACGTGAAGACACCCAAGACTGGGAAGACTGCTGGGAGCTGGAGCACATGAAATCACAGTGACGGGAGAGCAGCCCGCAGAGAACAATGGCCCAGCAGCTCGTGGGCAAGTCTTCCAGCCCACTGTTTACTTCTTCATGGCAAGGTTAGAAAGAGTCTTACTTTTACACTTTTAAATGGTTGAAAGAAAAAAATAGCTCTGACATGTGAAGACTGTATGAACAATTCCAATGTCAGCACCCATAAATAAAGTGTTACAGAACACAGTGGAGCTCATTTGTTAGCGCTGTTGAAGGCTGCTTTCCCATGGCAGAGCAAGCAGTTGCAAAACAGACCTTACTGCCTGCCAAACCTCAAATATATACAATCTGGTCGCAGCAAAAGGATGCCCAGCCCTGGCCGAGCACAAAGCTATGATAATGTTGCAGGGAAGATGGGACTTTTCTTCCTGTGGCTGCAAGAGGTCCTGGCTGAATGAGGAGTTATGAAGGACAGTCTTGTAAGAGAAGATGTCCCTCCCTGAAGGGATCTGTCTGCCCTCCAGTCTGGAGGCTGGAAAGGTAGGATGGGGCTCTCCTTTTTTGGCTATTAGAGAAGGATTCCTTGCTCCCCTGTGTATCCACTTTGAAGCAAAGCATACTGATAAATTAGTTCTATGGACTTATAAAAAAGTCCCTGGCAGTCTTCTTTCCATTTAGGGTATAGATTTCCTGGGAAAACAATGGAGAGAAGCCTGTTCCAGTTTACCTATAATTACTCAACAGGTTATTCATTAATCAACATGAATGGATAACCAGTGATCACCAACATTTAAGGAAAACACAAGCATGAAAAAGAATGCTGAGGAAAACAACCAGCCACAAAAAGCAATCCTAAAGAAATCATAGGTAATTCTGGGAAAGGGAGGATATAGAAAAGAATTCTATTAAATACCTTCAGAGGTTTGGGAAAGACATGGCATCTAGAAAACCATGTGGAAGAACAGAATGAAAATAACAACAGAGTTCAAAGAAATTTAATATAAATGCTTATCTGCAACCCCCCCCAAAAGATCAAAAAGCTGGAAGAATTGAAGAAACAGAGGAACAGCCCACAGGGGTAATAATCTCTGCAAAGAAGTAACAGGAAAACAGAGAATTCTCTCCTCTCCAAACTCCATCCTCTGCCCACCCCAACACATGCACACAAAGGGAGGAAAAACTTGTCCCAGAGCAGCAGGTGTCCAACTGGGGCCTAGGCTCGAAATCCAGCAAACTGTTTTAGTAAACATGGTGTTACTAGACACAATCATGCTTATTCATGTACATTTTCTCTCTGACTGCTTTGTGCTAAAAAGCTGAAGTTGGGACACAAAGCCTAAATTATTTACTATTTGATCTTTTATAGAAAAACATTTGTCAAAAAACTTTAAATACGGTACCAGGGCTTTTGCACTCAGCTATATCCACAGCCCTTTTTTAATACTTTGAGACAGGATCTTACTAAGGTCTTAAATTGCCCAGGCTGAGCTGGAACTTCTGATTCTCCTGTCTCAGCCTCCCAGAGTGCTGGGATTAAAGGCATGTGCCACCATACCTAACTAAGATAGAACTTTTTAAAAAATATTCTTCAAAATTAATCAGACAGAAGAGACATGAATTCAAAAAGTCAAAGACATAGACTTACAAATGAGAACTGAAATATCACTGCAAATAGGGAAGATTATGAAAGAATCCAATGTCAAGAATGCAATTAATGCTATCAAATTTGAAAATGCTAATTTAAAAGTTACCATTCCTAAAAAAGCACAAATCAGAGTTAGAATAATTATATAGAAGAGTCATGAATAGTTTTTTTTTTTTTTTAAATTGTGTCACAGATGACTCCAATTTGGCTCTGGGTTATTATTTCTTATAGACAAATTTACTTTACAAATCTTCTTGAACCAAAATATGTCTAATGTTTGACACTTACCTTATTACACTAATCATTCCATGGTATAAGTACATAACGGTTTTAGATTTTAATTTAAAGCCCACAGTTTTTTCTTTATAGTTTAAAATCCATTAAAATTAGAATGCATGTAAGTACTCATTTGCCCTGGGCAGTTCTGGCTTACCCCCAAATATAATTCAGTATTTCAGTATTCCCAGAAATATTCTGAATAATCCATTACGATAGGAAATCATAATTAAAATTAGAAAAATTATGTATGATGACAAAACATAGAATGTTAAAAGTGCGTAAAGAAAAAAATCACATTTTAACTATATCATCTATTAGAAAAGAAAGGTGAGAAATCAATGAATTAAGCTTTTATTGAAAAGAGGGAACAGTCAAGACCTCAGCAAATGAAAACCAAGGAATGTGGAAGGAAAGAAAAAATAAAGATGGCAGCAGCAATTAATGAAATAGAAAGTAAACATAAAACTGGAAAAAAAACTGCCAAGTTAGTTTAAAAAAAATAATAAAATAAAAATGAAAAATTCCTAGCAAAAATAACAATGAAAAAGAAACACACATTACTTATATCAGCAATTAAAAAATAATTTTTGTAAAAGGAAAAATCACTGGAGTCACGAAAAAGACAGTAAGAATTGCTTCTAGTATAGACGGGAGCAAAAATACTGGAAAAGTAAGGTCAAAACAAATCCACCAGATAAAAAATCTGGACAAAATACAAGTAACAAGCATGTGACTGTCCTAGAAATTTAATGGAAGCAGACAGATTTTGTCCAGGGTCCATTACAAAAAAAGGATGGCCACAGGGTGAGTTTCCAGTTTTCCCTGATTCGATCTGAGGCAGCATGGTTAGGCATTCTGGAAGGAAAGAAGCCATCCTTCTAACAAACCCAAAGAGCCACAGATAAATCTGTGAAATGAGCATCCAGAGAGAATTGGCCTGCTTACACAGACAGGGTTTTACTGAAAAAGTGATGACCCAATACAACAAGGATGGAACTGTCTTTCCCGTAAAGACGTAAGTTAATAGGATCCCCACAGAGGAAGACAAACAGACCTTTAGCCTGCCTCACAAGAGACACAGAAACAAGATTCTCCCAGGCAGCAGACGCAGAGGTCTCCAGGTGAGCAGCAAGCCTTCTAGCAGAAACACAGCCCCACTTCAGAATCCCTGAGCGGGTATAGCCAGCCCTAAGCGCTGTCCTTGGAGAGAGGGGATGTCAGAGTATATTCTCACTGAAACCAAAAGACAAGGAAGTAAAAGGCAAGCCACAGACTGAGAGAAGACATTTGCAATGCGTTTATTTCAAAGTGGGACTTTTACTGAGAATATAAAAAAGAACTACAAATCTGTGGAGGAAAGAAAGCAAATCCAATTTTTATTTATTTATTTTTTATTTTTTGTGGGTACCGGGGGTCGAACTCAGGACCTCGCACGCCAGCAGGTGCCCATGCCGCTGAGCAATATTACCAGCCCTTTTTTCGTATGTGGGTTATGGGAGTCTAACTCAGGACCCTGTGCTTGCCAGGCAGGTGCTTATGCCGCTGAGCTATCTCACCGTCCCCAAATCCAATTTTTAAAAATTAGCAAAGTCATGGACATGGATCCTTCATCAAAGAGGACACCCAAATGGCCAATAAACATCTGAGCAGGGGCTCAGCCTCATCAGCCAAATTCTAAAGACAATATGCACTTCAAGGCTCCCAGAATGGCGGACATGAAGAAGAAATACTCAGTGCTGTTAAGGAATGAATACAACGGAAATTCTCCACCTCTCCTGGTAAGAGTGTAAGTTGGTAAAACCATGCTGGAAAAAACACTGGGCCACAAATGAGAAACTATCCAAAATCTCTTTCAACAAGAGAATGCATAATGAACTACAATACATTTGTATAATACTATACAACAATAAATCACCCATAACTACATACTTAAAACATAGCATTCAGCAAAAGAAGTGAAAGCTAAGAATACATACTACATGGCTTCACTTACATAAAGTAGAAAAACAAAACTGCGATGCTAGAACTCAGGTTGTGGTTTCCTTTAGTGAATACAGTGACAGGGAGAGGCAAACAAAGATTACCTGAGGTCCAGGAAGACCCTCTAAAGTGTAGGCTCGACCTTGACCTTGATTCCTGCAAAGGTTCTGCCAGAATACCAGCAGGGTACTCTCTCATATAGTTTACCTGTCCAGACACACCTGTAAGACAGACTGTAGTGCTGCGGGGAACCCACTCACACCATGCAGTGCCCGCTGTTCACCACAGCCACTACATGGTCTCTGGTCACCTTAAACTAGCTCCTGGCAGTGGAAGGTGGCCTGGTGCTCAGCTGAGGGCACGAAGAGATGGAGAGCCCACAAAGACATCCAAAAGACAGACAGGAGGGGTATGGTGCTGCACGCCTGAAACCCCACACTCTGGAAAACTGACACAGGAGAACTGCAACTTCCAGCCCAGCATGGGCAACAATTATTTAGTGAGACCCTGCCTCAAAAATAAAAAATAGGGCCGGTGAGACGGCTCAGCGGCTTAAGCGCCTGCCTTGCAAGCGCGAAGGCCCGAGTTCGACTCCCGGAACCCACATACGAAAAAGGGGCCGGTGATATCGCTCAGAGGCACGGGTGCCTGCTGGTGCGCGAGGTCCTGAGGTCGTCCCCCCGGTACCCACAAAAAAAAAAAAAATAAAAAAAAAATAAAAAATAAAAAGGGCTGGAATGTAGCTCAGTGTGAAGGCCCTGGATCCAATCCCCAGTACAGCAAACAACAAAAACACAACAATGAGAAGTAAAATACCTGATTAGGATTCTAAAGGTCAGAGATGTGACCTGGGGTATGGCTATAAATGGTGACTGGAATGATAGGGGTGAATGAAAGCAGATTACAGGATGAAAAGGAAAAAAGGTCTTATGGGATCTAGGATCTAATGGCAAAAAGGAGGGAAAAAAATCTCATTTTCAATCACACCTCTTAGCTAGTGAATGACCCTTCCTTTCAAATACTGATCTCTCTGCTGTACCCTGGATTCCTCCTCTCACACAGTCAGACCTCGGCACTTGACTGCTCTAAAGTCATCAAATTTTGTTTGGTACATGGTGTCCCCTGCTTCATGACTCTCCCACCTCCACCAGCCAAAACTATTAGTTTGGTACTTGCTATGCCTCCAGGAAGCAATTAACAAGCACTAAGGTGCCACTGTCCTCATTTATGTCCTTTTGAATCTCTCCCCAGTATCTTTCCATTCTCTCTCTCTCAACAACAAAATCACAACCACAAAATTCTCCAGCAGCCTTTCTCATCTTCTTCTGCTTCCCTTCATAGCAAATCTTTCTAAAATGCACAATGTTCTACTTTCAAGGAGTGTTAAACTTCACTTGCCATTCACTTCTAAACACAATTACAGTATTTCACTTCTAAGTTGACTACTCCAGAAAAATCTGCCCTTAGCAGTTATAACATAAATTTTCATTATTAAGTGAACACTTTCCAGTTCTTATTTTACTCTCTTTTTCTCTGCCCAACTTTTAAATGATGCTGTTCCCCAAAGTTTATTTGTGGTTCTTTTTCTTCTAAAATATGCATTGCCTGGGGATCAACTGCCAGTATGTATAATAATTTCAAATCTGAACCATTTATCTTACATACTCCATGAGTACTGTATCTGAAATTGAACATGTTTAAAACAGATTAAAAACCTCAATTTATGGCCCCTTACCCCAAAACAACCAACATCACAACACATAATTCTGCTTTTCCCTCTTTATTCTCTATCTTCCATAATCTACAAAGCTGCTGTAGGCAGAAACTTCTGAGCTACCTTTGGTTCTCCTCCAACTCCCTTCATCATGTCAATCCCACCCCTTATGATGATCTTTTAATTCACTCTGTTCTCTTTGTCCCAGTCCCACGTGCAGCCACTCATTTTCTCTTAGCACGTTTAGCCACTCCATAAGGATTTAAAAAATCATTATGCCATTCTTTTATTCACAATGTTTTAATGATTCTCATTTCCCACTATCATTAAGGGGAAAAAAATCCATAACCTTAAAAAAAAATCCAGCAGCCCTTTGCCTAACTTCTGCAGCATCTTTTCTTAAACCTCCCTTGTACAGAACTGAGGATGCAGGTCAGGGGCAGAGTGTTTGCCTACCATGCACAAGGCCCTAAATTCCATCCCAAGAACCGCACACATGCTTGAAAACTCACTCGTAGAAATCCCAGGACCCACTTGCACAGAAGTACGAACACAGACTTACTGAGCAGCAGTAATCTCATTCTCAGGAATGTCACTCATCCTTTTTACGCTTTTATCTTCTACACATCTTTCAGAACTCAAGACTATACTTTATCCCTTGTGAGAAACTCACAGCTGGAGTTGGGTGGCCACATCTGTCCTCTACAGCCCTTTTACCCATCTGTCTCCCCAACTGTGAAATCAAGTAGGACAGAGACTAGGTATTTTTTCTCCTGTAACCTGAGCTCTTAGAACACTTTCTGGCACACCTAAACGTAAGCCTTAACTTTACCCTCCATGAATTCTTTAGTCCAATATTTCATATTGAGTTTCTTTTTAATGTGGGTACCTGGAGTTGAACTCAGGACATCGCACTTGCCAGCAAGCGCTTGTGCCGCTGAGCAATATCACTGGCCCTTTTTTTTCCTTTAAGTGGGTACCGGGAGTTGAACTCAGGACCTCGTGCTTGCCAGCAAGCGCTTATGCTGCTGAGCCATCTCACTGGCCCTCATATTGAGTTTTACCATAATTTGGCACACTTTATTATATGTAATCATTTGGGAGCAAAAGTTTTGTTTTTGTAGAAAAAAAAAACTGAGATTAAATGAACATTCTGTAATAGTGTTATACCAGGCATATATCCTAATTTCATGAATGCCTTGCTGGGTATGTCATGCTTCCTGAATTACAATAAGCTGTAAAATAATTCTTCTAGTAACAAGGTAAATGAACCATCACTTATCATTACCTTGAGAAAACTAAAAGGTAACATACACTAGGAACTAAGAGAATCTACAGCACACCAACTTATAAATTAATTATCTGTAGTATTTCAAAGTGTTCATCTCAGCAAAAATACTCAAGAAGCTTCTATTTGACACTAGACAACTTTATCACTTTTTCTTTTGTCTCCCTAGTGCTTATATACTACACTACAAAACTAATACAACTAATGTTTTCTGTTTAAGTGCTACATGTACGGTTTTCTATGTCTAAAGTGACAAGATAGATCCAAGAGATGTTAATCACTCAACAGTTATGGGTTACTTAGACTGAAGATTTATATTAATGAAAGCTGTGAATTGGAAGTAACTTTGATCAAAGTTTTCTAGTTGATAGATTCCTAAACATTAATATATTATTTCTCTGAATATAATTCATTAGGAAAAAAAAGGCAATACTAATTTCAATTTATCAAACAGAATCAGCCAAAAAGTTTCAAAAGGTCACTGACATTTAAAAGAATTCAATGCAAGAATTTCAGTGAGGTTGGGATGTATTTAAAAGGTATTATCAGGGCACAATGGAATGTGACTGTGGTTACAGATACTTGAGAGGCTGAGGCAGGATGATCACTTAAGCCACAGTTAGAGGCCAGCTTGGGCAACACAGTAAAACTTTGTTTATCAAACAACAATTAACTAAAAAGTATCACTGATCACTGTCAAAGTCAATAGTAAAGTAGTGGTGCAGGCAAGATCTGGGAGTCCTTTTTAGTTTAGACACCTGTCAATCACGAATGCCTTTAAAAATACTCCCCTTCCCAATTCTGGTTTGAAAAAATATTTAAATCCAAAAACACAGCTCTAAACGTGTTTCTTCCATATATAAAATTCATATTACAGTAAGAAAGTTTTAGACTCAGAGTACACAAATAACTAAGAAAAATAAAGTACGCACATATCTAATTCCTTTTATCAGTTTCTTTTTGTGTGTGTGTGGGGGTGAAACCTAAAGTATTTTCTGTTGTTTGCAGGTGTTTTAACAGCCAACGACAATTAAATGTGTGAACAAGGTTGTCAGAGTAACACCTGTCATTCACACAGCTTTTGGAAAGGCGCTCCAAGACTTCCTGAAGCACTGATTAAAATCAGCGAAACTTCGCAGAGGTCCGTGTCCTGGCGTCTTCCTAGGGTCTCCGCATCCCGCCCGCCGCCACCGCACTGCCAGCAACTCAGAGCAACAGTTCCCGATCCTCCGAGCCCCACTGCCACTCTGCAGACCCAGGGGAAGGAGAGCAGAGTTCTCAGGCCTGAGGAGGAGGAGGCGGGGGTCTCTCTCCTCTGCCCGGAGCAGGGAAGAGGCAACTGCCCCTGAGCGCTCGCTCTATGAGACCTGAGGGTTTTCCGCCCCGCCCACCTTCCTTTAACCCGCCGCCAAGGAAAGCTCGCGAAGTCAAAAGATTGCTGAATGATCTTACCCACCTCCAGCCCGAAAGGACCCCAGAAGACCCTCCTCGCCCAAGACTCAAGGGGACTCTCACCTGCGCCCCGCAGTTCTTCGTTCTTACGTAGTGCGAACCTTTCAATAATACTCGTTGCGATTGGTTGACTCGGGCAGAAAGTCTCAGCTCTATTGGCTATGCGAAAGAACGGAGGCGGGACTTTATCACGGGCTCTGATTGGCCGGCCGTTCCCATTCCCAGACTTCCTATTGGGTTCTCACGCGGCGCGCCAAGATGGCGGCAGTGGCAACCGGCGGCGCTGGCGTCGCGAGTCCTGGATCTGTGGCGGTGGCTGTCAACAGGAGCAGCGCCACCAGCTTCCAGAGGAAGGGGCCCAGAGCCGGCGGTGCCGACGGCAGAGGCCCTCGCCTGGTGTCCATTGCGGGCACCCGGCCGTCGGTGCGGAATGGACAGCTCCTGGTATCCACCGGGCTCCCGGGCCTGGACCAGCTCTTAGGTCGGTTCTGACGGAGATCTGGGTCCGCCGAGGGAGGGGACGCGGCCTGGGCCGCACACCTCGCCGTGCCCGTGCCTGTGCCCATGTCTATGTCTGTGTCTGTCGGTCCGTAGGAGAGGTGGGCGGAAGCCGTGCGGGTGGAAGGCGGCGGGCGCCTCGGTGCTGTGCCCTGCGCCGGCTCTGCGCACCGGGCGGGCTGCAGTCCCCAGGTCCCTCCACTTCACCCTCACCCTAGGGGAGGGAACCGCAGATCAGGCGAACGGCCTGGCTTCCCTCTAGGATTCCCTGGTCCACTCCTACCAGCCCCAGGCAGCTCTCGGCTCGGCCGACCTGCAGAAGTTTTTACCGTTAGCGAGAAAGGCATCGTTAGAAAAGGCTGAAAAAAGCATTTTGCCCCCTTTCAGCGTCAAACCGTTTAGCTCCTAAAATTGTAAAGAAAACCATGTTGGCTCTAAGAAAGTGTCTGGGTGTGTTGAGGCAAAGTACTAGTTAAAGCCAGTCCTGGGTAGTTAGAGGTACTTCAACCCCGTCTGCGTTAAGTGTGTACATGTGCGTGCGTGTTTGCTTTTTTTTTTCATATGTGTTTTGTTTCCTGGAGTTGATTGCTGCTAACTGCCAAGTGACAGGTTTAAATTTAATTCACATTGTAATGAAAAAACGAAACCCAGTTCTTAGGCTTTCTTTTACATGCATATCTGGAATTTTTCATGAGACTCTTACTGAAAAATATGCTTGCTGCTTGACCTATTGAAAGGCTTATCAGATTAGATTAGTTGGACAGAGCTGCCGTGTTAAGAAAAATTGTAGATTAATTTTTATCTCGATGCTGCTGCATTCAGACGGGTGTATGTTCCTATTTCATAACTTTTTTCGTGGCGTGGAATATGTGTCTGTTAAATACGGTACACATTCATAATATATTACAAATGCCATTGCTTGTTCTTGTGCTTCACTTGACATTTCTCTCCGTAATCCACCCCCTCCCCAGCTTTTCAAATAGGTTTAGTATAGAGGAGAGTAGTAAGACAAGCAGCCTTCCAGAAGGAGTATGGCTCCTTAATTCTGTTATTTTATATCCTAACTGGATCCTGATTCCACGTAAATTTAGGTATTTTCACATAATTGTTTTCAAGTTTGATGTCCTCCTGAGTTGCATGGTACTAAAACCAGATATGATTCAATATTTATAGTTAACAAATATTCATTTCACTTTTTTACCCTTGTGAGCTTCACTTGGTGTATTTTATTTTATTAGTTTATTTTGAGGCAGCATCTCAGTTTCCCAGGCTAGCCTCAAATTAGCAGTCTTCCTGGTTTAGCCTCTGGGATTAGGAGCTGCCACCATGCCAGTCTATATTTTGTAATTCAGTGGGTATATGTAACTTCATTCACTTTGATACTAAAACTTTCCAAACAAAAAGGCCGTATTTTTGGCATTATGTTTTCAGTTCCTCATTAAAATAATAAACTGTGCTCAACACAGTTTCTGACGTTTAGGAGATTCTTAGTAAGTTCCTGATGAAAGAAAAATAGTGTATAGAGAAGATGATGAAACTTGTAGGATGGAGGTAGACGTCTCAACTGTAAAAACAGATTCAGAAATTAAGTGGTATGATAGTCACAAAACTTGTAACCATGTAGGCTGTTCATTAGAGTTCAAATTTATTGCCTTCTGCACTATATTACAGCTTCATCGAATTTTTGAGAACTATTTTCTGAGAATTTTGACCATTTATTGAACCTAAATTTATGACTTAACTATAGTCTCTTCAAGCATCCACCAGAGAGAACTCAACACCTTCTAAATATATTTTTAGAGATATAAACTTGAAAAATAATTTTTAAACCTTCCAGTTTTGCGTAGGGAGTGGGGCGCCTCCAGTATTTGACTCTAACAAGCTTATGCTAGAAACCAGTGTTCATTAACATGATTGAAACAGTGTTGTTCAGTATTTTGAAATATATTTTCCATGTATACAGCTAATTATCAAAGTACATAGAATTTGAAGGATTTGTTATAATAGTAGTTACTACATTAGGAATAATAAATATGTCCAAAACTATTTCAGTTGTTGTAAACTTCTTAATGATATTTTTGTATTTTGACTTTGTTTCGTATGGCCCTACAGAGCAAACACTTTATATTGTTTTGTATTAAAATATTATTTGAAAGTGAAACATTTGACTGATAATTATAAAAGTATAAACAATTGAGACTACATTGTTACTCTAAAATGTTATTTGACCCAGATTGTGACAAGGCTTACAAGTATATGACCCTATTGTGGCAAAATGTAACTATAGTAGGATACCAGAATGATGAGACTATACTGTCACGTTGTCACTTTCATCAAAATATATTACATGGTTTGTGTAGCAAGTAGATATTGTATTATAACCAGTGTGTGGTGTAGTGGCATTTTACTGCTGCCACTATGAATCATTGTAATTTTAAGCATAGATGCTGAATACCTTTAAAAGATATCATGCAAGCTAGTTATTTGAAGTTTCCCAGTATCTGCATCTTTTAAACTGGATCTAGTGTTATTTTTGTTCTGACAATTTGGTTTCATTGTTAGATTTTGATACACATTTCCCCACCACTACACTACATTTAAATTTTCAGGTTCTCAAACTTGCCCCTTCAAGACATTTCTGTTGTTGTTCAAAGACATTATGTGTAAATAACATGCTTATATTTCAGAAAAGGGAGGGCCTTGTTAGCTAGATATTCCATTTCTCTTCTTCCAGGAATTTCCAAAGAAAGATTTTAACAGATAAATTATGCCAAACCTGGGAGGTGCTCGAAAGACAGTGATTTCACAGATTTGGTGGCGTAACTTCTGTTATGAATTCAAATGTTGACAGTCAAATCAATGGCAGATAGGAATTTGGGGTAAATCAGAGTCCAAGAGTTTCTGGAAGAAACTTGGTAGAGTATCTGCCATTTCAAATTGGATTTCAGTCAGTAAATAATGGTGGGCTTGTTTCTTTTATCTTACTCTGTAGTGTGGGATAATATGCATTGAATTTGGACTATATATTTAACATCCTGGTTACGATACTGTAGCAACTGATACAGGTAGCTATACATTTAAGGAACATGTATCACTATGTAAAACTTTCCTGTGATTTAAAGTAGAGAAACATTATCACTGTTAACTGTTAGAAGCTTTATTTTGATTCTGTTTGCCCAGCCAGTATTTGTCATATTCATGTTCGTGAGGGTGTTTCTTCTCATTGGGAAATAAAGGTAGGCATGTTAACTGATGAAATAACTGCAATTTAATTGGAGCTATGGCATTAAGTAGTTAAGGAGCCTGATGCTGTAATCCCCATACTCTGGGAGGCAGAGGCAGGAGGATCACAAGTTCAAGCTAAGTCTGGGCAACTTAGTGACTTAGGGAGACCCTGTCTCAACAGAAAAAACGGGCTGGGAATGTAGCTCAGTGGGGAAAGACCTGGTCTTGATCTCCACTACCACCACCAAAAGAAAAAGGTTAAGGGTATCACTATGAACTAAGGAAAGGATACGAATTGTCTTACATGAGTTGAAACACCAGTGGCAGAAGCCCTTTTCATTATATTTTTAAAATCATAAGATAGGAAAGTCTTGGTAGACTTTCACAAGATGATCTTAAATTTCCTTGTGTATTTTTAATTATTAATTTTTTTGGTTTTAAGACAAAATGCTTGCTCATCCGTCCATCCATTCATTCATTTAGAGGCCCTGGGGCTCTGACTCAGGATCCTAGGCGAACACATCCTGAGATACACCCCCAGCCCTAAGTGTCTTATTTTTAAGTCAAAATCTTACTGAAATAGGTATTTCAAACTTTCAAAGTTATCTTCGACCTTCCAACACATATTCTTACATGTAAATAAAATACTTAGCCAGTATTAGAAATAACCTTAAATATACTTCAAGAGGCCTAGAAGTGAAATCTAGTTTGTCAGTTGACTTCAGAAGTATGTTGGTGATTGTCTTCTCAGTGAGGATGACTATTTCACTTCTTTTCATAATGGTTATAATTGTTTCCTGACCCACATTATTTATCTGAAAAATATTCTAGTGAAATACTGAGAAAAAGTATTTCCATCTTAAATAGGAATTATTAGTGTGAAATCTGCTTTGATTTTAAAGTTGGATTAAATTACTAATGGTTAACTATATTCAATAGGGTAAAAGCTAGCTTTCAAGGAATATATCATGCTAAATATTGGGGCAAAAAAATATTGTGATTGGTTGTTTTAGCTTTAGCTTTTTATTTATTACTTGTGGTGGAATGGTTACAGATTTATTTCAGCTTTAAAATACCATGCATCTAGAACCTTGGTATATCAAGTGAGATATATCAAAATCAAAAAGTGTTTTGAGGAAATATTGTGAGATCCAGTCTCACTAAAATCGAGTTAGGAACAGAGGGACTTTGCTGCTGTGTGTGTGTGTGTGTGTGTGTGTGTGTGTGTGTGTGTGTTGTATGTACACGTCAGGTCATTTTCACATCATGTACAGAGAAACAAACATGTTAAAAGCTTTAAATTAGTAAGCTAAGTTACAGCTTCCTCCCCACAACCAACCTGCAAAATGACCCAGTCTTGTTAGAACTAATCTAAATTTGAATCAAGTGAATTTATATGATAGAGCTCATTTGGAAAGAAAACTTGCCTTTTTTATAAGTGGAGAGCTGATAAGATTAATTTGGCTGATAAAAGTCTTTTAATATGTCATCTGAAGTAATGTTAAAATTACCGAAACATTAGAATTTGTATGATTTTAAGTTTTTGAGCAGTGTTTTCCTGAATTATCAGGAACAGATAATTGTTTGGATCATTCTTACAGAAAATAGCCTTCCTAGCTTAGTCAGATTTGTATAATGCTTTGGTCTACCTAGTTGGTGGTGAACCTATGGCAGGCGTGTTATTGTGTTTTTCTTTTAAGACAAAAGAGTAATGTGCGAGTCGTTTTTTCTAAACTAAAAGCTCGGTATTTAAGTTTAATTGCAGTGTTGGCACTTTGAGATAAATTGGGTTTTGGGTTGCATTTGGGGAACTTGGTCTCTAAAAAGTTCGCCATCACTGAGCTAGTTCATCAATGCAAAATATTCTTTCTAATTGTCATTGTTGCTGTGATCACCATTTACCAAATAACAGTAAGCTGTAGCTAGTTGTTCTGATCTGAAAATAGTTGCCAGAATGGCCAGCGTAGCTCTTATAAGCCCGAGACAGACAGCTGTCCTAGGTATCACCTCATTTAATCAGGAAGCATCTCGTCACCCCACCGTGAATGTTAGAAAATCCCTTAACTTTTCCAGTGGAGCTTCCATAACAAATGTAATGAGTTAAGGAAATAGATTAAGAAAGGCGGCTAACTTTTTTCTAGTACCAGTCCGGCCATTACAGTGTCTGTGGTTTATTTCATCTCCTTAAACATACACAAAGTGGCTGTTAGAGAATTAAATATTTATTTTTCCAAATAAGGGAAAGTAGGGAAGTGAGACACTGTAAAGTGTGGTGTAATATGTTCAAAATGATCAGAAGAGTTAGTGGCAGTCTCTGTGTGCCACCAACTGTGAAGTGAAACATCTAACCAGCTCCCAAACCAGCCTTTGTGATTGCTCTCGTCATACACGTTCTGGCTCAGGTAAGTCTTTTTGTCTGAACAGTGCTAGAAGTTACCCTCTTTAGCCTGTTATGCTTTAAATGCTATAACAAAGGAATTTGTCCAGACATAAAATTAAAATATATATTGTATTCTAATAAATCTATGTAAACATAAGATTTACAAATCTACTTTTTTTCTTTCTCTAACGATTTGAAATGTTCTACATATTGGTTTAAGATTGATTTCAAATCTCACCATAAATTATTTAGCATAAGCCAGACATTTCATTTAATTCCAGATATAAGTATGTCACCAGATTTCAAGTTATCTGAAACATAACAATCATTTATGTGTTTTTGCAAGGTTTAAAAGGCATTCAAAGGAACTTTTTTTTTTTATTTTAGAGAGAAGAAAAAACAAAACACAACAAATCGAAAAAGAACAAATTTTCAAAACAACATAATAGGAGGGTAACAATGGTTAATGCATTACGTATTATTGTCTTTAAGTTAGTTATTCAGGATACCCGATATTAACATTCAATTGTCCAAACATTGGCACAAACCTTACTCTTCAATGAACTAAGTAAAATTAGTAGTGTATCTATCTTAATCATCATATATATATTATATCGTATATATATATACATATATATAATATATATATAGTGTATATATGTATATATATATATATATAATTTTTTTCCTTTCCCTTCTTTCTTTTCCCTATTCCCCCATCCCAGTCTCTCTTTCCTTTTGACCAGTGTCTTTTTTTTTTTTTTTTTTTGTGGGTACCGGGGGGTCGACCTCAGGACCTCGCGTGCCAACAGGCGCCCGTGCTGCTGAGCGATATCACCAGCCCCTTTTTCGTATGTGGGATCCGGGAGTCGAACTCGGGCCCTCGCGCTTGCAAGGCAGGCGCTTATGCCGCTGAGCCATCTCACCAGCCCTGACCAGTTTCTTTTTGATTCACCATGTCTATTGTACATTTTGGATCTTATTTACTCTTTCAGTTTCTCATACGAGAGAGACAATACGATGCTTACACATGTGCGTCTGGTTTATTTCACTTATAAGTATTTTCTCGAGTTGCATCCATTTACCTATAAAAGACTCCAGTTTATCCTTCTTTATGGCTGTATAGTACTCCATTGTGTAAAAATACCACATCTTTCTTATCCATTCCTCAGTTGATGGGCATTTGGGTTGTTTCCAAGATCTGACTATTACAAATTGTGCTGCTATAAACATGGGTGCACATATATCGCTGTGGTACGATGTTTTTAACTCTTCTGGGGAGATACCCAGAAGGGGAATAGCTGGGTCAAATGGGACCTCCAACCCTAGTTTTTTGAGGAATCTCCACACTGATTCCCACAGTGGCTGTACCAGTCGACACTCCCACCAACAGTGAAGAAGGGTTCCTTTTTCCCCACAGCCCCTCCAGCATTTGTTATTACTTGATTTCTTAATAATAGCCATTCTTTCTGGGGTGAGATGGTATCTCAGTGTTGTTTTAATTTGCATCTCTCGAATGACTAGTGATGTTGCACATTTTTTGTATATTTATTTGCCATTTGTATTTCTTCATCTGAGAAATGTATATTCATCTCAGGTGCCCATTTTTGGAGTGGGTCTTTAAATTTGGGAGGTCTGATTTTTTTGAGTTCTTTATATGTTCTCGATATGTTCTCGATAGTAATCCTTTGTCTGAGGAACAGGTGACAAACATTTTTTCCCACATTGTGGGTTGTCTCTTCACTCTGTTGGTGGTTTCTCTTGCTGTGCAAAAGCTTTTTAATAAGATCAGATCCCAGTTGTTGATTCTTTGTGATAGTTCCTGTGCGGTTGAGGTTTTATTCGTAAAGTCTTTGCCTACACCAATGTCTTCAAGGGTTTTACCTATCCTACCTTCCAGCAGATTTAATGTTTCTGTTTTAATATTTAGATCTCTGATCCATTTTGAATTTAGTTTAGTGCACGGTGAAAGATATGGGTCTAGTTTTAATCTTCGGCATGTGTAGAGCCAGTTTTTCCAGCACCATTTATTAAAGAGGCTATCTTTCTTCCAGCGAATGTGTTTGGCACCTTTGTGAAAGATAAGGTGGCTTAGTATGTCTGGGGTTGTTTCAGCATCTTCTAATCTGTTCCATTGATCTTCGGGTCTGTTTTTTTGCCAGTACCACACTGTTTTTATCACAGTAGCTTTATAGTATAATTTCAAGTCGGGGATTGTGATGCCCCCTGCCTTGCCTTTGTTGCCCAGAATTGCCTTTGCTATTCTAGGTCTCTTCTGATTCCAAATGAATTTTAGGATTGTTTTCTCTAATTCTGTGAGCTATGCTGTTGGAATTTTGATTGGAATTGCATTAAATCTGTATAACAATTTTGGAAGTATGGCCATTTTCACTATATTGGTTCTTCCTATCCAGGAGCAAGGGATATCTTTCCGTTTTCTGATATCCTCTTCAATGTCCTTTTTCAGAGTACTGTAGTTTTCAGTGTATAGGTCTTTTACATCCTTTGTGAGGTTGATTCCTAGGTATTTCATTTTTTTGGATGTTATTGTGAAAGGTATTTTTTCCCTAATTTCTCTTTCAGTAAGTTTGTTATTTGTGTACACAAAGGCTATTGATTTTTGAGTATTGACTTTGTATCCAGCTACACTACTGAATTTGCTTATTAAATCTAGCAGTTTATTAGTGGAGTTTTTGGGGTGTTCTGTGTAGAGTATCATGTCATCTGCAAATAATGATAATTTAACTTCTTCCTTTCCAATCATTATTCCTTTTATTTCTTTCTCTTGTCTAATTGCTCTGGCTAAAGTTTCCAGAACTATGTTGAATAAGAGTGGGGACAGTGGACATCCTTGTCTTGTCAAAGGAACTTTTTTAAAATTTTTATTTTAAAGAGAAAAAAATAGAATAAAATTTCAAAACAACATAATAGGAGGATAACAATGGTTAATACATTGCCTATTGTTATCTTTTTTTCTTTTTATTGTGGGTACCGGGAGTTGACCTCAGGACCTCGCGCTTGCCAGCAAGTGTTTGTGCCACTGAGCGATATCACCGGCCCTTTTTTCCTTTATGTGGGTACCGGGAGGTGAACTCAGGACCTCGTGCTTGCCAGGCAGGCGCTTATGCTGGTGAGCTATCTCACCGGCCCGCGTATTGTTATCTTTAAATTAGTTACTCAAGGCACACGATATTGGCATTCAATTGTCCAAACAATATTAGCACAAATCTTTCTTTTCAATGAACTAAGAGAAATTAGTAGTGTATCTATCTTAACTATCTTTTATATATATACTTTTTTTTAAATTTTCCCTTCCTTCTTTTCTCCATACCCCCATCCCAGTTTCTCTTTCCTTTTGAACAGTTTCTTCCCATTTTACAATATCTATTGTACATTTTGGATCTTATTTACTCTTTCAGCCTCTCACACTAGGAAGACAATATGATGTTTACACATGTGCATCTGGTTTATTTCACTTATGAGTATGGTCTCAAGTTGCATCCATTTACAGATAAACGTCTTCAGTTTATCCTTCTTTATGGCTGAATACTACTCCATTATATAAAAATACATCTTTTTTATCCATTCCTTGGTTGTTGGGCATTTGGATTGTTTCCAAGATCTAGCTATCACAAATTGTGCTGCTATAAACACGGGAGCACATATTTCGCTGTGGTACTATTTTTTTAATTCTTCTGGGAAGATACCCAGAAGGAGAATAGCTGGGTCAAATGGGACCTCCAACCCTAGTTTTTTGAGAAATCTCCACGCTGATTTCCACAGTGGTTGCACCAGTCTACACTTCCACCGACAGTGGAGAAGGGTTCCTTTTTCCCCACAGCCCCTCCACCATTTGTTATTGGTTGATTTCTTGATGATAGCCATTCTTTCTAGAGTGAGATGGAATCTCAGTGTTGTTTTAATTTGTATCTCTCAAATGACCAGTGATGTTGAACATTTTTCATATATTTATTTCTGTTTGTATTTCCTCATCTAAGAAGTATGTATTCATCTCAGATACCCATTTTTGGAGTGGGTCTTTAAATTTGGGAGGTCTGATTTTTTTTTTAGTTCTTTGTATGTTCTTGATAGTAATCCTTTGTCTGAGGAACAGCTGGCAAACATTTTTTCCCACATTGTGGGTTGTGTCTTCACTCCGTTTCTGGTTTCTCTTGCTGTGCAAAAGCTTTTTAATAAGATGAGATCCCAGTTGTTGATTCTCAAATGAACTTTTCATATTTTTTCTATATATTTTCCACTACAAAACTTTTTTGGGAAAACCTCTTTATTTGTATTCTAAATGTTTCTTACATAGTTTTGTGCACACACACACAAACACTAGCAACATTGTGTGCTGTTGCTGAATTTTGAGTAGTTTCTTTTTAAATTACATTTTAAATGCATTTCTATTCAATTATTGACCTGCTTTTTTAAATTTTAAAGTGAATTTGTTAACATTTTTCAGATTAATCAGAAATGCTAATACTTTTACAAAGGAATGAAAAAGTATCAGTGTACTATGTCATCTTATTTTAGTTCTAGTTACTTAAAACTTATGATTTTTAATGATTGACTATTTGAATTATACATTTATGATTATATATTTCCCTGGTTCAGATATTTAAAAGAACATTTTCTTGTAATAGAGAAAATGTGTGTTGTGGTTTGTCCCTTTTTGTTTGAAATGGCAAAAATATCATTAATTTTAAATTTTAAATCTATTTAGAGTATGTTCAGACTTTGTGTACATTATTCCTAATTTTTAAAGAAAAAAATTAATTATCAGTTCTTTTATCTAAGGCTAAGTTTGAGGATAAATATTAAAGTGGAATTTCTATTGTAATAGCATTTCTTTTCTATGTTGTGTGCTTGTATAGTAAAGTTACTGTGCTCAAGTAGGTCTTGGCTATTGAGTTAATTTATTAACAAGTGCTAAATATAACTTTTGCATGGCTTAACCACAGTTATGTTGAATGTTGCATGGTTCTATCACAGGAGAAAGGATAGTACACTATATTATGAAAGTAATTGTAACGTGTGGTATGTAATTACATATAATATATAATTATTTCATAATAATACCTTGAGCAAAGTATAGAAAAGGTAATTAAAATGTTGTTTGCAACTGCAGTTTTAAAGTTATTGAAATACTTGTCCTTGATAAAGTCTAACTTTGATATAAAAGGTAGATTAATTTTCTTCTTGGTTTTGTTTTACTTCCAGGTGGAGGTTTAGCTGTTGGAACAGTTCTTTTGATTGGTTAGTACAAAATATATGTTTTGCTCTTTCCAATTAGTTTTCTGTCATACATTATGATTTTATGAGTTTTTCTATTCTGAAACCAAATATTTAAAGTATTAGCTGTCTAGAAAGTTATGGTAAATTACAGAGAAACTGCTTTAACTGCTTTCAAATTAAATATTGATATTAATTTAGGCAAATGTGTTCGAAAATGTAGCTCTTACAACTCAAAGATGTTCACAGTGCATTGTGCTCTATTTTATTTATTTATTTGTTTGTTTGTTTATTTATTTATTGGTACTGGAAATCGAACTCAGGACCTCATGCTTGCCAGGCAGGTGCTGTGCCACTGAGCTATATCCCTGGCCCAATTTTAAAGACTAAAATTAACATCAGTTGACTTTTCAAAGAATCTCAGTATTTAGAGTGGAATTATTCTGGTGAATAATTTGAAAAACTGAGGATTTCATCTTGTGTGTGTGTATATATAGACCAATTCGTATCTGTCAGATTTTATCATTATGTCATTATTGAAAGAAAAATAAGCTAATCATATTATTGTTGTTTGTCTCTAAAGTGATGAGATTTCTTATTTAAATAAATAGCCCTGTTTGGCTTATTTTTTAGTATGGATCACAGAATCTTGGATTTGAAGTAAACTTTCACAGTTATATAACCAAAGCACCCCTGTTACTTTGATCCCTAGCCCTGAATATATCTATTATCCCTAGTTTTGTCCTCTGAAATATTATAGAATGAACATGCCTAGTTCCTTAAAATATTTGAAAATACCTAGTTTGTCACCTCAGTTCTGCTCCAAACAAGCATTTTTTCTGAACCTGGTTTTTATGATTAGAATTTTTGACAGTCCTTATTCTCCACATTGTTCTCTTGGTGCAGCTCCTGGTCTGACTCTGTGCTTGTGCCCAGAACTGCTTGCATTACTCTGAATTTAACATGAGCTGTAGTCACTGCACTGGGACTATGAAACGTGATAACCGAGACAGGCTGATTAGTGCCAGGCAGAAATGAAAGTGAGTTCCTAGCCATCGACTGCCCTTAAGGTAGCAAAGACAGAAGATTTGTTTCAGGAGTGGTTACGATGTGAGTGGCGGTGCTCACAAGGTAACACGCACGTCAGCATTTCTAGTACAAATTAAACACCATCCGGAGAAGTCCAAAGCCATACCTGCAGCTTCTCACTCCTCGGTTCTCCTTGCTGTTTGAAGAACAGTGAGCATTAGCAGGGAGCTGCCCGTTCCCTGGCTTTTAGGAGGAGTCGCACATTACGCTAAGCGCTTTATGCATGCATTTCTCACTTATACAGCACCTTCTCGAGGTGCTCAGTTCATGTTATCTCTGTTGCGTTCATGAAGAAATGAAGCTAGAAGGATGAAGTAACTTGCCCAGTGTCACATAGTCAGAAAACCAGGATTTCAATTGTGGTATGATTCCAAATCCAGCCACAAGGAGAAAAATAAGAGTTGTAACCCTTTTAAAATGGTGAAGTTTTAAAATACTTTAAATATTTTAAAGCTTTAAAATAGTAAAATAAAGCCCATATATGTGGGATTTTTGTTTTGTTTTGTTGTAGTACTGAGGATTTATCCCAGGGCCTTGTGCGTGCTACATGGGCACTCTACCACTGTGTTTTTCAGACAAGTTCTTGCTAAATTGTTCTGGCTGATCTCAAAATAGTGATTCTCCTTCCTGAACCACCCTAGTAGCTGGAATTACAAGTTTCCAGCACCATGCCAGGCTATTTGTGTTTTCTTTAAATCAATTTTCAAATTTCTAAACATGAAAAGATCTCATTTAGTTAATGTATAATAAGGATTGAAGTTGCAGCCCTGAAAAAATTCGTATTTCACATATCAGTATTTCTACATTGTAATCCAAAACTTTCGTCTTTCAAATGGTGAAATGATATTCGGGGACTGCTAATAAGATCTCCAAGTACATATCTGTTAAAGATTGTTTTTGTAGTTGTAGTGTATTACTACTAAAAACATAATGCATTTATTTTTTTGGAATCATGCCACTTACTCATTTTAGTACTACTTTCTCTCAGCCCAACCATTAACTTCATTATGGCTGTGGAATACCAGTTTACTACTTCATCTCACCCTTGAAAACACTATATTATCCAAACTGTAATATTTATCATATAAATAGGTTAGATTAGATTGGCTGAGGACCGCCCAATGCTGAGTGTTCTGTTGTATTCGTCCTCTGTTCTCACGTAAGAGCATTAAAACAGTCTGGGAGTTCGCACTGGACCTCTTCCCCTTCTGTGGGTCAGCGGTGCAGGCAGCAACCAGCAAGCTCCTTCATAAGCCCGCAGCCAAGGTGCCAGCCAGGCCAGGGTCCCTATTTTTTGGTTTGTTTTGATGTTCTAGCCAAAGTTTTGCTGCATACCCATGGCTGGACTGGAGCTTGCGGCCCTTCTGCCTGAGCCTCCTGAAGGCTAGGATTCCAGGCCCCACTCAGTGTGGTGTTTCCCCTGCAGGCTCCCCGCTGGGCCGGTAGCACACACAGGCTTTGCACCTGTCAGCCAGGCTGGCTGCTCCCAGGCTTGCTCATGGTGGCGTTTTCCTTCATCGCCACCGAGGAGAAAGATGTCTCTCAGCATGGTCCACGTTGGCCTAGGGAACCGAATGGCAGCGTCACCCTGCCCTGTTTTCTCGGTCAGGAGCGAGTCCCCTGTGACCTGTGACCCTCGGGGAATGGGTTGGAACTCACCGAGACGGTAACCACAGGATCCCCAAAGAATGCACCATACACTCGTCACCATTTTCTTCTGTTCAGAGTTCTCTCATGGGATGTTGTATTTTCTCTTCCACATTGTGCAGTGCATTTTGAGCATTTTCCTTCTTACACAGGAGTCGGCTGCCTCTCCCTATCTCTGTGATACCGACTGTGGGGCCAGCCATGCCTTATTTGCATGTGGTCCGTGGCTGCCAGTGTGGGACGAGGACAGGTGTGAGCAGGTACAACAGAGACTGTATGTCCCACACACCTGAAATACTTATTTTCTGGCATTTTTAGAAGAAACTTGCTGATCTAATTTGTGTTAATATTTTGTATTCTTCATTTCTCTTATAGTAGTACTATACAGCTTTGTTCAAGGCCTGAAAGAGGGCAACTTGCTATCCATGCGGTTCTTTGTAAAACTGCCTGGCTTTTAGTTTGCAGCACTTCAGTTTTGATGGTGTGTTTGGCAGCATTAGGCAATAAAAATCTTGACTTTTCCCCTTTCTGAACTAAGCTGGATGCTGGTTGCACGTGAATAACTACTCACAGTGTGTGTGTAATATGCAGTTTTAGGCAAATGTAAGAGCTTTGGAAAAGATGTAAATGGAGTCAGAGTCTGGGCTGAGCTGAGGAGAGATGAAGGGAAAGCATCCTCATGGGAATGGTGTCACTAGTGTGTGCGTGGGGACAGCAGCGGGCCATGCATGGGCATCAGTGGGTAGCAGTCTGGTCCCGGCTGCAGGAGAAAGGACAAGCTCAGCACAGACCAGAGAGGCCAGCCGCCCTCCTCCGACTCTCAGCCTTAGTTGCCTCCTCGTGGAATTCAAATCCTACAACTCCACAACCCTTGTACCAGCCCCTGAAACCAGTGTGCAAAGACCAGGCATTTATCTTTATCCTTGTACCAGCCCCTGAAACCAGTGTGCAAAGACCAGGCATTTATCTTTATCCATCAGAGGACTCCCAAGATTTCTGTTTGTTTAAACTTTAGAGCCAACTAAATCCATCCCGCCTTACCTCCTTGCTATCTTTGGCCATTGTCTCAGAATTAAGCTCTTCTGAAGCTCTTATCTCCATAATACTTTATCTCTGCCATATTGTGTGTTTTTCTCCTTAGACTCAATATCCTACTATTTACTTCCCCTCCAAATCTTTCCAGTTTGCCATCATGACACCTATTTCAAGTAAAAACCAACCCTGATATCCTAAAATCTTATCATCGTTTTATTAAACATTTATTTATTTATTTATTTATTTATTTATTTATTTTGTGTGTGTGGGTACCAGGAGTCGAACTCAGGACCTCGTGCGCCAGTAGGCGCCCACACTGCTGAGCGATATCACTGGCCCTTTTTTCATATGCGGGTACCAGGAGTCGAACACAGGACCTCATGCTTGCCAGGCAGGCGCTTATGCCTCTGAGCTATCTCACCGGTTCCAACACTTACTTATGGATGAATTTTTGTGTGCCAGGCACCATGCAGAGCCCTAGTCATATGTTTTACTGTTCAATTTCAAAACAGTCAGATAAGGTGTCTACATTTTACAGGTGATAAAATTGAATTTTTAAAAAAAGTTAATTATGGTTTTTGAGACAATGTCCTGCTAAATTGCTAAGTTGCCCAGGTTGAGCTTTAACTTGGGATCCCCCTGCCTCAGCCTCCCAGAGTGTTGGGATTATGTTTGTGTGCCACCATGCCCAGTTATAATTGAAGTTTTGGGAGAAACTAAATAACTTGCCCAAGGCCAAACAAATTAATGGGTGAGATTCACAGTCAAATTTCTTTGATGTTAAATCATTTTGTATAAAAGCCTGATAACTCATCTTACAGATCCCTTCTGAGGTGAGCTGTACCTTTGGACATTGTACCTTCTCATTTCTGCCATATCCCAACTTCTTAATTATGTCCCTCCTTTATTAGAGGGATCTCTAACCTCAGCTAGGCCTTTAACACTGGCAAAAAACTCTTGTATAGCTCTAGTTACCTCTTTTTTATTCTCGGTAATCTCAGCATCCTCTTAAACTTTCACGCCCTGAAAAGTCATTCATTACTGCTTGCTCTTTAGTTTTCTGTGATGATTGCCAATATTGCACAAACACATACACCAAGTATCCCTTAAAGCTTTCTTATATTCACAAATAAATTACACTGTATCTTCTGTTTGAGAATCATCCTTTGCCCTCTTCCTTAGGTCTAACATTGATCAGCTTTCCACAGCTGAGACAAAATACCTGACACTTGCAACCTAAAGGAGGAAGAATTTATTTTGGCTCATAGGTTCAGAGGTTTTGGTCCTTGGTTGGCTGGCTCCAAGCCAGGAACATCATGGTTGAAGGGCATGGCGGAGGAAAGCTGCTCACTTCATGGCAGCCTGAAGTAGAGAGCCGTGGAGTAGAGGGAGAGTCTGGGGACAGAATGTACCCTTGGAAGGCACACCCTGAACGAGCCACTTCCTCCAACCAGGCCCTACCCCTAAGAGCGAATTAGGGTGTGAGCTCATCAGTGGGTTCTTCTACCGATGAGGTTTGCACCCCCATGATCCAGGACCCTTCCAAAAGCCCCGCCTCTGACATGTGACATTTGACATTGGAGGACATTGTAGATCCAAACCATTGCAGGTCCTATCTCCTTCCACCTTTCCAAGAATCTGTCGTTAGTAAGTTCTCTCCTTATCTTAATCTTTTCCTCTTTATTAGTTCTTATCTATGTGTGCTATTAACATGCTCAGATCTTTGGTGTAGTGGCACACTCCTATAATCCCACAGCATTTGGGAGTCTGAGCCAGGAATGTCTCAGGTTCAAGGCCAGCCTGCATTACACAGCAAATTCAAGGACCACCTGGACTGCATAGTGAGACCTTGTAGAAAAAAAAAAAAGCAAGAAAGAAAGAAAGAAAAGAAAAGAAGAGAAATCACTTTGTCAGCTTCCAGTTACCATGAAAACCACCTGAGGAAATCAGCTTCTGGGCAAGAGGTCTGTGTCGGCTCACAGCACTGTGATTGGTTGACCCTTTGCTTCCAGGTCTGTGGCGAGGCAGCTCATGATGGTGGCAGAGTGTGGCAACTGTCACCTCCCAGGGGATAGTAGGAGGGAGGGCAAATGGGGGGCCCCTAGGACCCTTCCAGGGCACAGTGACCAGGAGACTTGCACAAGGCCCGCAAACCAAGCCAGGCCCCAGCCTTTGATTTGAGGCCTTTAAGTGTAGCAGAGCTTTTCCGTCCTGACCCCACCTCTGTCCCCGCTACTGCTGCTTCTCTCCTTTCTTGGCCAAGCCTCCATACAGTGCGTCCCTACATACTGTGATATTGCACTTATTCCTCAGTGTGCTGCAGATGCTGCCATTTCACTGAAACCACATTAGTCAGAAATACTAATCCCCTTCTCATTGCTAAACCCAGAGCATGCTTGTCAGCCCTCTTCCTTTTTGATCTTCGGATCAGGTCGTATTGGTAGTTGCCCTTTGCTTGAAGTATCTGCTTCCTTTGGATTGTGTTATCACATCCTCTTCTGGTCTTCCTTACTCCTGCTTTACTCCAAGTACTGTATCCTACTTTCTCTTCTAGTGCTGCTCTCTCTGGGAGGTCTCAGGCCCTGCCGTCCCTGGGTGATCAGGGAATAAAAGTTACTGGAAATCTCCTGCGTGGTAGGATGCACAGAGAAAGTCAGAGCCTTGTCTACTCCCTGTTCAGCATTTCTGTCGAGTATCTTGCAGCTGCCTCAAAACCAAAGCATCTGGAGCTGAGCGTACAACCTTTCCCTGCCTCCAGAGCCCCCCCCCACTCTTCTGAACCCTCCTCTTCCTAGGATCCCTGGGTTATTGTATCTGCCAAGTGACAAGCCAGAGACCCAAGTGATAGGCGCGAGTCTCTCACACTGTCTACATTCAGAAATGCTTAAACCTGGGTGCCTTTTAGCTTTTCAGTATGGAGGGGAATGAATAGGGAGGGATGGCCTTGAGGTGGTGCCCAAGCTCAGCTGGGCGGAGGGGAGTAAACTGCTCAGCCTCCAGCATCCCAGCTGTGCTACAGCCTGTCTGCCTGCAGACTGAGCAGTGCAGAGTGTGGGCGTAACGGGAACTGCTGGCCGGCATTCGCCTGTATGGCGCTGCTGCCTGCTGCAGGTACAGGGAGCAGGGCACCTCCGGGAGCAATAAGAAGAATGGGAGCTGGCACTTCCAGAGAGAGGCTAGCATGCAAGTTGCCAGCCAGCCCCAGAACACTAGACTGCTCCTTGGAGGGCCTTTCAGTCACAAGTGTGGCCAGTGGGCAACTGGGTGTCCCCCATGCAAGCCATGGAGGACACCACCATCACTGCATGGGCCCCAGGCCAGGGCAGAGTGAGACTGGAGGCCTCTCCTCACCTGGGCCAGACAGGCAGGGCCTGAGCTAACCTCTCGCACCTCTGCCCCAGTCCTCTTCTCCCTCCCCCTCCTCCTCCTGCTTCTGTTCTTTCCCTCCTGATTTCTCACTATGCGTTGGAGAGAGGACGGGGAGGTTTCACAGCTCCTCATCACCCGCCTTTCCCTACTAACCTTAGCTGCACTGAAAGAGAGGGAAAGCTTTGTGTTGAATATTAAAGTTTTAAACTGGATTATTGCAAGTTTTAATAACTTAAACTGGCGAGAAATTCATAGAAGCAGCTCCAGATGTAATTAAGAGATAAGAAAAGGTAGATTTGACATTATATAGTTAAAAGTAGTAACTGGAAAAAGTACCATTTCATATCTATATACCGAAGAATTGAGAGCTCTGTACAAACTGTATGTGGCTAAACATACAGGAACAGGGAACAGGGATCATGAACACCAGGGGTGGGAAGGAAGAGGATAGTTCTGGGAAGAAAATCCTCGTAATAGCTGCTATAGATAAATGAAACAAAAATTCTAAAGTGTGCCACAGATTAGGCAATTAGAAAGTCATGTGGCTTTGAGAGCAATCTTGGAGTGTTGGGGCAGCTCACTGGGACTTCCTTCAAAAGGGGAAACTTGCTCTTCCCGTTGTTTGGGGCACCGGGCCTCAGGGCGCCCTTTGAGTGTAATGAGAAGGGCAGCTCCATCTCCGAGCTGCGGCCAGTGGCTATGTGAAGACAGCTCTCCATGTTTCCGGGGTCTCTTCCGCTTCAGGCTAGATCTGTACCCCATTTCTCCCGTCACATGCTTCCAGCTCCTGCCGTGAGTGGCCAGTCCCTTCTGAAGGTGTTCATCCCCACACGGAATGTGTCGCCCTCAGTGTAGTGTAGAGCAGCACAATCAGGCCAAAGCCATGTCGCTTGCTGGTAGCCCCGTCACATCCAGTGTGTGGGGTTTACTAAATAGATTGATTAGGTGCTTATTGGACAGCCTCAAGATTAGTTTCACAAGATTGGTGATCTCAGCCATGGTGAGTGTAGGTTGGGGCTAATCCCTAAGTAGGTGATCTTCCTATTCGTTTTTCCTGCCTCACAGGACTCTGAGAAAATAGAGGTGATAACTATTACGGAGAGAGAGAGAGCATGCATGTGTGTAAGAGAGCCTTGCTTTTAGCTAAACTGTAGTATGTATGGCTGGTTTGAAAGACAGGATAGGTTTGTATTTGTGATTTTCTCCTTGATTAGTCCTCAGGTATTTAGGAGGTGACACTGTGCGCCTTGCACTAGAGCTGCAATACTAGGATGCGGTCTGTGCCAAAGGACCCTTGGTTCCGTGGAGAATCCCATCGAGCGTGTGAAGAGTTTCTGTGGGGCAATCGGGTTCTCCACAGCACACTGCTCATCTCACCTGGGCTCGAGGAAAGCTCCTGAGAGGGTCAGAGCAACTTAGTTGCCTGAGTGGTGAGCACATCTCCGCAGAGGTCCTGAGGCAAGAGCAGCCTGGCCCGTTTGGCTCCCGGGGAAGGGAGGAGTGTGAAAGAAGGGAGCAGCCCTGCAGGCGCTGAGCTGCCCACTCCTCGGGTTGCAGCATAGAGCCTTGCCTTTACAAGTAGTTTCCCTTTTCTAATTTTTCTAATTTGTTTGTTTACTGAAAAGTTGTTAAATAACAGCCATGTACGTTTTAAAGGGAAAACGGATAATTTTATTGTACCGCTCTTAACAGAAATATTTTTGTGCAGAGTAAACTCTGCTCTTTGGCCACAACCATGCAAGCCTGTGGAGCAGCCTGAAGGATTTGGTTCTTTCTGACAAAAGCAGCGCGAAGCCACCGAAAGGTGTTAAGTAGGGAAATTAGAAGATTGGCTTTGTGTCTGTACTCTACCGTAGTCCCCTTTATCCACTGCTTCACTCACTGCAAAAGAAAAAAAAAACACAGTCAGCCACTGTCAAGCAGAAATAAACAAGTCACAATTTTTACATTGCCCCTTCCGTCCTGCCTGGGACACGCATCACCCTGCTGTCCAAGGGAGTCACGCTGTGTCCACAGCCACCCAGGAGTCATCTCGGTCACCATCTCTGCTCTCAGACCATCACAGTGTCGCCGCGCTTGAGTTCAAGTAGCCCTCATTGTGCTTAATAAGTGGGCCCAAGGTGCAAAAGCAGGTATGCTAGCCGTTCGGAGATGCCAAAGCAAGGCACGAAACCCTTCCTTCTGTGAAAGGTAGAGGAGAGGAAGAGACTTCAGGTGAGGGACACCACATTCACATCACTTTCATTGCGGAGTATTGCTATGCTCGTTCTATTTTGTTATTTGTTATCATTGTTATTCCCTACTGTGCCTGATTTACAAGTTAAACTTTATGATAAATAGGCGAATATTGGGAAACATCCAGGGACCGGTACTACCCATGCGGGGCCTTGGACTTTCTGCCCTGTGGATGTGGCATCACTGTGCTCAGCTACTGGAGGATTCGCCATCACTGACCACAGTTGTGGGTTGTGTATCGAGAGAGTAGCATTGGCCCGGAGGAAAGTGGTCAAATTGTAAAATCCAGCAGGATGTTTAAGATGAGAAGGCTACACTGACCCAGGAGAGCTGGGGCCGTCGAGGGTAAATCCTGGCTTTCTGAAGCCTGAAAGAGCCACATCCGGGCGGAGGGAATAATGAGTGACTATTCCTTCCTCCACACATGGCTCAAGGCTTGAGGCGCCTTTTATCTCTGGATTTATAGTGGAAGAAACCCCTGAAAACTGCACAGGGAGTCCACAGAGGGGAGATGGGTAAGTAAATAATGGTGCAGACATTCATACAGCCTAAAACATGACACCTGCAAGGCAAGGAAGCAGGGTGATTAAGCCGAAAAATGTGGGTTATAAAATTCAGGGATAATTATAACCATGTAAGAAAACATACACAGGAAGGGTACTGATAGAAAACAAAATTTTAATAATTAATCTGTGAGGATGGTTGGGATAGTGGGCAAACTTCCCAAAATTAAAATTTTCCATACCGGTAAAAAATATTAACTCTAGAAACTAAAATTATAGTATCAGGTTTATTCCTTACATCACTGATTTGTAATGACCTTGGATTTAATGGTTGCTTTTGAAAACTGATTTAATAGTAATTACTTAAGGTAATATCAGTTCTTTTTAAAACATGAGTTTCTACTTTGTTCTAAAGTCAGATGGAGACAGACTGTTAATACATGAAGCAAGCCCTGAGCATTTCCTCCTGTGAGTGGCTGGACATCAGAGCTGGCCGTCCCTCCACGTGCATCCCTGCTGGCGCTCACCCGTCAGCCGGGAGCAGTGCAGAGGTGGCAGAAGCATGTGCCCTTTCCTGTGTGCACTAAAATTCTCATAAAGTGTTCCTAAATCCATATCCAGCCCATTTTCTGACCACAATATACAGCGAATGTCTTTAAATTTTAAAAATGTATTACAGTTAAGACACATTGCCATGAATCTCCCTCAGATTATTCCCCCTTACTTCAAATACACTTATGTCATCATTCTTGCAACTTTCTGAAGCAGTTCTGGAGTTCACTTTCCTGAGCATCTTCAATTTAAAATTAGTATTGAATTTTAAACCCAAAATTAGAATGTACGAGTAATACTGTTTTCGTAGATTTTATAAATGTTGAACATCAGGTTACCCGCGTGAAGTGCTTCACTGCTGTGCCGTGGAGGGAGTGAGGTGTGAGTTCACGGACTGGGTAGTGGGCGGGAATGGCCGCGCCTGGCAGAATGCACTGTGTCTTGGCAGAGGGGGAGCCTTTGGCATCTGTGTTACTACCGTCATCTGTAGCCCTCTCAGCGTGGTGGCTGTGGGACCGGTGCATGGTTGGAGGATGGTGTTTAGGATCAGTCTCTGTTGAAAGCATGTACTCATGGACTGTCCTGTCTAATTGCGCAGTAGGAAGACACAAGCGTTGCCTACCTGCCATCCTTGTTTTAAGGAGAGAAAAGTAGCGAAAGCATGCGAGGGTGCTTGGTATGTGGTAGCATTCTGACTCATCTTTTTCTTGTTTACAGAGGAGGATAAGTACAATATTTACTCACCGCTGCTCTTCAAGTATTTCCTGGCTGAGGGCATCATCAGTGGGCACACTTTGTTGGTTGTGTCCGCTAAAGAGCACCCTGCTGACATTTTACAGGTATAGAATGCACCACAGCTTTGCATCTGGGACGTGTCCTGAAAACATGTTGGTTTTGAATGTAAACAAGTTACATGTATTTATATACAAACTATATCTTAAAACATTAGTAGGACTATGTGTATTTTTATCTCAATGAGAAGTATCAAATTTATTAGAATATAGAGTTCCATTTTAAATTAGTTTTCTTACATAATTTTTTTTAACTTAAAGTAATTCACATCAGAGATGAGGAAATATTAATGAGCTGTTTAACACTGACACTAATTTAAATTACTGGGTCAGACATTCATAAAAATCGTGTTTAATAGAAAAAATCCAATATGGAAGAGGAGAAATACCCATTAATTCTTTACTTCCAATTATAACTTTCTCCTTTTGACATAATTAATTTCATCCTGACTACTATGCTTGAGCAGATTTTCCAAACCCTGAGCATTTCTTTACTGCTCAGCAAGTGTGACTTAACTATTACCTTAAGAATTCCTTAAAAGAAACTTGAATTTTAGTTTTCATCTTGATGTTAACAGATAAAAGTATGGGCAATCACTACCATATGAGTGAGTTAAAACAAATAATCAAATAAAAAACACTAGCAGATTCTATTCAGCAAGCAAATTATAAAGTTTTAATATTTTACATTTATACTTAACATAAGGAAGACTACAATATTTGGTACTTTTACTACCAGCGTTTGCATGGTGTTAGCCTAAACACATCTAAGAAAATTTAAATATTCATAAGTACAAAAATAGTCATAGCCAATTTTTCTATTTCTGATTTTTTAAATTTTCTTAGTTGTGTTTGAGATAAAACCATGCTTTGTGTTACTGTTTCTTTTTCGCTAGAATATTTTTGATTTATGTCTTATACTCTGAGTAACTACTTTGAAGATAGCGATATAGTATATTAACTATTATTTTCTTATTTTGTCGTGAAATTTTATTTTTTCATAAAGTAAAAAAAGAAATATAAAGAAATGCTACATCAATGAAAAAAAAATTTGTTATATCCAGTAGGCCATATTCTACATAACTGTGATGGAAAGAGAACTCTGAAAACCTAGGTAAAGAGAAATAAGTAGAGAAAGCCTGATCATTATATTGCCAAGGTGCTGAGTGTACAAATCAGAGGAAAGATACAGAAATTAGAAGTGCTCATCAATTAAAATTATTTTGCTGTGAGAATGCCAGAATGGATTCTCTTCCAAATAATAAGCACTAAAGATAAAATATGTGGTTGATGTACTGTATCTTTTTTAAGCCTAGCACAGATTTCACCTCAGAGAGCACTGTTCTGACTTGTAGGATTCTTGATTCTGTTGTGCAGAGCAGGACCCCAATGTAAGCCACTATTCGAATAGAGTTCATATTCTAAATAAGGTCTTTCTCTGTAGGAGATTTTTATTTCAGTACATAGTCCCTCAAATGTCAAATCAGTGATTCATTTATAAGGAATTTGTACATAATAAATACTAATTTACAGTTAATGTCATCAGATACCAACAAACTTCTACACCCAAGTATAAAAGTTACTATAATACTAAGTCAAAACTAGTATTATTCTTTCACAGAGGTCAAACTTTGCTTATTAACAATACTGTTATAAGATGGAAAGAAAAAACCATTGTATAATGGTCCCCTGTTGCAAGGCCTATTTTTCCCTTCTGTCTCTTTCAGATGTTCAGTTTTTGAAATGTTTTCTTGATGGTTTTATTTCTCCTTTGCTCTTTTTCCCCGGCTTTACCCTCCCAGCCAGTGTCTGGGCAGTAACTGTGCTTGCTCAAAGCAGTGAAGTCAGGCAAAGTCATTGATAAGGAGGCCACACGAGTTCCGTGTGCTAACATTTTATCTCAAACACTTTCAAGGCCATCTTAGGAAATTTCTCCACACCAGAAGCAGAAAGGCCTGTATATGCTTTTAAAAATAAAGTGTTTTTCATCCTTGACTCCTGCATCTGTGGTAGCTGATGTTAAACCCTAGTGTAGAAAAGGAGAACTACGTTTTTATCTCCATACTAAAACCAGGTATCTTTCTTAGGTATCTGCAACTTGCACAAGTGATACTAAAAATCATAGTGTGCCTTATATGTCCATTAGGCTTTTATAATCCATCCAGGCAAATATGTAAGAATTTTAATTCTGTAAACATTTACTTATAGAGTAATTTTATGGTGTAGAAAAATACAAGAAAATAGATCCCTAAAATATATATAGAGAGAACCTTAAAGAGGAAAAAAATGTAGATCCTTCAAAATTGCACTATGTGCATGTTGCAAAATCTGACCAAAGTTCTTCTGTGAAACAACTACATTTTTTTAAAAAAAGTGTAAGATATATGAATGAAAAGATTTCCAAACATGAACAGTATTAGACAGTGAAGAATGGCGATTTCAAGAAAGCAAGAAAAGAAGGAAAGCCCTGTAATTTCCCTAGTTGACAACATACAGGACGTCCAGTGCCTAGTGAAAGGGAGAACACAGGGCAAGACTCAGGAGTTCAGGGAGGCCGAGGAAATCCATCTGCACAAGTATCTAACGGGGAGGTGCAGGGGTGCCTCCATCCTCCATGAGCATCTGGATGCAAGGAAACGACCCAAGGTAGGGAGAGCATTGCTGGAGAGCACTGAAAGTCACAAGTCCCAGAGCTGAGAAGATGCTTTGCCCTAGCGTGCCAGAGTGCAGAACCTCATACTTTATGGGACATCAGAGGATTAGGAGAGTTATGCATTGGTAGTGGGCAAAATTATCCCTAGATTGTAAATCCAGCTCTGGTCCTGCCAAGTGAAACTAAGCTCAAAATATTAAAAGTAATAGAAAAATATGTAGCACCTGAAAGAATAAAATATACAACATCTGTACATTTTATTAGAACTTAGTATGCATGCAAAGAAACAAGAATATACAATCTATAGTAAGAATGAAAGTTAATTAAAACAAGAGAAATGACACTGGTGGTAGTGTAATAGAAGTTTTAGAAAACTAAGAGCCTGACACCATGCCAAGACAAACGATGCTAGCCTAGCCTGTCTCATTGTTAGACCATTAGACTCAGCCAGTCTTGACCCAGCATACTCACTGCAACTCATAGATAATTCAGCCCAGCTGCACTACCCAGCCTGTGAATGTATCTCATTTCAAGGACTTTCTGCCCCGGACAGACTAGCCCAGCCAAGGACATGCTTGATTTCACTCACCCGCTCAGCCCCAGCTCACTGCCTAGACCTTCCCGCCTTATGATAAACAACCACCCCCACAACAAAACCAGCCCAGGACGAATCTGCCCAACAACATGTGACAAAGCATACGTAACCAATTATAAAATATCCTGCTATCAGCTTTGTACTTCCTGCTTACACAATGTATATAAGTTGCTGTTTTACTCTAAGTCGGGGCTGGTGATTTGAGCCTGGTTCCCACCAGCTCGCTGGCATTAATAAAAGTTGCCTTCTGACTCCTTGGTGCAGACTCCTATCGGTCCGGTACCAATTCTGCAATAGTAGATTTAGTAGAGAATCTAAATATTGAGAAATATTAGAGATATTAGAAATAGTAGAGAAAGTAAATATTGAGTAAACTAGAGGAAAGATTCAGCATGTTAAAGGGAGACATGGAAAATATAAACATGAGCACAAATTGAAGTTCAGAAGGAAAAGCAATGGAAAACGCACCTGAAGGTATTAAAGTAGATTAGACACTGATGAAGATAAGATCAGTGAACTTGAAAATAACCTTGAAATTATATAAAAAGAAACATGGAAAATAGATTGAAAAGAGAAAAATGACTTTTTTCAGTGAGCAGTGGTATGATTTGAAATGCCCCAATGTGTGATTGGTGTCCTTGAACATGGAAGGCATGGTACAAAAAACAATATTTGAAGAAATAAGGAATGAAGTATTTCCAAAAGACAAAAATTATGTGTTCACAATTTGCAGTGTTTGGTAAATTAAAAGTTAAAAGTCCTGAAAAAAACAACCTCAAGGCAAATCATAATCAGATTGCTTAAAACAAGTATAAAGGGGGAAATCTTGAAATATCCAAAGGAAGAAAGTACCTTCCACAGACAGCAGTGCAGAGGGGAATAACACCAGGCTTCAAGGTGCAGGCAGTGCACACAAGAGTACAATGAAGGGGTCTTTAAAAGAATTTCAAAAACAAAAAATCCACCCTCAATTCGAATCTATACCCATTGAAAGTATCTTTCAGAAACAAAGGTTATTTTGCAATAAGAAGGGTTGTTTCTGCATGAAAGTAAAATTAAAAAAAAAACAAAAACTGTAGACTTTAAAATATGAAAGAATTTATTACCCCCAGACTTACACTATAAGAAATACTAAAGAAGGTCTTTCACATACAAGGAAAGCAATATCAGATGGATACTTGCGTCAAAATAATGGAATCAGGAACCCTAGATATGATTATTATATGAGGAAATATGAGACTTTTTTCTCATTTTGTGAAGATAAGGTGGTTGGTGGTGGGATGGAGATAATAATAAGGCAAAAAAACAGAATTTTGAAGGTAATGGATATATTGTCTTGATTGTATTAATAAATTTCAAAGGTATATATATATATATATATATATATATATATATATGTAAAATATTACCAAATTATGTACTTTAAGTACAGTTTCTTGTATATCAGATATACTTCAATAAAACTATTTCAAAAAAATTCAAATTTTAGAGTTTATACTTTTTTTTTCTTTCTTTTTTTTTTTTTGAGACAGGGTCTCACTATGTATTGCAGGCTGACCTTGAACTCACTGTGTTGCCCAAGCTGGCATCAAACTCACAGCAATCCTCCTACCTCAGCTTCCCAAGTTCTGGGATTATAGGATTGTACCACCATGCCCAGCCCATGAATACATATTTTTAAGTCTCAGTTCTGCTATTTTTTAAAATAAGCAACCTTTATGTACATTATTTTCTTTTTATGAGATAAGGATAACACCTGATCTCATGAAAGTTTTCCAAAACATGATGCCCCAATTTTATAAATAACAGATGTGAGATGAGGTACACACACAGATTTCTAATCTTGCAAGAAAAAAAATATTATCACAGTTCTTTGACTCTACTTGGGTTTTCCTAGCAATTCTGATGTAGATGAAATTTTGGATATTTTATTTAGATGACTATAATTACTATGAAAATTCCCTAGGCCTCATCGATCTTGGCTCATCAGCAGCACTTGATATCATTGATCACTTCTTCCTCCCAGATACATTTTCTTCCCATGGTTTCTAGGATACCACATGTTCTTGATGTCCTTCTATCTCAAGGGCCAGTTTTGCTCATATGCTTTTCTTTTTTGTTAGTTCTAGTTACTTTTCTCATTGCTGAGACAAAATACCTGACACCCAAAGTTAAAGGAGAAAAGGCTTATTCCAGCTCACGGTTTGTAGAGGTTTCAGTCCATAGTCAGCTGGCTATGGAAGGGTGGCATTGTGGAGGGGCATCACAGAGGAGAAAGTCCATAGCAGGGCAGGCAGGAGGCAGGAAACAGCAGCAGCAGCCTGCCTTTATATTTCATACAGGCTATCTGCCCCTTAAACAATGCCACCCACACCCAGGGTGGGGACCCTTAATCCCAGCATTGCACACCCTAGATCCAGCCACCTCCAAAAAGCCCCACCCATGACTACATGAGGCTTTGAGGGGAGTAATCTAAATGCAAGCCATAACACTTTAATATTCAGATGTCCCAGGACTCAGTACTTAGAACTTGTTCCTTCTGTCCATACTACTGATCGCATCCTGCCCTCAGGATGTCAAGACTATTTATATACTGGTGACTTTCAAATTCACATATCTACCTGGATCTCCCCGAACTCAACTGCCTACCAGCTGTAATTGTATATCTAACCACCCACTTCACATCTCAAAGCTAATATGTTCAAAACCAAATTCATGGGCAGCTCTTCCAAACCTGTTCCTTCTTTCAGTTAACAGGCAACTCAGTTCTTCCCTTTGCAGCCCAGCCAAAAGCTATGGATTCATTCTTAACTTTTTCTCACACTCCTGTCATCTGGTTTATCAAAAAAGACAAACATGTCCACTTTTAACCTAAATCATGGCCACTTGAACCTAGATTGTTTGTTACTGGCCTCTTGGGTTCTCCCTTTGCTTCTCTTCAGCCTCTGCTTGCCAGTGTTCAGAGTGAGCCTCTTCAGATGTCAGTCAGATCGTGTCCTCATCCCCTCCGAACTCCAGGAGCCGAAGCTCACAGACCCCATCCTGCGTTGCGAGGCCTGTGCTAATATTCACCCACCTCCCCACTGTGTGTCTGCTCATTGCCTGCTCTCTTCCCAGTCTTCATTCTGTCTGCATGACTTTCCTTGCCTGGTAGGTGAGCTCCAAAATCAGGGCCATTGGATTTGCTGTTCCTCTGCCAAGAATTCTTTTGCTCCTACTCCCCAGACCTGTAGATCCTCTTGTGTGCCTTAGTTTTCTCCACAGCCTTACTATCACCTGGTATAGTCTGTGTTAACTCTGCATTTGTCTACCATGTGTATTCCCTATGAGGACGGAGCCTTTTCTCTGTTTTATTCACCGCTGTACTTTTATGGAATGTTTAATGTATATGAACAGTGTAAGGAAATCATAAAACTGACTCGTGGTGGTTAATTGCATGTGCCCACTTGACTGGGCCTCATGGTGCCCAGATATTTGGTTGGAAATTATTCTAGGTATTCCTGAGAGCATGTTTCTGGAGATTGGTTTGCTAACCTGAGTAGGGATAATGGCCTTCCCTAATATGACTGGCCTTCATCCAGCAGTCGAAGGCCTGAATAGAGTAATGGGGCTGATCCTGTGTGAGTGAGAGAGAAGTTTCCCTGCCTGTCTGGCCTTGAACTTGGACACTGACTGTTTCCTGCCTTATGCCTTGTGCTGAAACCTCAGCTTTTCCCAGATCGGGAGCCTGCCAGCCTTCAGACTGCAACTGCACCTCTGGTCTTCCTGGTCCTCTGGTTGACCTTTGAGCCATATTGGAGCCGTACCATTGACTTCTAGTCAGCAGCCTGCAGGTGTTGGGATTCGTCAGCTTCATAATCGCAGGGACCAGTTCCTTACAGTCTGCCTCTAAAAATACATATGAAGATGCTTACACACACACACACACAGCCTATTGGTTCTCTTTCTATAGAGAATAGTAACAAATATAAATTCTGAAGAGGTCTTTAGGAGGTCCTTGCTTTGGACTAGGATAAGTGGCTTTTTGTTTTCAAGTTGTTAATTTTTCTGTGGTCTTGCCCCACCCCCCAGCATTACTGAGGTATAACTGACAACTAAAGACTATTTATTTAAGCTATACAGCAGATGGTTTAATCTACATGTACATGATTACCCCAATCAAGTTAGTCGACACATACATCACCTCACATGCTTACCATTTTTGATGTGGTGAGAACACTTCAGATCTGTTCCTTTAGCAAATTCTAAGTATAGTATACAGTATTGTTAACCATAGTGACCGTGCTTTACATTAGAATGCTGGGACTTACTCATTGGATAACTAAGTTTTATGTATTTTAACCAATATCTCCCTGTTTCCCCCACTCTCTAACCCCAGACAGCTCCTGTTCTACTCTCTCATGGGGGTTTTGAACTTATAAATGGGTTCTAGTGTCATTATATCTGTTATGCTTCATCTTATCTCAGAATGCATTATCAAAGACATAATTGCTGCCATAAAAAACCTAATGGATTCAAGCACTAGATTTACTTTATGTAACATTACAGATTCGATACTGCATTTTGAAATTTTATTTTGTTCTTGTCTTCATGAGTAGCCTAGAACAGATTGTTTTTATTTAAATACCAACTTTATTTTAAATGACAATTGAATATTTAATCAATAATATGTTCAGTGAAGTTAAATATTGGGTTAACTATAAAGTTGAGTGTGATTGTCGGGAAAAATTTATCTCATTTGATTTTAATGCTATCATTTGCTTTTAACTAAAATCAGATATATAGATGTGTACAAAAAGTAATCGAAGCTTACATGTGCTAAATAATATGCACAAAACATTGTCTTAAATCCATAAAATTATTTAGTTCTTAAAAACTATTTTAATTATGTGTTCTTGTATTTTCTGCACCTGTGCTCTAAAAATATATCTACATAATACAACCTTCAGTAATATTTCTTAAATTGCCAATTTTGTTTCGTATTCCTTATATTTGATATAGAATAGGAACAGTTTGATTTAGAAGAATAATATACTATCCTAATTTTCTTAGGAAAAATACAAAATTGCTATTTTGACATGTATATATTTAATGTAGTTCAGTTAGTATGTATATATGTTTAGATAGAATGGATTAGAAAGATATGATTGATAAAATTTTAAATTATCTATATCCTTCATATCACCATTGCAAAGACATTCTTAGCTTTTCTCTGAGAGGAATAAAAATGTCTTTGTAATGTACCATGTGATGTTGAATACTAATTCCAGTAAGTAGATTTTTCTGTATAAAAAGCAGTCAGGATTTCTGTGTGCCCAATGCATTAATGGTTGTACTTCAGTCTTCCTCATTGTCAAGAATTCAACAGGACTGACCAAAACCAAGGTGTTATCAGGGTTTAGAGACCCAAGTGCAGGGGAAAATGCTATAATTGCTTAGTAGTAATTTTATGATATATGATTGGTGATTTCTCGAACCTATAACCAGGGCAAATATTTCTGGTACAAGAAAAGGGAAAAGGCAACCTTATAAACCATAAATATCTTAAAACTGTGTATAACTAAAAGACAAGTAAAGGATAAAAAGCCCTGTTAGCTGCTTGAGATATATTATATAACCACCTAGTAATTTATCCATCACCCTCTGGAGACAGACGCGTGCCTGTTGTAGTCACAGCTCCTTCAGGAAGTCAGCCTTAAGACATGGCACTGGAAAATCACACCCCACAGACAATCCTGTAGCACAGTATACATGATGTCATTAAAGCTTTTAAGATGACATATGATAAGTATTTTTTATCCAGTATTTCTCTCTAAAGGAATTTTCTTGATCACTGAAATGCAGTAATGAGTATTCTCCAAGAAAACTTCATATGGAATGTTTTCTAAAATAGTAAAAATTACATTTGTGTGGTAAAATGTTTAAATATGTATCCGTAGACATATTTTTCATGAAATAAAAAATGATGTACACATAAACATTTCTTTAGGATTTGAAAATGCTGATTTCATATCCTTTTAACAGTTTGAATAACATGCATTAATATTTATAGATTTAGAGAAAATAATCATTTTCAAACATAAACTAAAGACATGGATGATATACCAAGGTCAGTTTTAAAGCTTAATTGGAATATTTATTAGTGATGACATGCCAGATAAGTAAAATTCTTGCAGGACGAAGTGTTTACTATCTAAGATTCACTGCAAAGGGATCATGCTTGAGTTGCTGCATTGAAGTTTTTTAAGTTATCTGTTATATACAACATGCGCTATCCAGCTTCAACCAAAATTAATTCAAAGTGGGAAGCTAGGGTGTTTGAAACAAGTAGAAATGTTGTTATGTTATAGGTTTTTTTCGGCAGTGCCAGGAATCAAAACTGGAACCTTGTGCATGCTAGGCACACACTCTCCCCTGTGCTCCATCCCCAGCGCCTAAACATTGCGTTCTTTAAATGTAGTCAGGTTCAGTACATGGCTGCCGGGAGAGTTAACCAGCTCAATGTTTACTGAAGACTGACAGCCTATAACATGTTTTAGCATCATGTATGACATTAAATAGTTAAGCTTAAAATTAATTAAGGTCAGACTGCCCATATTTAATATATAATCTTTCATAATTGAAAATGAATACTCATTTTACAATAGCCCATAAGTCACAGAATAAGTAAAAGCTCATTAAAAATAAGCTATATCAAATTTGATGAACTAAAATAACAAGATATTTAGTAATGAAGTAATATAATAAAATGTGAACATTGAGATGAACATCTTTAGAATTTTTTTTCATGAACTTCAATGTCTGTTAGTAAACATTATAATATCTTAATAATTTGAAAGGATTATTTTATACCCCAAAATACTAGACTTTAACACAAATATTGAACTCATTTGCTAAGATTATTTTATATCTTTTGCTTTCATTCAAAATTCAAGATATTATTTGATTTAGAATTAAGTGAAGTGGTATTATTTACTAAACAATTTAAAATTTGAATTACTATTACAAAATTTTCTTTTCCTTCTGTCAATTTGATAATAAAATTTTAAAGTCTGTATTTACCATCCATGTGTTTTTCACTGATCATAGAACAAAACTTAAAAATCTCAATCCAGTAAGTGGTCAGCCCTCTGCTCTTACTACAATGTAATACAGCCTTGTCTTTCTGAGTAAAAAAATACAAAGATATTGCAGTCCAACCCTTGCTTTCATAGTTCTTCCAGAAGGTGGGATGGCTGTAAGAAAGAAGTTAAAGAAACAATTGATGATTGGCCAAATATACTACCAAACATTTTTATTTCATTCATCTCCAAAAGCGTGATCTTATAATGATTCAAAACCAAAACAATATGTCATGTTATAAATAAAATTTTTCTAACTTTTCATCATACCACTTTGCAAGTCTTACGTGTCTTCACTACCTTCTAAACAATATTTTTCCATACATTTTCATTTCTAGAATGTGTAGCATTTATTGTATTTCCTTAAAACTGTTCTAACACTGTGTATATTTTTCCATAATATAAATACAAATATTAGGAAAGCCCTTTGAATGCAGAGATATAATCAGAATATGTCCTGTGATTTCTTTGTCAGTGTTTCATTTGTTCAGAAAATTGTCAGGCCATCTCTACATATTTCAGTGCTCCCTACTCTGAGTGGTAGTTGAGCCAGAAATTCACTGTTTGACATCCGGGTTTTCACTCTTTCTCTTCCTCCCTGGCTACTGCAAGAGCTTATTTAAAATTCTAAATTCTCTCCTGGCAGCCACAGTTAGAGCTTCTTTGGCAAACTAAAAAGACAAAAAAAAAAAAAAAAAAAAAAAAACATGCGAAAGCTCAGTACTGCTTCCCGTGACCTACATTTGTAGCCAGCCTAGAAGGATGGCATGTGCCTAATTTCCCAGTAAGGAAATGCAGGGAAAGATTTAAATATATCCATATGTATGTAAAGGAGAGTAAATCTATTCCCTTCCTCTCATTAGCTAGTTGGAACCATTGCCCCTGTAAAGTTAAACACACATTTGACACTGATATTTGTGTATCAGCCAACAAAGGAAAATAAATTTGCATGTGAAAGATCCCTGAATCATATAGCAAAAGTGCCCTACCCTGGGTAGCATCTTTATCATTTGGAATTTGAGCTTAGATTTTAATTGCTGTGTTACCTCCTTAGGGGCTGGAAGACCTTGTGCCAGTCACTTAACCTTGCATTTTAAGATATGGGTAATAATTTTCCTGGCTACCACAGACCAAAGTTCTAAATCAAAAATGAAATATCTGGGATTTTGCTTTCTAAATCTTAAAGCAATAATTCCAGCTTTAAATTCACTTTCAAACATTTTATTTGTAATGTATAATTGTAATACATAAAAAAATAGTTGAATGCATAGTTATTATTATGCTCAAAAGAAATATTAAAATCTTGGAACTTTTTTTTTTTTGTGGGGGGGAGCCGGGAATCAAACTCAGGACCTCACGCTTGCCAGGCAGGCACCGTGCCGCTGAGCTATATATCCGGCCCCAAAACCTTGGAACTGTTGTACAGCATTTTATCCTTCTTGAAAAGAAAAGTCATGCGAAGTCAGAATTGGGAGTATTAAAAATAGAATTCATTTTCTGCTGAATACTTTGCATTTTTTCCAAAGAAAAGGTATTCAGTTCTTCGGAGAGGGCTAAATGACTTTAAACTAGAGCCATTAAAACTAGTGTGGGCTCCCCTAATGAACACAGCATCGCACTTAATGAAGCGGGGAAGGCTGGCGTGCACGGAGACACCCGCTCCTCGTGCACGGTCAGACACTAACGCTTTCCGCGGGGTGATGCCCGCGGGGCCAGTGCTGTGTTTTCCCTGGGATTTTATTTTTTGTTAATCAGATCCTGACAGGTGGTTGCAGAAAGTGATCTTAGTTCATGTCCATCCTTTCACATTATGATATTTTAATGGACTCAGAGGTGCTCGTGGTTTGCTACAATACTCGTCCTGCAGTTTGACCGTGTGTCTGGAAGCCGGTGTTAGATTTCCACAACAGGGTGGGTAGTGTTAAACTGAAGACTTCAGTTGGAAGTAGGAAATAAATTTGAGACAGTGAGATAAAGCTTCCTATACAGTATTTTTTTAAAAAACAAGTTAATATCGGGCTGCTCTAGAATTAAAGAAACCTTGTTCCCGAAATGCCTGAACTTCTCAGTGATCAAACAGCAGAAAATCAGTTTTGTTGTGTTAACATCAAGTGTTCCACAGAAAATAATCTTCAAATTTAATAAAAATAAAGTGGTATGCAGTCTTGTATGGTGTCCAGAGTACCCTAAGTATTCTTGCTGGTAACATTTTCCATAAACTAGGTTTGTTCTGGAAAACAAAGGACTGCAAACAAACAAAACCAGTCAGTTGTTGTTTTTCCTGAGCCAAGAATGGGACCAAGTTGCCCTCTTCCATGAAGATAAGGCCCCACTCCGTTCCTAACTGGAGAGAGTTCTTTAAGTATTCTGCACTTCGTTTCCAAAAATTTAAAGACTCTTTGACCTCTGTTTTAGAAATAATAATGGTAATAAGGATCATTGTCACACCTTAACTTCTATTAAAATAATTACACCTACAAATGTTTTAGTTATATCTAGTTTTAGCTAGAAATTATTGTAGTTCATGCTCTAAAGACATTTAATACTTAAAGGAATTTCATAGGGAAACTTTTGCACATAGAATCTTGCTATAATTTAAATAATTATCATTTATTGTTTATTGTTAATTATAATTTAAATAATTATTAAACTTTGCTTTTTTCTTTAAAAAAAGTTAATATATATGCCTATAGTAAACATTTACTAGCGGAATTCTTTTTTTTTTTTTTGTGGGTACTGGGAGTCGAACTCAGGACCTCATGCACCAGCGCCCTGCCGCTGAGCGATATCACCGGCCCTTTTTTTGTACGTGGGTACCGGCAGTTGAACTCAGGACCTCATGCTTGCCAGGCAGTTGCTTATGCTGCTGAGCTATCTCACTGGCCCACTAGAGGAACTCTTTCACATGGTTTTACTAACTAAACATGCAAATACCAATAATCAAGTGGAAAGTCAGTCCACTTTTTAAATCATTTAACAAAATGTCCTTTAATCAGGATTTTGTTTGTTACAAGAACCATGTGTATGTATGTGTGTACAGACACACATTTATGTATATATACACATACATAACACATATGCAGGGTATATACATAATAAACACAAACAGACAGAAGCCCACAGATGTTTAACAAAGGTAGTCCCATAACTAGGAGCTCGCTTCACCCTAAGTATAGAATTATTTGCAGGGTGTTACCTTCTGTTACCCCTCCCAGAGGGGTTGAATGGATGTGTGATATACCCAGAGCCAGGCTAAACATTGACAGCATCTAATACATGAACTTCACTGTGTAAGGAAAACCCCCAAAGGGATACTACAGTTTTGATGGTTACAAATATTAATAGATATCAATAATTCGTCTTCTCTCTAAGTAAAAGCATAGAATGTAGGAAAATTACTAAAATTAATATAGACTACATGTAAAGTTATTTTTAGCAACTTGACAGTTCTGAGTTTCTTTTTTTTTTTTTTTTTTTTTTGTTAAAGAGAAGAAAAAACAAAACAAATCAAAAGAAGAACAAATTTTCAAACCAACATAATAGGAGGGTAACAATGGTTAATACCTGAGTTTCTATTTATGTGAGAACATAATATGGACGCTAATACTCTAAGAATGCCAAGAAGTTCAGTGCATTTCCCTTTAAACTCCTCCTCAGTCGGTGCTGCCCACAGGCGCTGTTACATTGTGCAGCCTTGAGCCAGACCTGACGCCATCTCTGGTATTAGCCACACATTCTAGGCCTGGAGGAAGAATACAGATCTGCCCGTTCCTCGTTTTCTTAACCACCCTACTGCAATGGGGTTGAGGTCAAGGATTAATTATGTGTGTATTTAAATTGCTTTGAGATCCTTCTATGATTGTTACTTTTTAAAATGTGATGGATTAAAATATGATTTTTAGATAATTAGATTAGGATTTTTGTTTAAATGACGATAGTATGATTTTTATTTTCTCTTTACCATAATCCATTCTCTTCATTTCTGAATACTTAGTGCAGAACTGCATTTCGTTCTTTACCTTATCTTCTCTCTTCTGTCTTAACAAAGAAAAGTAAAAGAACCGACCTGGTCTTCTCAACACACTCTCAGTTTACATGGTGAAAAGAAATGTGGTAGGGGCCAGGAGAAAAGTATTGACCATAGTGGTCTTTCCTGACTGGTTTCCTTCCCTGTTTTCCTATTTTCAGATTCACATAATTGATGGACTTGCCGAGTAAAAGACATCGCTTTTGTCAATGACTACGCTAAATTTTATTAAAACAGCATTTATATACGAATGTGAAAGTATTTCACCCTTTCTTTTTGTAATAGCAGTATTTCTGGCTTTATATACAAGAAAAAAGTTACACTAAGATATTTTCTAATCTATACTAAAGTTAGTTTGAAATATGCATGGAAATATAACTTACTTAAAAAAATAAGTTAATTTGCTAAGCAGTTAATCCAAAAATCACTTAATGCAGCATCAGCTATACTACCTGACCTGATTTCATGCAATTGTGTGACATTTTTCTGAATGATTTTTAACTAAAATCAACCCTCGCTCATATATCAACTATACTACCTGACCTGATTTCATACAATTGTGTGACATTTTTCTGAATGATTTTTAACTAAAGTCAACCCTCACTCATATTTTTAAGTATTTTAACAGAAGATAATGTGGAGAATATACCTTTAATATATAGATATTCAGATGTCTAGAGTATTTTTCAAATTATGGTAAACAAGGAATATCATCTTTGGATTATTTTCTTTTCAATTTTCAATGTATAAAAATGGCCAAAACAAACCCAAAAAATCAACAAAGTAACATAGTCACTGATACATTATAAAATACTTACTGATACATGGATAATGCTTAAGTAGCATTAATTATACAGTAACCAAAACCTGCAAGGATCAAAAGATTTTATTTTTAAGAAGGATTTCTCATGCTGCATGGATTATGTTGCTACATAATAGCTCAGTAGTACTTCTGCTGAATTGTAGAATAGCTTAGAGAGGAGTATGATGCCCATAGTTGGTGTAATGCATTGGTAATTAAGAGGGTGTGAGGTTAAGCTTCATTAACTGCTGAGGGATTGTATCTTGGGTTTTATTATGCCCTAGAGAACATAAAAAGTGAGAAGGGTCAAACTATTGGAATCAGATTTTGCTTGTGCATCTGCCAAAACAAAGACCACAAAATAATATAGCAGTAAGCACGGAAAGGCATGAATTGAAAAGAGAAGAAATGTATTTTCAGCATCTTATGAATAAGGAAAAATATTTCTGGTGAAAAATAAATACACTTGAATGCTGGAGTATATTTTGTCATTAGAAGTTTGTAATCATTTTGTTTCACATAGGGTTTGTTTTTAAATAAAAAGACTTGTTTTTGTTCAAAGGCAGTACCATTTTCTTTGTTAATTTTCTAACCTTTTTCACTTGATTATGAGATTTTATTCATCTCTTATATCAAACTTGTGAAGTCTACTTTTTATTTTTATTTATTTGTGACCCTTGCTGGAGAACTGCAGGCACTACACTGCAGAAAAGAACACAATTTTGAATTTTTTTTTAAGGAAGGAGGCTGTGACACCAATAGTAACAGTGTGTTCTTTGGGGCTAGGTCAGAAATCAAAGCCTGGTATTTCCAAAAGTGTGAGAGAGGACCCTTGTCTGTGATTGACAGCTAGGAGATTGAATGTTAAAGAGCTACTAGAATTCTGTAGAGATAGAGATTTTATCAAAACAAATTTTTTAGTTGCGTAAAGGCGACATTATGACAAGTGGTGTGGCATTGTAGCAGTTATCATCTCTGGCAGGGTCAGTAAGTCATGGCATCATAGGTAATCTTGTCGTACTTTTCATTTTTAGGGCTTCTGAATGGGATACTGCATTGAATGCACGCTCTTATGTAAAACATTTCTGAGTAGTAGGGGACAAAACTACCAGAATATGTCTTCTTTTTTGCTCTTCCTGCTTCTCTGCCCACTACTCAATCCAGTGCTGCCTCCACCTGTTTGTTACAGCACACCCCATGACATGCCATCTTAGTTTGTCCTTACCTGGGGCTGCTATTTAAAAATACCATAAGCTAAGTGGTTTAAACAACGTAAATTTCTGTCTGGAGACTGCAGTCCAAGACCCAGGAGGCAGTGACTGCTGTTCGGATGAGGGCTGTTCCAGACTTGCAGGCTGTTCCTGCGTGCTCAGTGGCCTCAGCCTGCTCTCTTCTTGGAAGGACTCTAATGCCATCCAACCGAGGCCCCACTTCCTGTCCTCATGTAATTACTTCCACAAGAGCCTGTTTCCCGATGCCATCTCTTTGGGGATTGGGCTTCACCTGTAAACTTGGAGATGACACCAACATCTGGTCCATAAAAGTTGTCAAGAATGACCAGGTGACTAAGACATACACCCTGCCTTTCAGAAAGATCTCCTGGTGCAGTACTTGAAAATTAAGGAGAGCTTAGCTAAATAAAGATACTGGAGGTTGGTTAAGTGGAGATTTCTAAAACTCTTCTGGGAATGGTGCTGGAAAGCCAGCAATGATAAGAAATCACTGTGTGTGTGTGTGTGTGTGTGTGTGTGTGTGTGTGTGTGTGTGTGTGTGTGTTGAATGTTATAGTGTATATAGCAGTAGACCCCTTCAGTTTGCAGAGAAACAATGTCCCAATTAATGGGCTGGGACAGAGAGTTGCTATTTCCCGGATGTCATTTCTGTCCTCTCTGTTACATGTCCCACTGCAGAGGGAGTCCAGGTGGAGACTCTCCCTCAGTATGGATATTCCTAGGGAGCAAGGATGCCTCCGGTCCCCATCACTCTTGCAATCTATGGCTTATAAACACACAGCTTCCTTGAAAAAAGAAGCTGGGCGTGGTGGTTCACGCCCGTAATCCCAGCACTCACTCGGGAGGCTGAGGCAAGAGGCTCACCATGAGTTCAAGGCCTGCCTCGGGCACATAGTGAGTCCAGGCCAGCCTGAACTACATAGCAAGACCCTGTCTCAAAAAAATAGTAATAATAATTCCTCACTTTTTCAACTGTGTCAATTGCTGATTCACCTCCAAATTTCCTGCTAAGATTCTAAAACCGCATCTAGTGTACGTAACCCTAACCCCTGGCACTCCGTCCTCACACTCCAAATGCACGGCTTGCTCTCTCAGCTTCTGCACAGCTGTGATTCTAGCACTTCCCTTTATCAGCCTAGCAGTGGCCTTGACCTTGCTCTTGTGTTAGGTGTCTTCCTTCATGAATCCCTTGTCTTTGTAAGTTTACCTCTAGTTTTGGTGGGGCACGTCTTCTGGTAACTCCAGGGTGAATATAGATGGAATCCTAGGCTACACATAGCTTTCCATCTGAAAAGTCCAGTACTGCTGCTGTAAAGTCTGATGCTGTTTGTAGTGCGGACCCATATTCCCACTCAGGCCCCGGCAGCTGCTGAGGGTTCTCTTTCCTCTCGTTCTGAAATGTCGGAGTGATGTCCCTTGTTGTAGGTGTTTCCATTCATGGTTTAAGTGCTCAGAAGGATTTTTGATTCTAACATCTTCTATTTTTCAGCTGTGAGAATTTGTTGCAGGTTATTTCTATTTTTAATTTTTATTTTTGTTAGTACATGTTTACAGTACGTGATGATCACATGCATAATGGGGAGTTGTGGTACCACATCGTAATTCTTTTTACATCCCCTTTCCTCTCCCCACCTCCTTCCTTCACTCTCTTGGTCCCCTTCCTATTTGATAAAGATCTATCCCCCTTCTTCCTATTATCTATCTTTTATTTTGTTCTTTAATTTATATATACAGTACTTTGGGTTTCTCATATAAGAGATATTTAAGCTTATTTGTCTGATTTATTTCAATTAATATTGTTATCGCAAGGTGCGTCCACTTTTCTACAGATGGCTCAAGTTTATCCTTCTTTATGGCAGAGTAGTGCTCCCTTGTGTATAAATATCATGTTTCCTTCATCCATTCATCTGCTGATGGACATATAGTCCACTTCCAAGATTTAGCTAATATGCATTGTGCTGCTGTAAACATGGATGTGCATGGATCATTACTGGAATGTAATGATAACTCTTTCAGGAAGATACCTAGAAAAGCAATAGCTGGGGTGAATGTAATTTCTGCTTTTAGTTTTTTGAGGCATCTCCATATTGATTTCCACAGTGTTTGTAGTGCAGTAGTTTACGCTCCCACCAACAGTGTAGAAGGGCTCCTTTTTTCCCACAGCCTTGCCAGCATTTATTATTCTTTGATTTCTTGCTGATAATTATTTCTTCTGGAGTAAGATGGAATCTCAGCGTTGTTTTAATTTGCACTTCTCTGTTGGCCGGAGATGTTGAACATTTTATCATGTATTTACTAGCCACTTGTACTTCTGAGAACTGTCTATTCACTTCAGTTGCCCATTTTTTTAATTATGTCTTCTATTTTGGGGTGTCTGATTTTTTCAGTTCTTTATATAGTGTAGATAGTAGTCTTCTGTCACAGGTGTAGCAGGCAAAAATGTTTCCCTGTCCTCCAGGTTAGTGGTGGCAAACCTATGGCACATGTGCCACAGCAGGCTGTTTGTATCATTGAAAGCTCTAAAAGGTTCCCCATCACTGCTCTGGGTGTCTTTCTACTCTGTTGGTTGGTTCCTTTGCTGCACAGATGCTTTTCAATTTGATATGATCTCATTGGTTGATCTTGATAATATTTCTTGCACAACTGCAGTTCTGTTCAGAAGGACCTTGCCTAGGCCTATGTCTTCAAGCATCTGGATTGTCCTTGTATTTTAGGACCTCCAGGTGCGTCATTAGGTTACCAATTTGGGCGCTCTCTGTTTCTCTGATGGGGCAGTCCCAGCTATAAACTTCCCTCTAAGGACTGCTTTCATCGTGTCCCAGAGGTTCCAGTGTGTTATTCTGGCGCTATCATTTGATTCTAGGAGCTGATTAATTTCTTTCTTTATTTCTTCTGTTACTCATTGATTATTCAGGAGTATATTGTTTCATTTCAATGCATTTGCATAATTTCTGTGGTTTATTTTGCTATTGATTTCTAGTCTTGTGCTATGATCAGATAACATGCATGGTATAATTTCAATTCTTTTGTACTTGCTTAAGTTTGCTTTACTGGCTAGTATGTGGTCTATTTTGAGAAAGTTCCACATTCTCCTGAGAATGTTATTGTGTTGTTGGGTGGAACACTCTGTAGATATTTATTAAGTCCATATGTTTGAAGGTGTGGTTCAACGCTGATATATTTTTTAATTTTTGTCTAATTGATCTATTTGTGATTGTGGGGTATTGAGCTCCCCCACTATCACTGTGCTGCTGTTTATGTGATCTTTTGTGTCCAGTAGTGTTTGTTTTATGTTGTATTCTGCGTATATATATTTATAATCGTCATCTGTTCCTGTCGAATTGTTCCCTCAACTAATATGTAGTGATGTTCTTTGCCTCTTTGAAACAGTTTTGGCTTGAAGTCCACTTTGTCTGAAAATAGGATGCTACTTCTGCTTCTTTTGGAATATTGTGTTATTACATGGAATATTGTGTTCCATCCTTTGATTTCTAGTCCATAAATTTCCTTTTGGATTTTTTTTTTTTTTTTGAGATAGGGTCTTGCTATATAGTTCAGGCTGGCCTTGAACTCACTGTGTAGCCCAGGCTAGCCTTGAACTCATGGCAATCCTCCTGCCTCCGCCTCCCCAGTGTTGGGATTATAGGCATACGCCATCATGCCTAGCACTTTTTTTTAGATTAAATATGTTTTTTGTATATCAAATACTGTTAGGTTTTGTTTTTTGATCCAGTCCATCAGTCCGTGTCTTTTGGTTAAGTAATTGAGACCATTCACATTGATAGTTTTTATTGAAAGGTATTGAGTAATTTCTGTCATTAGATTATTTTCCTGTTGCTGACCTCCTCCCCACTTTTGTTTAACTGCTCACCCTTCTTGTCGCAGTCGTTCCGTTTGACTTTTGTTGGCTTCATTGTCTCTAGGGTTTCTTAAGAAGCTTTTTGGGTGCCCATTTAGCGGGCATAGATTTCTTTAGGTGCTCTTTGTCCTGGAAAGCCCTGTTCCTTCACTGATTTTGAAATATAGTTTTGCAGGACGTATTAGTCTGGATTGGAAGTTTTCTTTTCTTTTAACATTTGAAACACTTCATTGTAAGCTCTCCTTGCCATTAAGGTTTGTGTTGAGAAGTCTGCTGTAATTCTAATGGATTTTCCACTATAAGCGATTTGTTGGTTTTTCTCTAGTAGCTTGTAAGATTCTGTCCTTCTGTTGGACTTCTGGGATTTTAAGTATGATGTGTCATAGAGAGGTTCTTTTCTGATCCTCACTATTTGGGATTCTATTTGCCACACTTCTCTGTATGTTCAATTCCTTTCTCATATTTGGAAAATTTTCTGCTATTATTTCTACAAACAGGTTTTTTTATGCCATTTGTGCTATCTCCTGATTTTTTCCTAATTCCAATTAATCTTGGATTATTCTTGTTTCTTCTAGCAGCTATTGGATCCATTTTTCATATTCTCTTGTTTTTATAGTATCTCTGAGTATATGGTCACCTGCATCAGCCCTGTCTTCTAATTCTGACGCTCATTCCTCACAGTGGTCACTTACACTGCCCATACGTTCAATAAAATTTTTAATCTCCTCTAATTTTGTTCAGTACATTTTCATGAATTCTAATTATTTGCTCAACTGGTCATTCATGTTTTCTGTCATTTTGTTATCTATTTAGTTATATCATCTTTGAGCTCACTGAGTAACTTATGGATCTGGTTTTTGTCTCCTCTTTTATCATTCCTATAATTTACCTGTTTAACTTTTGATTTCCTCCCCCATAGATGCCCCATGGGTAAGCTGTGAGGGAGTAGGGAGTTTTAGCAGCATTTTGTTGCTTTGTCTTTTCATATTTCTATTGTTTTGTTTTGCTTTATTTTGTTGTGCTGACATTTATGGGTAAATTATATTGGAAAGACTTTGTTGCCTGTATGGCAGTCTCTCTAGTTAATATCTGCTATGCACTCTGGGCATAGTTAACTGTAGGCCTTTGCCTCAGTCTCAAGATCCAACCACCTCTCTTAATTCAGGATAAGAAAGTGCAGTGTAATTGGCCAAGCACCCAGTTCTTTGAAAATGAACTGCAATATTGTTGATGATACAAAGATAAGCCAGATATTGGCATAAAGAAAAACCGATTAATAGCAACCGCTATGCCACCCTAGCAATAGCAACGAAGTCAGCAGTAATAATCAAATTAAAGACAAACTGTATATTAACATACCATAAGAAACAATAAAAGCTATCACTGTACCATCCTTAACCAGATAGAAGAGATCCATAATTATAATATAGACATGAAGTCTAACTAAATATTGATATACAGTAAATACCTACTAACTGCAATAACCAAGCCACTATTAATGATAGAAAAGAATTCAACAATATAGCAGAGTTAACCAAATATCTAAATATTAGTAAAGCTTAATAGTAATACTAGTAAAGACAGAGGGTGTGGGGAAGGGAAAGATGAAAGAAGATTTGAAAAATAAAGAAAAGGAAGATGTGAAGGAGGAGAGAACAGTGATATAAAAGATCATATTAAAGAGTAAAAGAGGGGCCAGTGAGATAACTCAGCGGCATAAGTGCCTGCCTGGCAAGCGCGAGGTCCTGAGTTCGACTTCCGGTACCTACATAAAGGAAAAAAAGTGGCCGGTGATATCGCCCAGTGGCATAAGCGCCTGCTGGCAAGTGTGTGGTCCTGAGTTTGACTCCCGGTACCCACATAAAAAAAAATAAACTAAAATAAAGAGTAAAAGAAAATAGAATTACAGGCCAGGGATGTAGCTCAGTGATACACCATCTGCCTGGCAAGCACAAGGCCCTGAGTTCAATTCCCAGTACCAAAAAAAAAAGAAAGGAAAAGAAAACAGAATTACATAAAACTAACAGAGAACAACAAAGAAGAAAGAAAAAAACAGAGCAAAATAAAAATAAATAAAATAAAATAATCTCCCTCAAAAATGAGGAAAAAGAAAAATGAGTCCAAAAGAATTCTACTGTATTTTTGAATGAGTGGTTTCTTTTGAAGGTCTGCAAAATTGGAATCCACTAGATATGTGGGAAGTATAGTCAACCACTGCTAAGACCTATTTTGTTTCCACACTCACATTTTTGTGTGTGAATGCTGAATACATCTCCATCTTTCCTGCTGGGCATGGTTGGTCAGGGTGTCTGCCCAAGGGCTGTACTCACTCCAGCTACTCCCGGTTTTCATGTACACCTGAAGTCACTGCCTTCTCAGCCTAGCTGAAAGCCTGTGAGTTTGAGGTGCCCCCTGCTTCAGAGGTCTCTCTGTCTGTACACCTCAGGCTACGGCAACTGTCCAAGCAAAGGCGTATACTTAATCTCATTGGCATGTGGAGAAAGCAAACAGATCAGAGTTCGGTGCTGGGTGTAGGCAGCGAGTCAAGGGGAGGGGCCCAAGCAGTCTGTTGGACTTAATGCCATCACTTTCAGACGCAGCCCCCCTCTGTAGACCACACCTGACCAGCCTGACTTCTCACCATGGCAGGCTGGACCCCCACATTCCTTCTTGCTTAAGCTTAAACTTTTCATGGGTCTACATCTAGCTCACAGCCTCTGCGCAACTGTCTCGTGGCTGGCTCCCAGCCAGTCTGCGGTAAGGTGACCCCCAAAACCCTGATATATATTGTTCGGTACTCGTTCTGTAGCTCAGCCTTAACCAATTAACCCATCCGCAAAATTGCTCCTGATCAAATGCTCTCTTATGTGTTGGGCCACCACGCTGGATTTCCTCCCAGCCCCCAAGTGCTCGAGTGCTGGGATTACAGGCATGCAGCAGCACGTCTGGCTGACCATGGGCTCTCCTTGGGGCTAGCGCTGCCAGTCCAGTCTGTCGTTTCTCCCTGGAGCCGCCAACCCTCTTCAGGTTCACCTTGTGTCTGAGGAGACAGGTTCCCCTCCCTAGGAGCTGGGGCGCACCTTCCAGATTGCTGCTTTCTTTTCTCTGACTTGTACTCCATTTCTGCAGCTTCTCTCTAGTTTCTAGTTTTCCTGTCAGCTGCCTCCCAAATCCCAGAGAGCCACTTCTTTTTTTCTTCCCCAAATTCTTATTTTCCAGTTGTAAGGAATCCAGGTGCTGGAGAGAGGCTGTATTTTTCTGCTGGTCTTTACCACTTTTTTACCCTCCAGCACTTCTGATCAGGTGTTTTTTGTTTTTGTTTTTGTTGTTGTTGTTGTTCTTTTGTCATTGTTTTGTTTTTGTCAAATTCAAATTTCCTATTACATTTGTAATTTCTGTAAATTCTCTTTCCCAATTATTTCCTTTTACTGAACTATTATTCTTTTCTGTTTATATGCCATCTTCTATCTTTTTATTCTTTCTGAAGTTTTTATCTGTTTCTAGCATTATTGGTGTTTCCTGCTCGTTTTGTCTTTGAGTTCTATATTAGATGCTTTCCTATTCTACAGTGAAGGACTGAAAACCTAGCAGGAAGTGCTGTGTGTTTGAACAGATGCCTTGTGGGCCAGTAGGTTACCATAAGCTTATCAAGTGGGATCCCTGCAACAGTTTTTTCATTGTGTCAGTTTCCCCTGAGAGGAATCGTCCAGTCTTCTAATTTCCTGCCTATTCCGTTTACAAATGGCTTCTGACCTTCTGATAGCAACTCTGTGATGTGGTGCTGTATGGTGTGTTTTTGTGTGTTTGTGTATGTGTGTGTGTGTGTGTTTGGTGGCAGGACAGGAAGTTGTTCCATCCTTGTGTGTGAAGCCTTTCAAAAAATACCATTGTCTGTGTAATATCTAATCTCTCCCCTTGGCAGTGCCTGTGTATCCAAAGTTTGTCTGAGTTTACCTTTCTCTTGCACAGTGGGGTAGCAGTAGTATTTTGAATCTTGGGGAAAGTATAGGATTGGGCATCTTGTGGTTCTTTTTAAAGATTTTCCACTAGTCCCATTTTCACACGCACACGCACACAAAATGTTGCTCCTTGCTTGCTAAAATTACTCGTTTGTTTTGTAACTATGCGGTTGTTAATATTTTTTTAAAGCCAGGTTTTAGAAACTGTACTATATATTTGTTGTCTTCTATATGTTTTGTGTACCTCATACAGATAGTTTGAGATGCAAAGGGCATTTGTTATAAACAACTATGTTTGTTGTAGCATTTTTTTGTGTGTGTGAGTACCGGGGGTCAACCTCAGGATCTCGCACGCCAGCAGCGATATCGTCAGCCCTTTTTTCGTATGTGGGTTCCGGGAGTCGAACTCGGGCCCTCGCGCTTGCCAGGCAGGCGCGTACGCTGCTGAGCCATCTCACTGGCCCTGCTGTAGCATTTTTAAGTTGCAAACAATATAAAGGTTCAACAAAGAGAACTACAATGAATTTTGATTGATACAATACTTTACAGCCATTGAAAATCTTATGATTAAATATGGAAATTATCACGTATCATCAGTTAAACTATAAACTATAATATATGTAATATGCATAATAGATTAGTAAAACTAACTCAGATCATAAAATGTTTTAATTGGCATCTAGGATCTTTCATTCAATGCAGAAAAGGGCAATTAAGAAAAAGAAACTTTTTCCACAATTACATATGGAAAAAATAGATTTTGCAAACTATATATAAATTGTTTAAATTTAAATTTTTATAATATTTTATTCATATTTTCCTTTCAGAAACAATATTATGTACGTGTTAATTATGTACACAAATTTACAGAAACTACAAATGTAATAGGAAATTTGAATTTGACAAAAACAAAATGATGACAAAAGAACCAAAAAAAACCAAAACCAAAACACACCTGATCAGAAGTGCTGGAAGGTAAAACAATTTGAGATTAAATTAGAGGTCCTCAGGATTCACATACCTGAATCTCTAAACATTAGTGCACTTTCTCATCTATCATGATCTAAAGAATAGCATAGATACTTCCCTAAAAGATTATTAATTATATATAGGTGATATCACATGTATATGGAAAGTATTTTTAGTAGTGTATTGTATCGATTTTCAGTTAATTGTAGGATGATTTTTATAGTTAATTATCTCTATCAGTTTTGACCTTATCAAAGAGACCGTCTTTGACTACTTTTATAAAAATAGAGCTTCTATCTTCTTGCCTTTGCCAAATTTTTGCATTTATTGTCATGTGATCTATTATATAACTGTTTGTTTACTACCCGCCCCCTCCACCCCCTAATACAATGAAAGCTTGTAATAGAGGCAGTGTAGCCTGTGGTTGAAGACACACGCAGGAACCAACTACCCAGGCGGCTCACATTCATAGCTCATCTTGAATACTTTGTGGCCTGGAGCAAGTAACTAGGGGATAATCTTAACCCCTGCTTCCTAAGCTTACTGGGGACAGGAGTTAACCTGTCTAGAGCACCGAGGAGGGAGCTGGCCCAGGGCGAGCGCTCCGTGTGTGCATTTGTAACTGTTATTTCGTTTATTCACTGTTATAGCCTCAAAACCTGGTCCAAAAGTTAGCACATAGGCAATACTTAGTAAGTAATAATTTCAACATAACTGATAGTTTAGTCTTATAAAAATTACAGGGCCGGTGAGATGGCTCAGCGGCATAAGCGCCTGCCTGGCAAGCGCAAGGTCTTGAGTTCGATTCCCAATACCCATAGAAAAAGGAAAAACGGTGCCAGTGATATCGCTCAGCGGCACAAGCTCCTGCTGGCAAGCGCAAGGTCCTGAGTTTGACCTCCGGTACCCACATAAAAATAAATAAATAAATAAATAAAAATAAAAAATTACAACTCCCACCTCACATTATATATGGAAATTCAGTTGGAATGTCTCAAAGACCTAAATTTAAGAACAAAGATTCGTAAAGACAACATAGGTATACATCTTCCCAACCATGAATTAGGCAAACAGTTCTTATATTTGGTACCAAAAGCAAAAACAACAAAAGAAAGAAAAATACATTGGGCTTCAACAAATTAAAAACTTTTGTGCCCCAGAGGGCATTGCCAAGAGAGGGAAAGAACAACCCGTGGAACGAGGAAGTATTTGCCAGTCGTGCCTCTGTTAGTACACCAATGCAAAGAAGGCCTGCAGCTCCATAGCCAAAAGAAAACAACTGGATTTAAAGGCAGGGAGAGGGCATGATACCACGGTATCTATGGAAGACAGAGTGGCCAAACCGGCACATGAGAAGTCCCTCTGCGTCACTGTCATTTGGGAAATGGAAAGCCAAATTACACTGAGATTCACTTCACGCCCACTGAGGTAGCTGCTTTTTTTAAAAAAAATGGAAGGTTAAGTGTTAGTGAGGATGTGGAAAAATTGGAATCCTCCTACATTGTTGGTCAGAATATAAGACAGTGTAGCCACTATGGACAACATTTCGATACTTCTTCAACAAGTAAAACATACAGTTATCCTGTGACCAATTCTGCTCCCTAGGACCCAAAAGAATTGAAAAGATATGTTCACATGCAAAAAAAAGTGCGTGAATGTTCACTGTAGTGTTACTCGTAATAGCCAAAAGATGGAAATTGTTCGTATGTCTGTCATAGTGAGAAGATAAACAAAATGTAGTGTATCTACACAATGGAATATTACTCAGCAATAAACGGAAGCACTGATGCACACTACAACATAGCTAAGTATTGAAAACATGCTATGTAAAAGAGATCAAAAAGAAGTCACATATTCTCTGATTCCACTTACACAAAATGTCCATAGTGGGCAGTTCATTCAGAGAGAAAGCAGATCAGCGGTTGCCGGGTACGAGGCGAGGGAATGAGAAATAGTAATGGCTGCCGGGTTTCCTCTCAGGGCGATGAAGATTGCCTGAAACTCGGGGATGATAGCTGACACAATTCTGAATATGCTTAATCCGCTGAATTTAAGAAAGCAGACTTTGGATGGACCTTCATTGTCGGATTGTAGTTTCTGTGCATCTTTGGAATGTTTTCACCTTTAACTTTATAAAAACAAGTTGTCTCTTTTATAAGCACTGAAATTAAGATCAGTGTAATTTTCATAACACATGAAAAGGTTTTAAGAGGGTGAAATGTGTACTGTAGGAATAGGTACATATGTAATAAGATAAATGGAAAATGCTTTTATTTATTTTATTTTATTTTTTGTGGGTACTGGGGGTGGACCTCAGGACCTCGTGCACCAGCAGGCACCCGTGCTGCTGAGCGATGTCACCGGCCCTTTTTTCGTATGTGGGTTCTCGGGAGTCGAACTCAGGCCCTCACGCTTGCCAGGCATGCGCTTACACTGCTGAGCCATCTCACCGGCCCGGAAAATGCTTTTATAGTCATCTCATTTAGATGTATTACTATCTTAATAATAAGACTATGCTATTTTATTTTAGGGTTTTTTGTGTGTATGTGGTGCTAGGGATTGAATATACAGTTGGCAAGTGCTCTACCACAGAGCTACATCCACAGCCCTTTCTCAGTTTTATTTTGACACAGAATCTCTCTAAGTTGCCCAGGCTGGCCTCAAACTTGCAATCCTCCTGCCTCAGCCTCTCAAGGAGCCAGGCCTACAGACATGTGCCACCATACCCAACTAGCACTAATTTTTCTATTTCATTCGTTTCTGTATGCATTAATTTAACAACATTTTCTTTCAATTTGCATATTTTAAACAGTGGGAGATAATGTGATATAAATTATAAAATAGATTTATTCCATCCTTGTTGAAAAATTAATTTTCAGTATGGGTAACCTTTGTCATAACTATTATTATGTGTTCCTGCATTTGAAAAATATGTGAATCTAAGTATTTTATACTAACTGTTCCATAATACTGATGATATAAAACGTGTAGCTCAGAGTAACAGGATTTGATGAACTTCTTATGGTCCAACATGGATGCTTAGTGTGTAGCAAGTACCATTCTCTGCATTTTACATTTTTAACTTATTTCTTTCTTACAACAACATACTGAGGTAAATGCTATTTTTCAGAGATGAATGGAGATAGGGAGATCTGGTAGGTGGCCAGGGTAACCCAGACACAGCTACTCACGGGAAGTCAGTGTATGAAGCCACGCATGCTGGTTGTGGGACTCAGACTTGTAAGATGGTACTGTATTACACTCTATACCTTCACAGATACTTATTTCCATTAGAAAGAGAAATTGCTTTATATTCTAAGATACTGCTGCTTTAGTAGGAATGATGGATTCAGAGCTTAAATGATATAACTAGATTCTAATATTGGTGTGAATTACAACACAAATCCGCCAGGCATGGTGGCCCATGCCTGTAATCCCAGCACCAGGTTGATCTCAAGAGTTTGAGGCCAGCCTGGGCTGCATAGTGAGTTCAGGGCCAGTCTGAACTACACAACGAGACTCTGTCTCAAAAAAACAAAAAAACAGTGTGAATCCACTTTGAGGTCTTTCAGGAAGTGACCAAAATATATAATTTATTTTTCAACTGATTAGTTCACAATATGAGTCTAAATATAAAATTGATCTTGAAAAGTAAAAATTGCAGTTTGTGAGATTATGTTTCCTAAAGCCCTATATCATCTTTGTGATTCTGACAAATAAAAACTATATGCTTTTCTTCTTCAAAAAACTTGTTTTTTAAAAATTCTATAGTATCTGTTCACAAAAACAAAACATTTCTGCTTTTTGTAGTCACTTAGGTCACCTTCTAAAATTAGTAAATTGAGATTCAGCATCTCTTCATTTAATCAGAGATTTTAAGTTCTAATTTCATTGGTAAGGAAGAGAGATAAGTTTGCAGGTGCAAAACTAATATTTGATATGGGTAAAATAAATGTCTTTATTCTTAGTTGTTACTTTACCCATTATTTCGGTGAATGAGTTTTTTGAATTCTAGAATTTCAAACCAGTAAATAGATTGCACACATGCTTTATTTTTACCTTGTGGGAAATATAACAATAATTATATGTAATATATAAGTGCTAATTCCAGACTTGCTTTAAAATACATTTTTTGAAAAATGTGCTTAGCCTCTTACTGGAATAGCAATTGATTTTTGTGATAGAGAAACTCAAATATATTCAAATTCTAGTTCATTACTAAAGCATTAAATTTCTCATTTGACATTATACCCTTTTTCTGTTTTAGAAATGTCTGTATTGTCATTAATCATGCTTAAATAAATACTGAGCCATCAATTTTTAATACGTTGGGAAGCTGTAGTTTTGAAAAGTTGTCATATTTACCACAGATGCTCGGTAATGTTTTATTCTGTATTCTTAGGAACTCCCTGCACCATTACTTGACGATAGTTATAAAAAAGAATTTGATGAAGATGGATGTAACCATAAGACACCAGACTCTAACATGAAGATGAAAATAGCTTGGCGGTACCAGTTATTACCCAAGATGGAGGCAAGTCACCCTACAGGCTATTTATAACATTTGCAAGTGCACTTATTTTTGTTTCATGGACTCTGGCTGTAACTCCTGTTATTCTTTAAATACAATACAAAGGATATTTGTTTATTTAAATAATCAGGTATTTCATTTAGAGGATTTTATTGAGATGGCATATGTCTTACAAATAAAGTGATGATAATTTTTTTGTCAAAATAGATTTTTCCATTTCTTCCCTAGTTTCCACATAGTATCCTTATTCTAGGGTTGCCGGCAACAGTAAGTGAACAGATAAGCCATTTATATCCATTATGGCTACCTGCAAGTATTCAGTGTAAGTGGTTTTGGAATTGCTATTTTTATTCCTACACACATTCAACCATTGTCAAGGCCAGGCTGAGATGAGGAATGAGGGAAGTTTCTGGAAGTCAGCACAGCTTAAGTTCAGTTAAGTCTGTCCACTGAAGTCGGGAGTCGGGAACTTTGCAAGGGCTCTGTTTGTCAGTTGTTGTTTCTTTTCCGCAGTACTGTACTGGGGACCTAACCTAGGCCTGGCACGCACTGGACAGGCACTCTGGCACTGTGCTACATCCCCAGCCCTTTTTAAATTTTTTTAAAACTCTGAGACACAGTCCTACTACATTCCCCAGGCTGACAGGTTTTTGATTCTGCAGCACTTGTTTCCTCAGCTGCTTCTCTTTTACTCCCATTTTAGGGCTGGTCCTTTAGTTGGTCATCAACATTCTTCAGCCTTCACTCTCACTGCTTGCTATGAAATCTGCCTAAAGTGTAGGAAAAGGTTCTTTGTTAACTTAAAATTTCACTGTTTCTTTATAATTTCCAATTTTGGATGACACTTGGGTCCCTGTTCACATATCAGTGAGTAGTGCTGATTCTATTCTGCCGTTGAGAATATGGTGCCCCTGTTGGTGCCTTGATTATTTATGGAGTCAGCTTCCTCAAGGTTGAATATTAGCAAATAACTCTCAGTGTTCAGTTTTCGAAGTTGAAAGCTTGAATGTTTTGAAAATTGTGTGCTTTTCTCAATGACGTCTGCATCACTTATTCTCCCATCTTCTCCATGTGTTTGCCGATATGTTGCTGTATCAGGAGTGACTTCCCACACTGTCTCCTGTCATCTCACGCCATGCTTGGTTTTCCTGCAGGCCGCCGAAAGCCATTAAAGCTAGCAGATGATGTATTTTCTTATTTCTCATCTACCTCCTCCTCCTAGAATATGAGCTCCGGAAGAGAGGGAGATTTGGGCTGTCTCGTTTTACTGGCATATAGCGGGTGCTCAGTGGTCACTTGGTTGTATGATGAATGGATTGTACAATATGGAAGTTAAAGGTTAAATTGAGTTAAGTTGCATTAATAAATAACACAAATAAAATAACAGCTTATTTGACTTTATAGTTAATGGTCAAATTTAAGTTTATTTTATCAACAAGTGAGTGCTACAAAGATCAGAATCTTCTAGCTTCTTTGCTTTTCTCTGAAATGTCTCCAGCACGTATATTTGGCTTTCATGGTTATTTTATTTTATTGTTTGCAGTGCTGAGGATAAGACCCAGGGCTTTGCACGTGCTACGCAGGTGCTCTACTCCTGAGCTACATACTCAGCCCCACGCTGATTTTACCTATAATGATTTACCAAAACTGATAGCCCTTGGACATCACTCATCATCATCTACTTAATGAGATTTCTGCTCAATCTGCGACTTCCAGTTTAGTTTGTGGTGCTGGGAATAAAACCCAAGGCCTCATGCATGCTAGACAAGTGCTCAGCCGTTGAGCAACACCAGTAGCCCTGCTACTTCCAGTTTATAACAAAACCAAACAAAAGAAAAAGCTGGGGTTTCTATTATTTTACTTGGTACGAAATGCAGTTAACATGATTATAGTTTAAGATTAACCAAGTAGTCCAAGCCCAGATGTGTTGAGTAGTAGGCACACCCTTTGGTGTAAGTTGTCACCAAGCCTTGAAAATATAGTTGTATTCCCACTTAGGGGATGTAAAAAGGGTAAGAACGTGCACACATAAATCAGTAGCATAGTTAAATAAGTGACTCATCTAGTTCAAAGTATCTGCAAGTCTTAAAAAGCTCCCTTCCCTCGCCATATGATTTTGATTTTCTCTCCAAAGTGGACCTGCCCACTTCTCTGCTGTCTAATCAATAGTCCCTCTTCCCTCCTCACTTCACACTCTGGTCGCCTACAGTGTATTCTGAAATTTACCTTCTTCAGTATTGTAGAGCTCTGTTACTATGGCCTACCATGGCTGCAGATTTCATGGCAGTGTTGGGTCTTCGTTGTATTACATTCTCATTACACTTTGGCTTTCTGTCTTAGTGTTCAGCCCCACAATCTTGTGATAGACGTCTGCATGTGTAGATGACCAACAAATGTCATTTTTCCATATGACAATTAATTACAAAGGACAGTGATGGATCTTCCGATCCTCTGGCGATCACGATCATAATAATTAATAGCATTTCCACAGTGCCTTACAATTACAAAATGTCCATTGCCAGTATTGCACTAGATTCTCACAACAGCCTAATGAAATAATCACTGGCTCTAGTTTGGCTGACTGAGCTGAGACTCAAAGTAGTTTAGAGGCTGTTTGGATTCTTGCTTTCCTTTATGCCACACTGACAAATAAGAAATGAGAACATGGTAAGAAAGTGTCTTCTTTAGACTATTTACTTGTGATGCAGCTCTTTTCTGAAAGTTTCGCTTCTGCTTAATATCCTGGGGAGGGGGTATGGTATTTTTTATTGCTCTATTTGCCTTCTCTACTTCTATCAGAGTTCATTTTCTTTTAGCACAGTAAATTTTTACTACTACATTGTACTCCTCTATGGGAGGCAAAGTTAAAAGGTAATTTATGGGTGTGAAATAGAAGTTCCCACAATATAAAACTAAAGTAACATGTTCTTAGTAGACTAAGTAAACTGGTTATTGATGACAGTTTGATATTTTTAATGCATCTATTGTTACGAAGTTGATCATAGTGTTTTATGGATAACTATTATTATTTGTAGCATTTAGCTATTTTTTATTAGAGGAAGTATTTGGGTGTTTGTTTTACAGTTCTGGACCTCAAAAGATTTCTGTGTTTCTGATATCTGATTATATGTTAATACCATCTGTGTTGGGTAGAAGAAAACCTACAAACTTGTTTCTCCTGTAAGAATATATTTGTTTTCTTTTGTAGTTGAAGAATTAAAGTCTTTAATCAGTAACAAAATTTTATGTCTACCTTGTGAATACTTTTAAGCTGTCATGTTGAATCATAATTTCTAAATAATTTGATAACAACTATAATGAGAAAAGCTCCCACTTTCATTTTTACATTTTAATGAATTATTTGTGTCATATATATGTAAACTGTCACAGCATGAAATCAATTTTCTGCCTTGATTCATCCCAAATCTGAGATTTCTATCACATTAATATTGTAATTAGAAACATTAATAGAGACGGCAACTTAAAAAGCATACTTCTCTTCTTGGCAATTTAGTATATTTCTCTGAGTGCACAGGGCTTCGAGAACCTTCATCCCACTAATAAATTTATTAACTCAAACTTAAAAGAAGTGGAAAGTCTCTCTTTCTTTCCTGCTCCCCATGGCCAGTCTGCTAAAATAGATTATTCATGCTTGTTTGATTCAGGTAGGCTTTTGCAAGCTTCCCTGCTAGGCCTGGGAATGGGCTACATTGAGGCTCTTTGAGAGGGTTCTGACGTAGACCAGGCTTTTATTGCATGGTGTTTCATTATGGCCAAATCCGAGTCTCCACCCAGTTTGTAGGCACTCTGCTTAGCCTTTTGAATCAGGAAAGGTTATCACCTACCGTAATCCGTGCTGCTGCGTGGATTAGGGACACCAGTGTGCCCCAGGGTTCTCAAAGAGGATCCTGGAAACTTCTGGTTTCTTCTTTTTGTGCTGTCTTTACTAAATTCTATTGGGCCTCAGGGGGATTTGCATCTGAAATGGGCGACCTGGTGTTTTTCTCAATGAAGACATCAGATCAAAGTTCAGTTAGTCAAGGCCTTTCTAAAACGTTGAGGAGGCTTGGGCTCACACAATAAAAAGATGAGCTCTGACAGAGATTGCAGTGAAAACATTCTGAAACATAATACGGATAAGGAATAGATTATAGGCCAAAGAACAGACCTTGTTTAGGACTAATGCTAAAACCTTGTTTTAGACTAATAACTACATTTAAAAACTTTGCACCCTGTTTATATGAAACATATTTTAATGGTATATAATTTATTTGTCAGTACTTTCATAGTAAATGGATAAATCATGTTTTGGGAACCATAACTCTGTATGTAATATTGTATTGGAAAGATTAGATTGAAGCCAACTGATAGATCTCTTTCATTAATGAAAATGAGTAGTATCTTATGGAGAGATGAATAGTTATTAGGAAAATAAGCATCAAACCCACAGACTGAATCTGAGAAAATGCTTCTGTTAGAAATGTTTTATCCCATTTTACTATATAATTTGATGGGTATAGCCATTTAATTTACAAATAGAAATTTTTGAAGTGTTGAATGCAGATATCTAGTATCAAGCAAATTTGTGTTTTTATCTAAATTTAAAAACTGTCATTTAGTAAGATGTAAGATAAGAACCTACCATATATAGTTTTTCTGTTTCTGAAGAGATTAGTTTTGTTGAATGCTTTGAAATTTGCCTCTTTTTTAGCATTTAGGATGATGGAAATTATATAAGATTAGAGCTTTTACTAGAAGCTATTGCCAGGTGGAATTTGTTAACATTTCAACTTTGGGTAGAGAGGTGTGTGTGTGTGCGCATAAATATATGTGTGTGTGTGTTTTCTAATATGTGGAATGAAAACTCAGACCAGAGCCCATTCAAAGCAGTAAAATAATTAGTAGAATTTTATAACCTATATAAATACATTGTCAATAGTTATTATAGTTTCTTAGAAAAAGATAATTTGCTGGAGAAGTTATTAATAGGAAATACAAAGCAGGAATTATCAGTGAACTAGTGAGTCTGCCAAGTGCTGATTGGTCTAATACAGCTAATATACATCTTCCTACTCTATCATGTGCAGTATTCTTGCTTAGAGTAATGTGGTGCCTTTTATGTCCTAAGCTTAATTTGATTTGTTTTGTTTTGTTTTTTTGAGACAGGGTCTCATCTCGCTATGTAGTTCAGGCTGGCCTTGAACTCCCTAAGCTTACTTTGAAGGCCTGTAAGAAATATTGAACATACATGTGCTTTATCTTGTGAGCATTTCTTTCTTTCTTTTTTTTTTCATTTTAAAATTATGCTCAGTTTAGTATATATAAGTACCTGGCTTTTGGAGGCCCTCTCACCAGTGAATTAATTTTGATTAGTTTTCATTTAGTTCCTAGCAATTGCCTATTTAATTTTTCTTTAAAACCTGGAATCTTAAACATTAAGTAAGAATTACATACTCTTTATTATTCTTAAATTATTCTTTAAGATATACAGTATAGTAAAAAGAAGTCTTAATGCTTATTAAATTTGGCAATAAAGAAATATTTATGTATTAAGGTACATAAGTATATATCATTGTTTTGCTGGCGGTAGGATGATGAAATTGTAGTTAAAAAATAATTTTCTTAAATAACTAACATGGGTTGTTTTAGCAGGTTGGACCAGTGTCATCTTCAAGATTTGGTCATTATTATGACACATCAAAAAAGATCCCACAGGAACTCCTTGAGACTGCAAAATGGCATGGGTTCTTCCTTCCAGAACAGATATCTTCACCTGCCACTGTGGAACCCTGGTAAGTTAATGGCCCATATAAAAGCAAACTCTGGTTTGAATGCAATTTTTGGTTAATAGAATGCATTTGTAACACAACTTTTGAAAGAATACATTTCTAAGCTTACCTAGCCTAACAGTAAACCTCGTATTCCTACACTGTGTAATGGTGGTTGGACACAGATCTCATGATAATACTGTAGGTGTTGTCACCTCCTCCTCTCCCTCTTCTTTTTCTTGTTCTCTTTCTTGTTCTGGCTCTGTACTGTTAGGCAGGCTACTGCTTTAATTTACAGCTTGAAAACTCTCGATGCCAGGCTGTTTATGATCTCTGGATTTATTTTCCCAAAAAATATGGAACAGTTCTAAGCACCCTTCAACACGCAAATACTTAATAAATATTTATGGGCAATAATAGCAGAGAAAGTGCACTTTCAAAAGGTAAGTGTGTACTTTCCTAAGACTCTTTAGTTATGCTGTAAATAAAGCAATCTGTATAGTTTAGGTGACAAGAGAATTTAGAGTTTGAATTTTACAAGGTAGAGTTTAAACGTTAAAACAACCCAAATCCATTTACGCTTTTAATAACCTCAGTAAAACAAAACACTGAAAATTACAGGGCTTGGTACTGAATAATGTATAAAGTGTTAATATTTAATTTCAGTTCTTATTACAGTAAGCCATGGAATAGGGTGGTGGCCTTGGTTATCTTTATCACTATAAAACCATTACTTTCAGTGTGAAGTGAGTTATTAAATGGAGACTTGATACACAGGAAGTTGTGAACTGAGGCTTAAAAACCTGTGGTTTCTTTTCTGGAAATAATACCTGAGAATTTAGTGCAGACTTTTCTACTCATTCTTAAGCAATTTGCTCCCAAAACCCTTCTTCACTTTATCACGGGGTCTGCAGTCTGTGGGAGGCACTTGACAGGCCGGCACTGGCCTTGTCTCAGTGGGAGGTGCTCCCCAGTGCGGTATTGCACCCTGGCAACCCGTGCTCACCCTACAGAAGTAGGGGTGCGCTGTCTCCAGAAGCTCTTGGTTCACAGGAGCAATTTATCAGAGGCTCCATTATTACATGGTTTTTATTCCAGCACTCAACACCTAAGGGAAGGAGGAGATTAACTGTAGTCGCATGCCTACTGCAGGTGGGGTACCGTTCCAGGCATTTCACGTATTTAATTCTCCCACAAGCCTCGGGAGAAGTGGTATTCTCTCATTCGATAGGAAACCTGAGGTCAGAAACGCCAAGGAATGCTCCCAGGTCGCCCAAACCCAGGCGCCCAGAACCTCTGCCCCAGACGCCTGCGTCTATCCCGAGTTTGGGGTACAGCCCACCTAGGGGGTTCCGGGAACCACCCCTTGGTTAGCCAGGAGCCTGGATCCAGGGCTCTCTAAAATACATATTTTCTGAGTGTTTTTTGAGAACTAGAAGTTTTATACAGAATAGGAAAATTTATAGATTTTAATTATCAAGGCAGTATTTCATTTCATACTAGTTAACTGATAATTCATTTATTTCATATTAAACTTAAATGCTTAATTAAATGTAATTAAACTTTAAACATGTAATTAAATTAATTTTGAAAATGGGTACTTTACCATGTGAGATTTATTTTAATTTATGAAAAGCTTGTGCTCATTTCAGTAAAATGAACTTTACTGGTTCATTTATAAAACAATAAAGCTAAGCCTTATAGTTGTCTATATTTCCTATAATTAAGACTAGAGTATATAGCCATATCCCACTATCATATGTGAAAATAAATATATATAATTTCATAATTTCTAAAGGCGCTATTGATAACATGTAAAGATATTTTTTTCAGCAAGTAAAACTAAAGGTCGTTTGAAATTTGCAGTAATTAATTTTAAATTATTGGTAGATTTGCCTTTGTAAAATGTTCAAACATACAGCATAAATTTTCAGATTTAAGCCTAGGCATAAAAACTTGGTATGTTTCATAATACATAATATTATCGAGACAGTTTTGATATTTCATCATCAGAAATTGAATAACCCAGGTCACAAAATAATGGGTGAGAAAGCTCATTTTGAGAATAATTGTGTAGTCTGAGTTTTAATTTGCTTTGACATTTAACGTGTGCTGAGAGAGAGTCCGGGCACACTTTGGTTTCCTCACTAGAAAGCTACTGCCATTCTTCAGCCGGAGCTCAGCTATCCCATAGATGAACAAACCCACTAACATACGGGGAAGTCCTGAGCCGGGGTGATGGGTTTGGAGAGAGGGACTTTGCAAGGCCTTAGGGTTAGAGGAGGTGGTGAGGGCAGAGCCTGGTCTGATGGGATTGGTGTCCTTACTGAAGAGGAGGAGACCTGGGAGCTCTCAGACAAGCCCTGTGAGCATACAGCAAAACGGCTGGAGACCAGCCCTGCTGGCACCGTCTTGGGCTTCCAGGGCTCAGAACTGCTAGAAGGTAAACTGATAATTAAGCGTCCATCTCTGTTCTGTTGTGATGGCAGCATGTCTTAGTCTGTTTGTGTTGCTGTAGCAAAACATCTAAGATTGGGTAGTTTATAAAGAACAGAAAGGTGTTTTCGCCCAGTTCTGGAGGCCAGCAAGTCCAAGATTGGGAACTGGCAGGTTCTGTCGTCTGATGAGGGCTGTCCTCTACTTCCAGCGTGGCGGCTGGTCCCTGCGTGCAGGAGAAATGCTGTGTCCTTGCGTGGTGGAAGGTGGAGGAGCAAAGTAGCCAAGTGCTGTATAAATCCTCTTTTATGAGAGCCGTAATCCTATTTAGGAGGGAGAAATCCTGATGGCTTCATTACCTCCACAAGGCCCTACCTCTTAACGCTGTCACACTGGCAACACTGGAATTTTAGAGGGACACATTCAACCACAACAGGATATTTCTGTTACATTGTAAAATGTTGTACTTAGATACTTAGGTATTTTAGATCTTGGATTTTGAGTTTGCATAGAGTTGGTAATAAATAGAACCCATTTTTTTTTTTTTTTTGCTTCTTGGAATTTCAAGCTTTTATTTTTACATGTTTATCCAAACAATGAACAGTAATTTTTTACATTGACTAAGTTTTATACTGATTAAATTGAATGAACTGAATTCTGAGGAAACTAGTACATTTGTAGGGAAACTTACAGAACAAGATCAACAGATAGAGGATGGAAATAATACTTAAGGTTTTAGAAGTCATTCTGTTTCTCTTTTCCTGCCAAATTTCTTTACCAGCTGAAATGGGCCCTCAACAAGCCTCCTGTAACATTTTTCCTAGACAAAGTACAGTTGTGCTTCCCATTCACTCCTACTGACTTGTTCAACTTCTGTCAGAATACTAATCACATTACATTTTAATTATTTTCCTTGTCTACATGCTTGCTTTCCCCTCGAGTATTATAAATCCTCAAGGAAAAGAGTTTTGCTTTCTTCATGTACTTGACTCTAGGATGCAGGTGTCTGTATTTGGTGAATTAATGTATCCTACACCACACACAGCACTCACTTAGATAACCACAGCCTTGTTCTTAGCCCCGAGATTCAGGGGGAAAAAACAATAACTGAACCTGGGCCATGTAGAAGTGTATCACACTCCAAAAATACTACACAACTCTTAGACTGAGAAACAGAAAGCTGTAGTATACTTAAAGTCAGAAATAGAAAATTCATACTTATAAGAAGGAATTATGGAACAAAATTAAGACTAATACATGCAACAAAATCATATAGTTATAGAAATATAAATTATGTTATTAAAATGAGGTAGTCAGTGATTAATACAGAGCTCAGAACGGAGGGAAAGACATGGTATAATTGTGAATAGAGATTCTTTTTTTTTTTTTTTTTTTTTGTGGGTACCGGGGGTCAAACTCAGGACCTCGCATGCCAGCAGGCACCCGTGCCGCTGAGCGATATCAATGGCCCTTTTTTCGTATGTGGGTACTGGGAGTTGAACTCAGGACCTTGTGCTTGCCAGGCAGGTGCTTACGCCACTGAGTCATCTCACCGGCCCCTAAATAGAGATTCTTGTCTAACTGCTTAGCTGGTGGTAGTATGATTAAAGTAAAAATATCTGAAAATTTAGAGATAGAACTGAATCCTGAACTTTGTTTTGACCAATGAAGAGAAATTACTTGCTTGTATGTTTACCTTTCTATTTTCCTCCTTTCTCTTCTTTAAGGGGTTTTATGGCTCACATCTAAAATGTCTCGTGTTCAGAGGTGGGGCTGTTGGATGGTGATTGTGGGGCACTGTACTCATCAGTGGATTGATTGGGATTATATTAGTTCATAGCTGTTAAGAGTGGGACCTAGTTGAAGGCAGTCACTGGGGACATGACCTGGAAGGGTGTATTCTTGTCCTGGGCTCCTCCCTTCTCTTTCTGCTTCCTGGCTACCATGGGTTGAGCAGATATCCTCCACCAGGCCTTTCCACCCTGCTGTTTCTGCCATGGTGCCACTCAACCATGGACTGAACCCCCTGGAAACTGTGAACCAAATAAACCTCTCCTCCTTTAAGTTGTGGTTATCAGGTATTTTGTCCCAAGAACAGGAAAGTAACTAAGATCATAGGGTTTAGAGTTCCACTTAGCGGCTTATCCTGCTTCTCAGTTCATGCAGCATGCTATCGTCATTGGTATACATAGTTTCATTTTATTGTCTCCCACATACTCCCCATCCTGGATCCTCCTATCTTCTTCATAGACATAGTCTCTCTCGTGTTTATGTATGTCCTTCCAACTTTCCGTTCTTCTTTCAGTTAAGTAATCTTTAATCTCTGGTCCCTCTCTTCCTCTCCCCCTCTCTCCTTACATATAATCTGTCATCAAGTTTTATGAGCTGTATCTTCAAAATATATCCAGATAACACTTCTTGCAACCTTCACTTCTAACATTCTAGCCTGCATCATCATACTTCCTCCACATTTTTTGTCAAAACTCCTGGGCTAGCCTCCCAATTGCTCTTGCTCTTTGTTGTCTCCACATTTTCCCCTAAACAGCCCTGCTGAACCTTTCAACACAGCACTGACTAATAGAACTTTCTGCAGTGGTGGAAAGTGTTCTAATCTGTGCTGAAAAACAGCAGCCACTAGTCACATGCAGCGAATGAGTAGTGGAAATGTGACTCATGAGACTGAGGCACTGAAATTATTTTATTTTACTTTAATTAATTTAAACTTAAGTAGCAGTAGGTAACTAATGCCTAGCTTCTTAGACATTCCAGTTTTACAGCCTAAGTCAGCCCTCATCAAACTCTGGTTCAGACCTTCTAATGACTTCCCACCTTGGAATAATAAACCCACATTCTAACAGGGATCCTGTGAGGCCCTCAGGCCCTACATAACTTTCCCTCATCTGACTTGTAGTCATCTTTATCTCTCTGAACCCCTGATCTCCTTGGGGCTGGGGCAAGGGAAAAGGAATATGGAGAATGTTTGCCAGGTTCCTATACAAGAACTAAGACAGTGCTACTCACTGGAGTAAACCTAAGCATGTATTCAACAATATTTCCTGAACTCCTTCTCTGAATATTAACACCTTCCATGAGCCTGCCATAATGCTAATCTCTGGGTTTATTGTGTTACCGAGTTAGCCTTCTGACCTGGAGCTTACAGATTGATGCGAAATCACCAAAATTTTTAAAAAACAACTAGATATGCAATCAAGAGTTATAGAGAACATTTGCTTTGTATATTTTCTGTGGGATACTAAATTGTAAGGCAGGCAGTGAGGACTCCTCGGTTGTGTTACACAAGGTCTTTCTGAAGAAAAATAGTCATGAAAAGATCACTAGTCCAAGAGGTGTCCTTGACAGGAAGCAGCAGATGGGCTATGAAAGGACAGAACTTCATGTTTTCAAGACCCAAAAGGCTCTTGTGGCTGGAACAGAATGAGTGATGAAAGGAGTGCCATGGAGGATGAGCTCAGAGAAGCAGGCAGGGATCATATCATTCTTGAGAAATCTGGTCACGGAAGGACAGAGAAAGAGCCATAACTGGAAGGAGTCGGGAATGAGTGAAGAGTTTTTGTTCTGTTTTGTTGTCACTGAAAATGGAAAAAATTGAATAGAGAGGGAATAGATGAAGATATAGACGAGGAAGTAGCAGTCTCTGAAGATACAGACTGACGACTTCTCTTTACTCAGTGAAATGGCAGGCACAGTCGTCCACCGAGGAATGCTTGTTTAGCTCTTGGGGTGTGGGCTCAGTGAGGAAGTATCAGTGTATGGCGGTACCAGTCTTTCAGGTTGTGTGTCCGTCTTGCATCTATGCCAAGACTCTTGGGTACGGCAGGGTTGAAATTCTGCCAACTGGAGGCAGTGGAAGTCAAAAGAGCAAAGGGGATTAAAGTATTATGAATAATGAACAAATTGATCGACCATAACCTTTAGGCAAAAGAAGAAGAATTGAAGACAAGTGCTGTTGATGTGTAGGAAGACAGAGAAAGGGCTGTGAACCGGCAGAAGACTTACTGATCTTAATAGAGGAAGTCAATGAACAGAGCCAACTACCAAGAGAAACAGTGTTGCTTGAGACTAAGATGTTTCCACGAGGACTATAAGCCAGGTACAAGAAGTTAGAACAGCTCAGGGCAGTCTGCAAAGCAAAGCCCCTTCTTAGATGATCTAAGAGAGTCGCAATGTTATGATAAACAAGCGTTATTTCTAGAATGAGAGGAAGAATTTCAAATCAGTGGGCATAATCATTTGGGGATAATATAGTGAAATCCATACCTCATATTTCACATCAAATTACATTTCTGAAGAACTAAAGATTTAAATATAGGGAGTGAAATTATAAAAGTAGTGGGAGAAAATATGAAGGATTGTCTTAAATAGTTAGAATGGGGAAGTAACAAGGTATAGACCCAAAATTCAAATCTAAACATCATTCTCCATTCAGAGGAATCCAGACTCTGTGGAGAAATGGTTGATTTAAAGAAAAGAGAAAGATATACCTAGGATATATTTTATGTTTTCATGTGCTTAAAGAGCAATGAAGATGTATCCGAAGGACACAGAAGCTGGAGCAGAGGTGCTCCCACTGGCCAAATTGGAGAAAACTTGAGCACTAAAATGACAATAAAGTACTCTTTCCCATTTACTGATACAGGAAACCACAAGTACACACTGATACAAATAAATGAATAAACTGAAAGTGTGTTGAGGAACAAGATACCTAAATAGCCTCAAAATACCTATATAAAAGTATTTATTAACTACAGAGGGGAAAAGAACAATTCTATAGTGAGAAACTGGCAGATATCACCTTGATCAGGTTAAAATTACCAATAATGGAGGAAATTCAAGTCATGGAACACTTAGTAACATGCAGTAAGAAGAAAATCAGCGGTATTTCTGATATTCCTACCAAAAATGCAAAATTTAAATCTTCTTTTAGTGTCTTTTGTTATTAGTATCCGTTTGCAATACATAATTACATTCATCTTGGGGCATTGTTTCATATGCATATCACTTCTTAATCATTTTTACCTACCCTTCCCCTTCCTGCCCAAATCTAAGCTTGAGAAACAATGTAGCTGTATTTTAACTCAAATACAGATGAAAAGTGTGGAGAACATCAGAGTCAAGGAATCCAGCCTGAAGGAGGCTGTAGAGAACACAGGGCAGCTGCATGCAGTGTGTGATTCTGAACCAAGTCCCTTTGCTATGTCTGATGCCATGGGACAAGGGTCAGAACCCAGCAGGAGCCTGAGGGTGAGATGACAGCACTGGTTCCCACTTGTATCACTGTGTCACATGAGCTGGTTGTATTGTTCTTCTAGAGGAAGATGTCATTTGTAGGAATCACACCCTAAACATTTAGGAAGTGATGTTACCATGTCAGCAACTTATTGTCAAGTCAAACAAGAAAGTTTTCTTTGTTCTATATTTTTTAAATAAGCTTGACATTGTTTCAAAGTTTTAAAAATTGTAAGCATTTATATACTTCAGTAAATTAAGACATTTTTTGAATTGATACAAAAAAGGCTGAGTGCCCCACTACAAAATGGGCAAAAGATAACAATTTTTGTAGGAAGTGAATGAAATAACTAATGTGCTAAGAACAGTACATGACAGGAAATCAGTTCTCAATAAATGTTGAACACAGGCCACAAAAGCATAGGTAACAAAAGCAGTAGACAGATCGCACTACTTCAAAAGCATATTCTCAGGGCCAGGGATATAGCTCAGCGGCACAGCACCTGCCTGGCAAGTGCGAGGTCGTGAGTTTGATTCCTGGCACTAAAAAAAAAAAAAAACCAAAACCAAAAATGAAAACAAAACTATATTCTCAAAAACAAGATGCAGAACTATCCACTAACCCTCACTACTACATCAAGGAAATGTCAACTCAAAGAAATAGCATTTTGCAGTGATCAGGTCCTAGAAAAACAAAAGCAATCCAAATCCCATACTTGTAAGAGAGAAATTGTAATGGGAAGAGCAGAAATCCATGAAATTGAGACTGAAAAAATGACAAAGGATCAATGAATAAAAGAGTTGGTTCTTTGAAAGGATAAATAAGATTTACAAACCCTTAGCCAGTTTTATCAGAAAAGGTAAGAGAAGGTAAGAAACTACATTAGTGCAATTAGAAAGGAAAAAGGTGAAATCACAACAGATACTACTGGAATCCAGAGTATTATAAGAAACTATTTTGAAATTTTATATTCCAATAAATTGGAAAATCTAGAAGAAATGGATAAATTCCCAGCCATGTATAACTTAACAAAATTGAAACAAGAAGATATAAAACCCCCAGATAATCCAGTAACAGGCAATGAAATTGAGTCAGTTAATAAAAAAAGCTACCAATTAAGAAAAGTCCAGGACCCAATGGATTCACTGCTGAGTTTTACCAGAATTTCAGAGAAAAATTAACACCAGTATTTCTGAAACTCTTGCATGTAATTGAAAGGGAAGGAACTGTTAAACTCATTCCTTGAAGCCAGCATGACCCAGGTACAAAAACTGGACAATGATTCATTAGAATCGTTTCAAAGAAAACTATAGATAGGCCATTATCCTTAATGAATATAGATGCAAAGATCCTCAATAAGATACTGCACTGGCAAACAGAATGCAACAAATCATTAAAAAGATCATACATGAGCACATCAGCTTCATCTCAGGGAGGCCAGGATGGTACAACGTATGTAAATCAATAAATATAATATACCACATAAACGGAAGTAACGATAAAAATCACGTGATCTAAATACATGCAGAAAAAGCCTTTGACAGAATCCAACACCTGTTCATCAGAAAAACCCTGATGAAAATAGGTATTTTAACCTGATAAAAGCTATTTATGACAAACCCAAAGCCAATATCATACTAAATGGGGAAAAATTGAAAGCATTCCCTCTAAAAACAGCAACAACAAAAAGGGTGTCCATTCTCAGCGGTCCTGCTCAGTATAATACTCAAAACTTTAGCCAGAAAAATCAGACAAGGGAAAGAAAAGGGATATGAATTAGAATGGAAGAAGTCCAATTATCTTTCTTTGCAGATGATTTGATGCCATCAGATATTTCAAATAATAATCCCCTGTGCTGGAGATGATTGGGAGAAGTCATTCATGTTACTTGTGGGTGTGTAAGTTGTTAACAACAGAAGTGTATAAAAAGTAAGAGCATACCTCATCTTTGTTGCTGTTGTGCCATTTCTAGGAATTTATCTTGAAGAAATCAAAGCAAAAGTTAATAAAGACTTTATGTGAATGTATGTAGTAAAGACTGTATAGTATGTATGTGAATGGTCATCATAACTGTGTATCATGCTGAAAATCCAGAAACAGCACTTCTCACTATGGCTTAATTGAATAAATTATGTTGCATCCAAACAATGGGCTAGCTTTTACCCAAAATGAAAGATTTATTAAAAAAATTACAAAACAATATAATATATACTGAAATATATAAATTATAGAAAATGGTCGATCAGTAGTATTAATAGTAACTATGTCTGAATGTTTGTATTATGGATAATTTTTTATAATTTTTAAATTTTTATTAGTACAGGTTCATAGTACATAATGATTACATTCATCATGGGGAGTTGACACATAAGCAACATATCATTTCTTCACCTTCTCTCCCTCCAACCCCATCATCTCTTGGTCCCCTTTCCTTTTGCAAATCTTTCTCCCTTGCAGATGATTATTTATTCATTTATTTATTTATATATGATACTAGGGATCGGACCCAAAACCATTGCTCTACATTTTCAGCTCAGTCTCCCTACCCCTCTCCTTGTATTTTGAGACAGGTACTCACTAAGTCACCAAGTAGCACAAGCTGGGCTCCAACTTTCAATCCTCCTGCCTCAGCCACCCGGAGTGCTGGGATTATAGGTGTTGGTCACCATACTCGTCTAATATAAGGGATTTTACTGAGTTTGAGTCCTGGCTCTTTCACTTACTGGCTATGTAACTTTGTGCAACTTACTTCACTTCTCTCTTGTTCCTTGTTTTTATGGCTGTAAAATTGGTGTAATAATGGAAACTACTTTGGAGAGTTATTGAGTGTTGAAATGAAAATGTAGGGCTTAGCACACAATGGCAGGCATAGTAAGATGTAATGAATTTTGGCCACAATCATTGTTATTATCTCTATTATATGTTTACAGTGCATTTTTTATTGACAGATAAATTAGTAAAGCTACCTTGGGAAAAAATATAATTACTCCACGAATTATTTTTCATCTGAACACAGTCGTTTGTCTTCTTCCTATTGCATTCTTTCTTTTTTTTTTTTTTTTATTTTAAAGAGAAGAAAAAACAAAACAAATCAAAAAAAGAACAAATTTTCAAAATAACATAATATGAGGGTAACAATGGTCAATGCATTACGTATTATTATCTTTAAGTTAGTTATTCAGGATACCAGACATTAGCATTCAATTGTCCAAACATTATTGGCTCAAACCTTACTCTTCAATAAACTAAGTAAAACTGGTAGTGTATCTATCTTAACCATCTTATATACATATACAATTTTTTTCCCTTTCCCTTCTTTCTTTTCCCCATTCCAGTCTCTCTTTCTTATTGACCAGTTTCTTTTTGATTCACGGTGTCTATTGTACATTTTGGATCTTATTTACTCTTTCAGTTTCTCATACTAGAGAGACAATATGATGCTTACACATGTGCGTCTGGTTTATTTCACTTATGAGTATTTTCTCGAGTTGCATCCATTTACCTATAAAAGTCTCCAGTTTATCCTTCTTTATGGCTGAATAGTACTCCATTGTATAAAAATACCACATCTTTCTTATCCATTCCTCAGTTGATGGGCATTTGGGTTGTTTCCAAGATCTGGCTATTACAAATTGTGCTGCTATAAACATGGGTGCACATATATCACTGTGGTACGATGTTTTTAATTCTTCTGGGAAGATGCCCAGAAGGGGAATAGCTGGGTCAAATGGGACCTCCAACCCTAGTTTTTTGAGGAATCTCCACACTGACTTCCACAGTGGCTGTACCAGTCGACACTCCCACCAACAGTGAAGAAGGGTTCCTTTTTCCCCACAGCCCCTCCAGCATTTGTTATTAGTTGATTTCTTTATAGTAGCCATTCTTTCTGGAGTGAGATGGTATCTCAGTGTTGTTTTAATTTGCATCTCTCGAATGACTAGTGATGTTGCACATTTTTTTGTATATTTATTTGCCATTAGTATTTCTTCATCTGAGAAATGTGTATTCATCTCAGATGCCCATTTTTGGAGTGGGTCTTTAAATTTGGGAGGTCTGATTTTTTTGAGTTCTTTATATGTTCTCGATAGTAATCCTTTGTCTGAGGAACAGCTGGCAAACATTTTTTCCCACGTTGTGGGTTGTCTTTTCACTCTGTTGGTGGTTTCTCTTGCTGTGCAAAAGCTTTTTAATAAGATGAGATCCCAGTTATTGATTCTTTGGGATAGTTTCCGTGCAGTTGAGTTTTTATTCATAAAGTCTTTGCCTTCACCAGTGTCTTCAAGGGATTTACCTATCCTACCTTCCAGCAGATTTAATGTTTCTGTTTTAATATTTAGATCTCTGATCCATTTTGAATTTAGTTTAGTGCATGGTGAAAGATATGGGTCTAGTTTTAATCTTCGGCATGTGTAGAGCCAGTTTTTCCAGCACCATTTATTAAAGAGGCTATCTTTCTTCCACTGAATGTGTTTGGCACCTTTGTGAAAGATAAGGTGGCTTAGTATGTCTGGGGTTGTTTCAGCATCTTCTAATCTGTTCCATTGATCTTCAGGTCTGTTTTTTTGCCAGTACCACACTGTTTTTATCACAGTAGCTTTATAGTATAATTTCAAGTCGGGGATTGTGATGCCCCCTGCCTTGCCTTTGTTGCCCAGAATTGCCTTTGCTATTCTAGGTCTCTTCTGATTCCAAATGAATTTTAGGATTGTTTTCTCTAATTCTGTGAGCTATGCTGTTGGAATTTTGATTGGAATTGCATTAAATCTGTATAACAATTTTGGAAGTATGGCCATTTTCACTATATTGGTTCTTCCTATCCAGGAGCAAGGGATATCTTTCCGTTTTCTGATATCCTCTTCAATGTCCTTTTTCAGAGTACTGTAGTTTTCAGTGTATAGGTCTTTTACATCCTTTGTGAGGTTGATTCCTAGGTATTTCATTTTTTTGGATGTTATTGTGAAGGTTATTTTTTCCCTAATTTCTCTTTCAGTAAGTTTGTTATTTGTGTACAGAAAGGCTATTGATTTTTGAGTATTGACTTTGTATCCAGCTACACTACTGAATTTGCTTATTAAATCTAGCAGTTTTTTAGTGGAGTTTTTGGGGTGTTCTGTGTAGAGTATTGTGTCATCTGCAAATAATGATAATTTAACTTCTTCCTTTCCAATCATTATTCCCTTTATTTCTTTCTCTTGTCTAATTGCTCTGGCTAAAGTTTCCAGAACTATGTTGAATAAGAGTGGGGACAGTGGACATCCTTGTCTTGCTCCTGATTTTAGAGGGAAGGCTTTCAGTTTTTGGCCATTTAGTATAATACTGGCTGTTGGTTTATCATAGATAGCTTTTACCAGGTTGAGATAAAGACCCTCTATTCCAATTTTCTGTAGGGTTTTTATCATGAAAAGGTGCTGGACTTTGTCAAAAGCTTTTTCTGCATCTATTGAGATGATCATGTGATTTTTGTCTTTGGTTCTGTTAATATGGTGTATTCCATTTATTGATTTACGTATGTTGAACCATCTCTGCATCCCAGGGATGAATCCAACTTGGTCATGGTGTATAATCTTCTTGATGATTTGTTGGATTCTGTTTGCCAGTATTTTATTAAGGATTTTTGCATCTATGTTCATTAGGGAGATTGGCCTGTAGTTCTGTTTCTTAGTTGGGTCCTTCTCTGGTTTTGGTATCAGGGTAATGCTTGCTTCCAGGAATGAATTTGGGAGTATTGCTTATCTTTCAATTTCATTAAAAAGTTTGAGAAGTAGTGGCGTTAGGTCTTCTCTAAATTTCTTGTAGAATTCGGCAGTGAATCCATCAGGGCCTGGGCTTTTCTTTGTTGGGAGGTTTTTAATTACATCTTCAATTTCATTGGTTGATATTGGTTTATTTAGGATTTTTAAATCTTCTTGATTCAGCTTTGGTAATTCATACGAATCTAGGAATCTATCCATTTCTTCTGCATTTTCCATCTTAGTAGAATATAGATTTTTAAAATAGGTATAGATGATCTGGATTTCTGCAGGGTCCGTTGTGATATCACCCTTTTCATTTTCAATTGCATGGATTTGAGTCTTTTCTTTTCTTTTTTCAATAAGGTTGGATAAGGGTTTGTCAATCTTATTTATTCTTTCAAAGAACCAACTCTTTGATTCATTGATTCTTTGTATTGTTTTTTTAGTCTCCAATACATTAATTTCTGCTCTGATCTTTGTAATTTCCTCCCTCGTACGGGCTTTTGGCTTAACCTCTACTTCTTTTTCTAGAAGTTCAAGGTTCGCCATTAAGTTGTTTATTTGCGCTTCCTCTATTTTCCTAATATAAGTATTTAATGCTATAAATTTTCCTCTTAGGACTGCTTTCATTGTATCCCATAAGTTCCGGTATGTTGTACTGTCATTATCATTCAGTTGTAGAAAGTGTCTAATTTCTTCTTTAATTTCATCTGTGACCCATTGGTTGTTCAGGAGGGTGCTGTTTAATTTCCATGTGTTTAGGGAGTTTTTGTGATTTCTTTTGCCATTGATTTCCAATTTCATTGCACTATGGTCTGATAATATGCATGGGATAATTTCAATTCCTTTGCATTTACTTAAGCAGGTTTTATGAGCTAGTATGTGGTCTATTTTGGAGAACATCCCATGTGCAGCTGAGAAGAATGTGTATTCTGATGTTGTGGGGTGGAACACTCTGTAGACATCTACTAAGTCCATTTGTTCCAAAGTTTGGTTCAGTTCTATTATTTCATTATTGATTTTCTGTCTAGTTGATCTGTCTTTTTGTGACAGTGGAGTATTGAGATCTCCCAATATAATTGTATTAGTGCTTATTTGATTTTTCATGTCCTTTAGTACTTGTTTTATATAGTTGGGTGCATTGGTATTTGACGCATATATATTTATGATCGTTATCTCTTCCTCTTGGATTGTTCCCTTTACAAGGATGTAATGACCGTCTTTATCTCTCTGAATCATTCTTGGCTTGAAATTCACTTTGTCTGCAAAAAGAATAGCTACCCCTGCTTTTTTCTGGGTTCCTGTTGCATGGAGTACTGTTTTCCATCCTTTGACTTTCAGTCTATGAATTTCTTTCTGAATTAAATGTGTTTCTTGTATACAGCATATTGTTGGATCTTGCTTCTTGATCCATTTTGCCAGTCTGTGCCTTTTGATTGGTGAATTGAGACCGTTAACATTGATGGTTAAAACTGATATGTATTGACTTATACTTGTCATGATATTTTCCTGTTGTTGGTTCCCACTCTTTGTTTTTCCCCTTTCCTGCTATTCTGCCCTGCCTGGTGGATTCCTTCTGTTGGGGTTCCTATCTCTTTCTAGAATGTCTTTCAGAACATTTTGGAGTGCTGGTTTGGTGGTCATAAATTTTCTTAGATGTTCTTTGTCATGAAAGTATTTTATTTCTCCATCAATTTTCAAAGATAGTTTTGCGGGGTACATCAATCTGGGTTGAAAATTATTTTCCTTTAGAGCTTGAAATACGTCATTCCAAGCTCTTCTTGAATTGAGGGTTTGTGCTGAAAAGTCAGCTGTGATTCTGATGGGTTTTTCTTCATAGGTGATTTGTCTCTTCTCCCTAACAGCTTTTAAGATTCTGCCCTTCTGTTGAATTTCTGGGATCTTGACTATGATATGTCTGGCTGAAGTTTTTTTTTGATCATGTCTAGTTGGTGTTCTAAAAGCTTCACTTATTGGGGGGTCAAATTCTTTTTCTCTTCCAGGAAAGTTCTCCCTGATAATGTCTTTGAACAAGGTTTTAATGTCATTTATGCTATCTCCTGCTTTTTCATTTATTCCAATTATTCTTAAGTTGTTTATCTTTGAGTCATCTAGCATCTGCTGAATTGATTTTTCATGGTCCCTTGCTGTTTTTAAGAATTCTTTCTTTTCATGATCACTAATTGCAAGCCTGTCTTCTATATCTGATATCCTGTCCTCACATTGGCTTAATCTGCTACAAATACTTTCAATGGAATTTTTGTTCTCTTGGATATCTGCTTATTGCATTCTTTCTTGTGAGAAGAGTACGTTTGAAGGTCAAGTCACCCAGATACAAGCCACCAAATGAACAGTTGCCACATCCCCTGGCCCTCCTACGTCGTTTAGCTCACTTTTGAGAGTGAATTAAAGGACTTGGTATCAGATTGATCTAGGTGGTAACGTTGTACCGTCCCCATCCCTTCTTTCCTCTTCCGGTACTTCTGTTCTACTTCCATCTGTCCTTCAACTGGAGCGTTACCATATTATGTTGGTCCCATCAGGATGATAATAACTAATATTACTGAGAACTGATTTTCCTGTCAGATGCTGTTCTTAGCACTTTGTCCTTGTTATTTCATTTTGTTCTTTTTTTTTTTTTTTTTTTTTGTCGGTACCAGGGGGATGACCTCAGGACCTCGCACGCCAACAGGCACCCGTGCCACTGAGCGATATCACCGGCCCCTTTTTCGTATGTGGGTTCCGGGAGTCGAACTCGGGCCCTCGCGCTTGCAAGGCAGGCGCTTACGCCGCTGAGCCATCTCACCGGCCCTTCATTTTGTTCTTATGAAAATCCCATGAAGCTAGTAATATTATCCCCATTTTTAAAAGGAAGATATGGACAGAACAGATTTAACTAGTTGATTTAAAGTCACACAGGGCCTGTGCGTGGTGGCGCGTGCCTGTAATCCTAGCACTTGGGAGACTGAGGCAGGTAGATTGCTGCAAGTTCGAGGCCAGCCTGGACTACATAGTGAGTTCAAGGTTGGTCTGAACTACATGGCGAGACCCTGTCTCAAAATAAATAAATAAATAAATAAATAAATAAAGTCACACAGGGACTGAATTTCAAGGAACCCTGAATAACTAAAACAGCCCTAAAAACAAGATAGAGGCCTGATGCCTCCTGACTTCAAAAGTGTATTAAACAATTACAGTAATTAAAATAGTGTGGTACAAAATAAACATATGTGACATAAAGACAGACAAGTCAGTGGAATGAAATAGAGAAACCAGAAATAATCACTTGTATGTATTGTCAAATAATCTTCAGTAAGGGTGCCAGCACCCCTTAAGGGAAATCATTGTCTTCAACAAGTGGTGATGGGAAAACTGGAGATCCACATGCAGAAGAATGAAGATTGATTATTACCTTAAACCACTTGCAAAAGTGAACTCAAAAAGGATTAAGACCTAAACATAGACCTTAAACTATAAAAATTCTGAAAGAAAACATGGAGAAAAGCTTTATGGCATTGCATTCTGCAATAATTTCTTGGATATGACACCAAAAGCCCAGATAATAAGGGCAGAAGTGGACAAACGACACTACATCAAACTTGAAACCTTCTGCTCATCCAGGGACATGATCAACAGAGTGAAAAGGCATCCTAAGGCATGGAAGAAGATATGCAAATCTTCTAATAAGAGGTTAGTGCCTTCCCCAAAATATGAAGAACTACAACTCAAGAAAAAAACCTAATAAAAATAGCCAAAGTATTAGAATGAATACTTTTCCTAAAGTGATATAAGATGACCAAGGAGCATATGAAAAGATGTGCAGCATTACCAGTCATTAGGGAAATGCAACTCAAAACCATGAGATAGCATGTCACGTTCATCAAGATGGTTGCTCTCCAATCCAAACGAAACCAAACCAAAATAAAACAAATAAACACACACACACATATATTGGTAACTATGTGGAGAAACTGGAACCCTTGTACACTATTACTGGAACTGTAAAATGGCATGAATGCTATGGCAAACAGTGTAGCAGTTCGCAAAATTAAAAATAGATTTACCATACGATCCAGCAATTTCACTTCTGTATATATATCCAAAAGCATTGAAAGAAGGACCTTGATGAGATACTTGCACACCCATGTTTTACGGACTTTATTCACAACAAAAGATGATCCTAAAAGATACAAACAAGGAATATTCAAAGTAAAATGACAACAATATGCCAGGCTAAAACAAAAATATAAAGCAAAAACATGATGATATACCATTTCACATCCTGTGGGAGAGCTGGAATTAAAAAATCAGACTCAAATCAGTCAGTCAATAAAAGAACATCACATCACAGTTGGCAAGGATGTGGATAAATCAAAACCCTCTTACACTGTGATGAGAATGTAAGATGGTGCACTGTCTTCAAAGAATTGTCTGTCATTTCCTCAAAAAGTTAAACATAGAGTTGCCATTTAAGTCAGCAGTTCCACTCCTCGGTATTTGCCCAAAAGAACTGAAAATATGTCCATACAAAAACCCCCACAAAAATGCTCATAGCACCAATGTTCATCCCAAATGTTGATTAATGAATGGATAAACAAAATATTGTATATCCACACAGTGGACCGTTCCACCATTTAAGGGAATGAAGAACTATTATACAACATAGATCAGCCCTTAAAACATTAGGGTGAGTGAGAGAAGCCAGTTGTCTTAGTCTGTTCCGTGAGGCTGTAACAGAGCACCATAGCCTTGGTAATTTATAAGTAATAGAACTTCATTTTCATGGTTCTGGAGGCTCGGATGTCCAAGATCAAGGTGTGGCAGTTTTGGCAGGGGCCCAGCCTCTTGTCCAAGATGGCACTTGAACCCTGCCTCCTCACCTCTTAATACTGCTGTAATGCCAATTAAACGTCAGCATGAGTTTTGGAGAGTGTGAACATTCAAACTGTACAAGACATGCAAGAAAGCTTAAGCACGTAATTTCGTTATATGAAATGTCCAGAATAGATTAAGTACAGGAACAGGAAGTAGCTTAGTTGTTCCGCAAGGCGGAAGGACTTGGAGAGTTGGAGGAAGATGACACCATTGGGTATGAGATTCCGGTTTTTTTTTTTTTTGTGGGTACCGGGGGTCGAACTCAGGACCTCGTGCGCCAGCAGGCGCCCGTGCTACTGAGCAGTATCACCGGCCCTTTTTTCGTATGTGGGTACTAGGAGTCCAACTCAGGACCTCGCTCTTGCCAGGCAGGCGCTTGTGCCGCTGAGCTGTCTCACCGGCCGAGATTCCTTTTTGAAGGGACAAAATTATTCTAAAATTGTGGTAATAGTTGCTTAACTCTGTCACTACATGGAAAACCACAGAATTGTTCACTTTTAATGGGTGCATTGTATGGTATCTGAATTACACCTTAAAATGGTTCCCCCAAAAAGACCCATTGAATTTAGCTGGTTGATATCATAGGTTACTATAGTAAAAAGCAATCGTAATGGGATGATGGTGGCGAATGTCTAATTAGAATGGGTTTATGTGAAAACTTGCTGATTGAGGACACCAAAGATTAGAAACCTCAATGAGCGTTGGTGTAGAGAAACAGAGTAGTACCTGATAGAGGAAGTAGGACAGGAGATGTTTTTATTCTTTGAAAGAGATGCAACGGTATGTCAATACACTTGTAGGAAACATCCAATAAAACAGGAATGTTACTGATGTACTGATGCCGTGGGGCAAGGTCTGTGCGGAGTTGAGTCCTGTCTTAGTGCTGGAGTTTGGCAGGAGATAGGGCGTGGGTGTGGGTGCAGAGGCTGACAAAACAGCATAAACTGGGTCACTTCTGAGAGCACAAGTTTGTTTCTGAAAGTTCTGGAAGCATGAAAGTCCGAAAAATTAGGGTGCTAACTCTGTCAGGTTTCGGCGAGGCCTGCTTCCCCCACCAAGGCTGCCTTCCCATGGCTGCCTCACAAGGCGGGAGGGCCAGCATCTCCCGGGGCCTCTTTTCTGAGGACACTGCTCCCGTCTGCAGGGCTCCCCCGTTGAGCCCAAAGAGCTCACCTCCGCATCCTGTTGTAGACTAGGGTCAGCATATGAATTTGGGGAAACACAGACATTCGAAATGCAACTGGCCGTGTCTCTTCTTTCTCGTCAGAAGGTCCCAAGCTGAGCATGAAGGTGAAGAGATACTGGAGGTCTGGAGAAAGTTTAAAGGCTTAGGCGGATGGAGGCAGGATCGCTGGAGCGGACACGGTCCAGTCACCGCCAGGCCTGCGTGTTAGAGAGTGTGCAGTGACCCGGCATGCGTAGACAACAGCAGCCGTGAGGGGCTGTGGGCGACGTCCTCCGATGACTCGTTCACATCGGGCACTGAAGGAAGTCGGAGTGAGGCCGAGCCGAGTTACTGTTCATAGAGGATCCCCACCTCTCGCTGCAGTCCCTGCCAGACGTCAGGTGGCTTAGCCCCTGCGCGCGGTGCGCGCGTCTCCGAGTCCTTAGCGCTCTCCTAAAGGGGTCTCTGCGGCGCGTTGCTCCCCGCCCACCCTCCGGACCTCCCTAGACTCTGTTCTTCTCTTGGTTGAGTTTGCATGGTGAAGACACTCCAACGCAAAGTTAGGTGACGAGCATCAGAAAAATCAGTAAATGACAGCCTTCAGGGTAATAGTAATGAAATTTTTCACTCGAAACTTAGGAGTGAATACACAGTACTGTCTCCGCAGTGGCCGGTGAATTATACGCGGATGCAGCTCTAGCTCGCAGGCCACGCTGCGGCGCGGGGGGGCGGCCGTGTGTGCTCGCTCACTGCTTGCAGTCAACGAGAACCTGAACCGCGCGTGCGGGGAGAATTGCAGTAGTACAGGTCATACGTTCTCACTGATTTTCATAATCATGTCAGAAAGGCTTAATCTTTATTTTAAATTAATCCTGATTAGGAATAACAGCTTCTTTTTCTGTTTTTCCCCCAATTGTTTGTATCAAGTAGTTAAATCTTTAAACGACTACAAGTTCTTATTTTTAAAAGACCAGCAACATGTTTTCAATGAAGAAATCATTCTTGAACATCATAATTTTAAAGTCAGAATGGATAAGAGATTATCTAGTTACTTGATTTTACAAATGTGAAAATTTGGAGGAGCAGGACACAAAATTAAAGAATTTGCCTCAGGCCGGCACTCAGCTGTGGTTGTGGCACAGGCAGAGCTTGGACGCCGATCTTCACGGACTTCACCAGGCAGTGCTGGCACCCAGTTCGTAGATTCGTGAATGCGCACCGTTCAGTATCGGGATTTCTTTATGTATCACAAGGCAAGCTAATACAGCAACCGAGGCCGGTGGCGAAGACTTGCTAGGTGCTGCCCCGAGAGAAATGCCCAACACCACACACACTTCTCCAGTGTGCTGCGTGCAGCCACTTGGTATCTTGAGCCCGCAGCCTCTTCCCTGGATGTGGGTCTCCCTCTGAGGCTGGATCTTAGCGTGGCCAAAAGAGCAGGGAATTTGAAGTGTCAGAAACTTTGAATTTTAAGTGCCGCTTGTGTCACCTAATTGGTGTAGAGCCGTGGACATATCCACTTACCTTCTAATGGGTCATTTTCCCACCAATGAAACGGCAACAGTGACTATACTTACACACAAGGTGTTTGTATTTATCACGTGTTGTGACTGTAATGCCAAAATTTTTTGAATATTTACAGTGTACCAGACACTTTATCAATCAAAATAACTAAATACTGTGCAGGTGATCTTGTTTAAAAAAATTACCCAAGAGCCTGTGTGTAAACTTTTCATTTATTGATGAGTTATTTTAATTTCATATATACTTTATTTTATTTATTTATTATTTTTTATTTATTGGTGGTACTGGGGATTGAGCCCAGGACCTTTTTTCATTTTTTATTTTGAGACAAGGTCTTACTAAGATACTAAATTGCTCAAACTGGGCTCGAACTTGGGTGTGATCTTTCTGATTCAGCCTCCTAGCATGCTGGAGTTATAGGCATGCACCATGATGCCCTGCTAATATAATTTTAATTTTGTACTTTATATTCTCAAAATATTTTCTCCTGTTTCCCAAGCTTTTTTACTTTTTTAAACTAAAGATAATTTAAGTGCCTGAAATTTTAAAGGTAAAAACTAAAGTTCTGTTAATTATTTTTATATTGCTTATACTGTGATAACTTGAAAGACAAATTGGAAAATCTCAAGGTAGATCATTTTAGTATACAAGTTCTCAAAACTTATGAAAATCAGGCAAAATATAGTATACATGATTGAAAATATGCTGCCTTTGGAGCAGGTTTAAAAATATATACTTGGATTCGCCTAAGCTTTGTTAAATGTTGGATGCATTAATAAAGAGACCCGGGTCATATTTGTAACTGGGCTTCCTGCTTACCAACTACTTTTTTGTGGGGGTACCAGGAATCGAACTCAGGACCTCGAGCTTATCAGGCAGGTGCTGCACTGCTGAGCTACATCCCCGCCCCCCTTTACCAACTACTATAACTAGACTAATGAACACACACATACAGAGAAACGAACATCCTCAAAATTAAAAACTGTTAATAACAAATCGAAAATTTCAGATGAAAATATTTATTTCAGCAAAATATACGTTATATATTTTATTTTTGAGAGAGTCTTGCTGGCAGTTCAGGATAACCTTAAACTCACTAGGTAGCCCAGCCTGGCCTCAAACTCATGGCAATCCACCTGTCTCAGCTCCCACAGCGCTGGGATTATAGGCATCCACCATCACACTTGGCTCATTATTATAAATATTAATACAAGGAAATGTATGGAGGTCAGTAGTGCTTAGTATTTTAATATCAAAACATATGAATGATTTTAGTCATAAATGATTTAATCCTAATGTTAATGTTAACGATTGATATACCTAAATAAAAAGATCCCCCCATTTTGTCAAGGCTGTTATTTTCCTAGACTCTAATTAGTTGGAGAAATCGATCTTATTACCTATAGAGTTCTAAGCATTGCTGGTGATTGGATTGTCTACGTTGAAGTTAAAGAAAAGCTCAAGATGTATTGGCTCTGTGTCTTTGTTTTGTTCTTGTACGAGAGAATGCCCTCTCGGCCCACAGAGGAAGCATAATGGAGAGAAAATCTAGGGCAGGAGGAAGAGGTATTTTGAGAAGAGGTTAACACCCCAAATATGGAAAGGACCAAACAACTTGATGGCACGATAACAACTTGGTTAACAAATGAGCAAAGGACCCCAATAGATATTTCTCAAAAGAAGACATACAACTGCACAACACATCTGTGAAAGAATGCTGAGCATCATTAATCATCTGGGAAATGTAAATTAAAATCACAGTGAGATCGTCTAACACCTGTCAGAATGGCTATTATCAAAAAGACAAAAGATAAGTGTTGGAGAAAAAGGGACCATACACTGTTGGTGGGAATTATGAACTATTACAGCTGTTGTAGGAAACAGTATGGAGGTTCCTCAAAATTTACAAATAGAGCTACTGTGTGCAGCAGTCCTACTTTTGAAGGGACACTTGGGCCCCCATGGCATTGCAGTGTCACTCACAGTAGCCAAGATACGAAATCAACCTAAGTGTTTGTCAACCGACCAATGAATAAAATGGCACGGCACAACTGAGTACTGTTTACCCTTTCAGAAAGAAGGAACTCCTATTATTGGCGACAGCATAATACTGCAGGACATTTTTTCGTGTGTGTGGGTACCAGGGGTTGACCTCAGGACCTCGCACGCCAGCGCCGCTGAGCGATACCACCGGCCCTTTTTTCGTATGTGGGTTCCGGGAGTCGAACTCAGGCCCTCACACTTGCCAGGCAGGCACTTACGCCGCTGAGCCATCTCACCGGCCCCTGCAGGACATTTTGTTACATGAAATAAGACTGACACAGAAAGACAATACTGCAGGGTCCCTTGTTGTCATCGTCGTTGTTGTCGTCCTTGTTATTGTCATCGTTGTCATCGTCCCATATTATCATCATCGTTATTTGAAATAATGCTAGTCTTGGGTAGATGTATTATTGGTGTATGAGGAGGTGCTGGGTGTATCCACCCTTCTTTAACCTGTGGTAACATTCATCAAATGGTGGGCTGGAATTAATTTCATAATGGGGAACCTTGGAGCAGACTTAAGCCCCTGTGTGAAGCTAAGTGACCAGGATTGGAATGGACTGTACTCTGTTTGAACAGTATGCTGTGTTCTGAAAGCTGAGCGAGCTACAAATTTCTGTTAAGATATGAAATAGTCACAAAACTGTCCTTACAGAATATTACTTGTAGACACACTTCCTCACGAAAGTGGAAAGATGTGTCCATGTAATCTCCTGCATTCTCGCTGAAAATGGAGACATAACTAGATGAGAAAGAACCACCAAGTCCTTCATTATCTCAAGCCGTGCTTGTTTTGCACAGACAGTCATCCTTTTCCCTTGGTTTTCTCTTTTGTTTTTATAAGATAGGCACTTAGGGGTTAGCTGTGTCTTAGCATATATACAAAAGTGCATGTATATTTTTGCTGAGCCACCCACCACTGCTTCTGCATGCTAAGAGGGCTATTTCCTCACTTTTTGTATTCTTTATTGTAGCATGCATGCTTCAAATTCTATCTCATTGTTTTTTAAAGTATTATTTTCTTCCTACATGACTGCTTACTGAGGCCCACCGTAAACAAATACCCCTGTGCGTTTAGGGTCCCTTACAGCTTTTACAGCCCTTGGGGCATTGCCCTCGATGAATAACTGTGCTCCACAGCCTCACTGCCGTGGCAGTTCACATTCAGCCGTGGCACACGGACGTCCAGTGTGCAAACTCCTAATGCAGCTGGGGCAAATCAGATTTTCTCTGCTCTGATTAATTTTTCTTTGAGATTTTATAGCATTTGTAAAATAGTTTAAAATTATAACATTAATGCTTGTATTCATGTGAGCAATAATTTAGATTGTCTTCATAAATTCATAATTTACTTTATTGTCATTTAACAGAGAAGTGGATAAACAGTAACTTTCATAGAGATTATACCCACTTGTCTTTGTGCGTCTTAAAATATCGAGCTTCTAAACTATTATCATTTTAGCAGTTTGTTCAAAGAAATTAAAACTTTGATGGAAGATGAGCTCAGGAGATTGGAACATCAATTCAGGTGTACTTGGCATAGCAGTTCATTAACTATGTGTTAATTATGTATGATTACTCCTGGAAAGCTATAGTGGCTTCGTCATTTAGGTTGCTTCATTAAATCATTAATTTTCTTAGAGGTAACCAGGCCTGACATAATTAAGTCATCTCAGCCTCCACAGATTTTTATCTTCCCATGATGTAGAGAGCGCTGAGCGAGTTAAGGCGTGTGACTTACTCCCTTTTTATATTGATTTAGATGTTAGCATTATTTGTACTAGTTTGACAAGTTTGCTTTACATACTCTAGTGAATGTGTATCTTGTAATTGTTGACTTCCTGTTGTAGCGCGGCTTTCTCCTCCTTTGTAGCAGCCCATTCATGTGTCTCAACCACTTCTCACCAACAGCCACTTGACCCATGGCTACATGACGCTGCTTGAGTTTATCAAGAAGGTCATTTCTGAGGGAGGCGTTGATGGATCCAATCCCCAGGTATTGTGTTCCTTTAGAACCTTTTCCAGCCACGCAGAGAACGCTGTTTTCGGATTCTCTAGGAGCAGCCCTGGAAGTCTTAGAGAACCCGCAGCGCACGAGCAGTTGTTGAGCACCAGCCGGTGAATCAGCAGACGGGCGGCCTGGGCTGCACCACTTGGGTCTGTTCAGATTTGCGCTGCGTTCTCAGGGGGTGCCAGAAGATACACACATGCATTGTCAACACTGTTTAAATAGCTGTTGGTAGCTTCTGGGATTATTAAACCTGCAGCATTTGAAAATTTCTATATAAATTTTTCATGTTTCTGTCATTCAGGCCTTAATTTCAAATTACCTTACGTGTAAGAATTATCTTAAAATTTTATCTCTTATTTTATAATGTTTTGATTGTTTCACAATAAAAGATATATTTTTATTTGCTATATTAAAACATTTTATAGCTTAACTCTTTTCTGTAGCTCTAATTTTAAATACTTTTTCCATTTCCCACTAATAAAGATGTTCTGGTTAGTTTAACTTAAGATGAGGAAATTTTTATTTTGAAATATCATGCCTTTTAAATTTGTTCCCCAGTGATTTAATTGCATTTGCAACTGAGAGATCTGCACCCCACTTACATTATTTTAGCAGAAATTTTCCACAGCACCATTATTTTTATTGACAGACAGAGAAGCCAAAAACCTTATTTTTGTCATTTTTATCTACGTTCGTTTTCAACTCATAGACTGTGAAATATTCTTATAAACTTTACTGCTGTACTTAATAGTTTCTTGATTACAAAAGAAATAATTTTTAAATCTAACTAACAGTCTTACAGGATGTTGTAAATACTTGTGTGCATTTGGTGAAGCACAGATACGCTGTGGTGGCCTTTGGCTTTCCATAGAATTTTGTTTTGCTAAGATGCTAAGACTGTGGGTACCCTGCCCTCCCTTTGCTGCCAGTGCTTGTCTGGAGAGGTAAATTGGTCCCTGACAGACACCTCTCCCCAGAGCGGCGGTAACCATGGAAACAGGCATGTCATAACAGTTCCTGTGGCACAGTGTGCAGGGCTGCTGCTTGTGCAGGATGGAGACACATCTTCTGAGAGCAAGACATTTTATAGAATGCAGAAAAGTAGAGACAAGAGCAAAGGGTTGTGTGCACGCACACACAGATACACCTAAGAATCCTGACTGAGTAAGCTAGCATCAGAATAGACGTTTTGTTGTCTTGTTTAGTTGAATATGAAAAAAGCACCGTTTTCAAGAAACAGTACTTTTTTTTCATGAAAATTGATAGATAACAAGTGAGCTATCTTGATTCTCTGCACTATTGATGTTCATAAAGATTGAACAGGATTGAGGTGACATTTCTATGATGAATACCAAGAATGCTTGACATTTTAAAATTAAAATAAACTAGTAGGCTGTTATAAAAGTACACTTCCCATTTTACTAAAACTAAATACAGTAATAAATTTCCATATCATGAAATTATAGATTAAATTGTTTGCTGAATTACTGAATCTATACATCGGTCTCAGAAACTTCAGATGAATTTAAGAAGGCATAAAAAGGCATTTATCAAGCATTCCTTTAAAAAGTATATTCCCAAATTAAAATTACATCTTGACACTGAAATAAATCCTACTTTTTAAAAAGAAATTTTAATCTTATTTTATCACTGCAATTCCAAATAAACTGAACTAATTGGAGACAACAAATAGAAATACACTCTAAGGAGCAGGATATTATAATATACCTTATAATTAACTCCTGTGGTTAGTTACATGGTGTAGCTCATCTGTAAAGATATCTGGGGTGGAGCCATTTACAGATTGCTGGCACAGCATCACTTGTTTTTAAGTTGGACTTTCAAATATCTAAGAAACATAGTACAATAAAAATAAATTTGAACACTGATTTTTCTTGCAAAACTAGATTAAATATGTTAGATATTCACAAGGAAGAAATGTACTGTGCAGCTGTCAGTAATTTTTTTTTTTCAAACCTAATCGTGCCACGCGGTGTGCTCTCTGCTACGTCCCAAGTGACGCAGGAGACTGTGATTCAGCCTTTGCTTTTCTCTTACCATCATATTTTTAAAAATCTTAACTGCATCTGTTGTGTTGAAGTATTAAGTTCAGTTGTGTTGCAGGCTGCTGTGTACCTTCTGACTTGAATGTCTTCTCACTCATTCATTCTCTGACGTAGTATTTTCCTTCTTTCTGTTTGTGCGTGTCAGCGTGCCTGACCTTCTGCCCTACTCTGGTCCTTTGCTCAGCAGTGCTCTCGTTACAGACTTTTCACAGGTACTTTTACTGCATGGTAGGTAATGGAGACCATGGGCGAAGGTGAGAGTGCCCGATCTGTAGTTTCTGAAGCGCAGATGGGAACAACACGGCGTCGCTGTCCATCAGCTTTGGATCCCATTCTGACATCTAGCTGTTTTGCAGGGAGGTGGGAAGCTCAGCTTCCTTTCCTAGGTTGCTCTTGCTGTGGGGAATCTAACTTATTTATTGTAAGCTGGCTAACAAGAGAGAACAAGCTCAGAAATGACAAAATGACATTTTTGCCATTTTACTTAAATTTTGAAGTTATAAGTAGTAAAAAAAAAAAAAGGAGTATCCTCACATAGTTTACGGATATCTTGCACAGATTTCCCAGGGACATATTCGTACTTCCAGCGTGTATCTTGGTACGTCTGTTGGCTTCATTTCACTCAAGTAATGCAGAAATAAAAACAAAAGTGTTCATGGACGATCAGGACCCTAACATGGACCTCCTAGGTGGTTGTCTACCCTGACTGTAACACAACCCAAGAGGACACTGGACCAACTTCCTTGATTCTGCCTTATTTCCAGTTCTTGGTGTCAGGAAGTTTTGCCTAAATGCTTAGAAAATTTCCATTTTTTATTATCTCGTTTTTATAGTCTATCGAGGCCTACATGTCCCTTCATATATTCAAAGAATTGTGTGGAATTAAAGGACAGTGTTCTATTCTATCCTTACAACTTTATAGATGAGAAAACTATGGCTTAAGGAATTGGTAGTTGACCCTCTGTTCCATATGTGTGGATGCAGTCAACTGCAGATTGAAAATCCATGAAAACATCTTCCTCTGTTCTTAACATAGACCTTTCTTGCCTTGTCCTTATTCTCTAAACAGTACAGTGTGGCCTCGGTTTACATGAGTGTTAGCATCATATCAGGTACATCGCCTTAAACCTAGAGCTGATTTGAAGCACATGGAGGATGTGCCTAGGGTCTGTGTGAATTGTGAGTCTCTCACATCCAGGACTCTCGTATCCACCGATTCGGGCATCCTGGAGTCGCTTCTCTGGGTACCAAGAGGTGCCTGTGTGTGGTGCCCGGGATCACAAGTCTATCTAGTTATGCAGCCCACCCTGTAGGGCTGTGACTCATCTTACCTAACCACTGTCCCATGGGTTTTCCTCTTCTAGCATTTGAGTGTTTTATTCATTCTTCCTACTTCTATTTGTCAGTAAATTCTGCTTGAAAAAAATATACAAACTCAATTTTCATTTGTAGTATCAAGGAGACAGATACATTACGATGGGCCATAACTAATTGCTGATAAATGTTATGAGTGCTATTTTACAGCAACTGCAAGTCGTCTATTTTAGGATCTTGTTTCATCAGAAGTCACATTTAAAGTGGCATATATCCCAAATATGGCTTTAAGAAGGAACATCTTTTTTCCAACTAGAATCGTAGTAATGATTTTTCATGTGCCAGTTTTTGTTAACACTTCTTTCTTTTGCCTAGTTTTGCTAGATTGCTAAGGAAAGCATTTACAAAACATTTGTTCAGCTAGAATAACCCAAACAGTAGAATGTATTATAAACACATATGTTGGCAAACACTTACTGACAATCATCCTGACTTTTTTTGATAATTTAAAAATGTTTATTCCTGGGCCAGTGATATAGCTCAGTGGCATAAGCGCCTGCCTGGCAAGCATGAGGTCCTGAGTTCAACTCCCGGTACACGCATATACAAAAAAAAAAAGTCTATTCCCAAGAATATTGGTCACTATTATTATGACCTTAATATTAGTAGCTCAAGTTCTAAATATTTGCCTGTTAAATTTTATGAAAAATGTTGAATTTAAAATATTATTATAAAAATAGCTTCAAAAACAAAAACTAGAGGCAAGTGTAAAATGTAACACCAAAAAGTTAAATATCTTTCAAACAAAGGAGCAGGCACAGGTCAGAATAATTTAAATGAGAAATATTGAGCAATTTATAATCTATTGAAAAGCAATTTTTAATTCTAAGAATGGGTTTGTAAACATTTTAGTTTAGATTTTACCTATGATTTCTTATATATCATTTTAACTTTCTCAAACATAATTCTTAGAGAATCACTGTTAAAATTTAGAGACAATTTAAAGCTTGAGGCATACTCTGCATATTTTCCAAAACTGAAAAAAATTAGTTATTGTAGTAAGTAATTAATTTAGAGACAGGGTCTTGCAGTGTTGCCAGGCTGTCCTCAAACTCCTGCACTCACTGATCCTGTGGCCTCAGTCTCCTGAGTAGCTAGGACTACAGACAAGCTACTGTGTCTGACTTGGTTCTGTTGTGTTTCTGTGCTCTTGCCATCTAAAAGATTGCCTATATAGTGCCTTATTACTATTACTACATATTTTTTTACATGTCTATTGCATCATCTTCCTGATGTTATAAATAAAAATAAGAGCTAGCAGATAAAAGAGATTGTCTTATTGATTAACAAAACCTTACATGTCTACCTCCATCCCACTTTCTTTTAGAAAAAACAGAAAAATATCTTAAGAATAGGAATTCAGAGCCTCGGCTCGCCCTTATGGGGAGATGACGCTTGCTGTGCAGAGACCTGTGACAGCAGTCGCAGCCTCACCAGGTTCCTCTACGTACTCCGCGGTCTCGTGCGAACCTCACTCTCGGCCTGCGTGGTCACAATGCCAACACACCTGATCCGGGTAAGACCTCAGTGACCGCTTTCCCTAAGTGGCAGAAAAATGGTATGACGTAGTGGGTAATTCCATTTCCTTGATTAGTGCTGATGTTGGCTGTCTTTCATGTGCTTGTTCACCATTTTAATATTTTGTCCATTTTTAGTTGTCCAGTTGTAAAATTTCTTATATATTTTAGCTAAAATTTGCAGTAATTTTCTTCTGGCCTATGACTTGCCTTTTCTTAATGGTGTATTTGTGGAGAGCCAAAGTAATAAATCTTGATGAGGTTGAATTCATCTGTTTTTTTAATGGCTAATTCTCTGTCACCCCTTCAGTCCCACCAGTCTTTGGTCTCGTCAAGATCTTTGTCTCATGTTTTTTCAACATATTTTGTAGTTGTATCCTGTATTAATGGATCAATATATTCCTATTTGAATTTTTTACACAATTTATTATTTATTTATTTATTTATTTTTTTGTGGGTACCGGGGGTCGACCTCAGGACCTCACACGCCAGCAGGTGCCTGTGCCACTGAGCAGTATCACCGGCCCTTTTTTCCTATGTGGGTTCCGGGAGTCGAACTCAGGACCTCGTGCTTGCCAGGCAGGCGCTTATGCCACTGAGCCATCTCACCGGTCCTACACAATTTAAATTCATGTTCTCAAATAGCTTTTGGTTGGTTAACATTCTAATTATGGTTTCATACTTTACATTCACTCATTCTCTTTTTATTATTGGTACTACTAATTAAAGTACTTATTGTCTGCTTCATGTACTTGAAGACACGTGCTTCATGTACTTCAGTATCTAATACTGTATGCTGTAGTCTTTGTGAAGGCAGGTCCTGAGTTTATACATTCCTTTATATAACTTCATGACAGTGACGTCGTATTAAATGTGATGGAACTTCTTGGCACAATGCCTGGGCTTTTCCTAGATGTTCAATACATGCGAATTCAATGCATGTTGATTCTTACTTGGAAAACCATTTCGGATACCTAATTATTGAAACTATTTATGTGATTTTAATATCTTGCTTCTAACACACCCTAACCTTACTTTCAAATGAAAAGTTTGTTAAAACATCATATTAATTATACATGGTATTACAATCTCAATACTATGACTGACAGGTCCGGCATACATCGTAAGTGAAGTTTGACTCCTTGGCAGAAGAAGTCATTTCTAATAGTCAAACAATCCCTGCAAAAAGAATCCACTGCTGGTGCCTGCTGGTGTGCGAGGTCCTGAGTTCGACCCCTGGTACACACACACACACACAAAAATTTGTATATATAATTTTTCAAATTTACTCCAAAGAAACCTGTGCAAGAAAAAAATGGGGAAAAAAAAGAGAGAGAAAAGAACGCTTTTTAAAAGCCACTTTGTTGGTGCTCATTTCTGGTACTTGGAGAAGAGATTGCAGCCCTGCCGTAGAGGTTGGGACAGTGATTCTGCCTGCTGTGTTCAGGGGTACAAGAGTGGGGCTGCGAGGTGATGTGGATGAGCCTGTCCACTACGGCAGTGATCCCTGCACAAGGAGGTGAACTGGGAGCTGGACAGGAAGCTGTAGCTTAACTTTGATACTGTCCAAATACATCTCAGCCCTAATGCAACTAGAAGAAATGTAGATTAAATTTGCGCCTCTTAACATATCAATAGAGAGGCTCCTTTGAAATGGAAATAACAAAATAGGTCACACTTGGTGATGAGTTAAAAGTTACACACTGTGACCAAGAATTAAGGCATGTTTCTCAAAATAGAAAGTGTCTTTTTAAAAAAACTACAGCCTTCTGATATTTTCACATTTTTTGTGTTCTTTTCCCCAAACACTTTGGCAAAGCTAACCGATAATAGTCTTCTGGCCCATAATTCTCTTATTCTTTAAACATGATGTCTGACCATGTATTTGTTTTGATATCAAAACGTTTAGGAGAAAATGTAAAACTTAATAGTTTGATCAAACCAGTCATGATACAAGTGGGAGATAAAACTCTTTATAACTTTTAAAGCCTGGCAAAGAAAATAGGCTAAGGAAAGAGAATAACAGCGATAACCAGTATGCCTGGAAATCTGGTCATAGATCCATGAATACACCAAACCAGGACACTGTATTTATTTAATTAAAACATACATAGTGGCCGCTGTGGGCCAAGTGTTGTCCTAAACTCTTTCCAAGTACTAATCTGGTGCTTATACTAACCCCGTATGTTGGGTACTCTCTTATCTGTTCCCAAGGCCACACACAATCTAATGCGGGCAGCATTTGGACTCCAGCAGCCCCTGTTGTTACTGCACTCTGCCCACCATGGTGTGCTGCTTACTGAGCAGAACTACTGACATAGCGTCTCAACGCTGAGACGACAGCTAAGTAGAGTGAGACCCAGTGACGCAGGGACCTGCACTCCTGGAGGTTCAGAGACTCCATGGGTTATTTGTCTGACCTCTCTGACCCTCCGCTTCTTCCTGTCAGGATGGGGCCAAAACCCCCGTTCAGAGGATTAGCAGTAACATGTGGCAACCCAGTGCTGGCACTCAGGTTATGTTAGCAGTTGTCACCTTCACTATTTATGACTTAAACAGACCTCCAGAACGGAGAATTTGAATAGTGTCTCATTCAGTGCTTATTAGAGAAACAGATGTAATACAAGATGTGCAAATACAGTGGTGCCTCCGTTCACAAACTCAGTTCTCTCCATGATTCTGGTTGCAAACTAAACTGGACGAGAACCAAATCAAATTTCCCCATACAGTCAACATTGAACATAACCATTCAGTTTGATTTGGTTCTTGTCTAATTCTGTTTGCATCCAGAATCGTGGGAAGAATCAAGTTCATGAACCAAGATACCACTATATACAGTATAAGGATTTACAAAATAGATTTTACATTGGCCGCCCACAGAGTCAGGTGTGGAAGAATACAGGAGCATGCCCGAGATCCGAAGGATCCAGCGGAAGGCCTGGAGCTCAGGGTAGTGTGCCATGTGAGTCTGTATCAGGAGGCCGAAGGGTCTGTGCTGGAAGCCAGGAGACCATGTCCAAGGTGAAGGTGAAGACTGGAGCTCCCCCAGAGAGACAGGAGCGAGCCTTCCTTCTGCGTTTCCCTTTTATTCCACTCAGGCGACAGCCCTATTGGTTGGTGCCACTCACACCCAGGGTGGGTCCCCTCAGCCATATCCAAAACTACCCTGATCCAATTTAGGTGGGCCTTCTTACTCAGGTTGACACAGTTAACTGTCACAAACAGATCAGTCTGCAAAAACTAAGATGTAAAGTCTGCCACAGGAAGAGAGGGAGCAGGTCTCTGGCTCTGTGGTAAAGCATGCACTTAGCATTCTCATGGCCCTGGATTCAGTCCCCAGCACAAAAAGGTAAACATGAGAATGAGGGAAGTCTTCAGTGTCCTGGCTTTTTTAATGAGGAACATTAGCAGGGTCTTCTCATGGGAGAGTCGAGAGAGACAGCAGGTGTAGATGAAGTGAGATCTCCATTCAGATCTTCATAGCATCACCATTTGTAGCAAAACTCTTAACTTCAGATATGTTTCCTTTCTGCCATGACCAGTGCCATCTCTGGAGACTGCAAGTTTAAATGGTGATTGAATGACTAAGAGTCATTTAGCTTATACCTTGGTTCAATATATAAAGCAGAGACTGTTCTAGGCACCCAAGGGGATACAGGGTTGAACTTGACAAAGTCCCTGTCCCATGGAGCTCTTTCAAAGACGCGTGAGCTGGGATGAGGCAGAAAAGCACTGTCTGTAGGTGCTTAGCTTGAGCTCAGGGGTTGGCAGGAGTTCGTGGCATGCAGGAATCAGAAATGTAGTGTGACATCCTTGGGAACCGTGTCATATAAGTAAACATCTGTAGATAAGGGAACACTAGATTAAAAGCCTATAAGACATCTTCATCTCTTCAAGGGTAAGCCAGCCAATCATTGTTCTTTTTTTAGTTATTAGCATTCTGTCAGATGTGTACAATAATGATTAGTTACCCTTTATTGTACTTTTGGCATGCTTCCCATGTTTAATCTCATTGTAGGGAAGGAACACATAGTTAAGGAAATTGCAAAGAGAGGGAAAAGTTAAAATAGGGAAAATAATGACGTAGATTCAAAACTGATTTTAACTGTTACAGTAAGACTTTTGCAAGTAGGGTGAACTAGAACAATTTTTAGATTTGCATTCAAAATATTTTGTGTTCAGCCTTACAACTTTAAACATGAATATTTTATTTACTTTACATTAAAGATTATTTCCACAACACAGGAGATGACAAGCATACTCTGAAGCAGATGTATAAAAGTAAATTCTGAATGTCTTAAGAAAACACTAAAATTATTTTCCAAATGTATCACGAATGCCTTAAAACGTACATAGTCTGAAACAGTTTACCCTGTGAAGAAATAGTATTGTTACTCACATAGCCTTTCTGTAGAATGCAGTTTTAGCGTCTGCCCAAAGATATTGTGCTGAACTGCATGTGAACGTGGCTCTGTGAAAACCAGACTTTGTTCTACCCTGCACTGTGGAGGAAAGCATCATTAGGGGAGAGAACCCGGACGGGCGGCGCCCCTGATCCATCCGTGCTACTCCGTTCCCAGATCCCCGCTGGGCGGCCGCTCCCCTGGCCAAGAAGCCTGTTAAGGAGCCCGGAGCGTGTGAACAGCCCCCACGTTCAGGCTTAATTGGTGAGGACAGCGAGATGAGCGGACAGTGGAGCATGTGGCCGCTCAGACTCGGCAGAGACAGACCTTCAGTTACAATCACGCAGCTGCTGCATTCTCAGCACTCAGCTGTGCAGCTCTGCTGTCCAGGGCGGGAGGCGTGGACGGCAGAGGAGGGAGAGGGAAGGCTGCGTCTGAGAAGAGCCACCAAGCCCTCGCCGAGACCCTTCCTGCACGCACCTAAAACGAGCGCGTGTCCATATTAAAGGTGGTTATGTTTCAGCTGCACTGCACGTTTTACTGCTTTTTTTCTGTTTACTATTAGAAACAACAATATTTCTCTTCCCTTGGAAACTTTTTAATGAGATTTTTATTTTTCAAAGTGGTCACTTTAAAGTAGTTACAAAAATAAGACACTTTGGTTTCCCTATCTAGCAAGATAAGCAACTTGAGACTCTTTCTGGTGTATAATTGGGAACTGACTGACTTCTAGTGAAATTCATCACCCGCTTTCAAACTATGTAACCATGTTGTGCCTTTTAATTTTATTTTCCTTCCTAGTATGCTTGAGAAGAACCAATAACATTTGTTCTTTGGGAAAATAAAAACGTAATTTTGTGACTTACTATGATTTTATTAGCAAGGTGAAAGGAAAATTCCTTCTGGCTTATGCATTTTTTAACACACTCTGGACAGGTTGTTCTTCATTTGTATTTTTTATTGATTAAAAGCATTTTTACCTAAAATCATTAAGAAATAAATATTGAAGCACTTAGAATTATAATTAAAATAGGAAAGACTATGTATCTGTACTTTTCTCAAAGCATTTCTTTCAAAAGAAAATTGACTTATGATAGCTAATTTTATTCAAGCTGTCATAATCTATACTTTTAAGCAATTTTTGAATATAAACCTAGTAAGTTTCTCTTTAACCACAATAATGCAGGAATGAAGACTTCTTTGCTATTCTTGATAATAATAAATATTTTCATTCTAAAAAGTTCTAAGTGTTGCCATCATTTAATATATTTGCTTAGAGAACACTAGTTGGTAAGCTAAACTTTATTTTATTCAGATTTCAGATTTGAAAATAGACAACAGCACATTTTTATTTGTTGTCATTGGAATTTGGCTAGTTAATAGGCCAGTGCAGTTTTTAGTGTATAATCACTGTTTCACAGCACACTCATTAAACTCTCTTCCGCTGTCTCACTGAAGAAAACCATTACCAGCATTAGTTCGCTTGTCCGGGGGTGGCGAAACTATGGCACACGTGCCACAGCGGGCTGTTTGTTATCACTGAAAGCTCTAAAAGATTCGCCATCACAGGTTATACCAAGAAAAATTTATTTTCCACTGAAAAGCGTAAGAAAGGGCCTTTTCACAGTATATGTCTCTTGAAAATTGAAGGAAGTACAAATTGTTATTTTAATTGACAGCTTTTCAAATAAATCTATAATATTCATATATTAGAGCTTGAAACCTGCTGAAGGGAATGATACAGTGTGTTTCCAGGAAAAGAAATTCAGAACGAACCTGTTCACATTCACAAATTTTCGTGCTCATGCTGAGTATTTTATCAGCTAAACTCTAAGTCAAGCAGTAGAAGCCTTTAGAAATAACCACTGTATGGGATTGTGAAATGTGGACTCCACTGGCCTTGCGAATTCCTCCCAGTGTGAAATGTTTTATTCTTAGAGCAAGAACTAAGAATAATTGCTTGGTGAGCGGACAGCAGACTTGTGTGAGTTCACAGCCATAAAACCTGAGGGAAAATCTTTCTGTAGTCGATCTGAGCATCATTACAAGAATGCATGTCCCCACCTTCAGCTGTACATTTTAATCTACTTCAGTGGTTTTTGAATGTACTTTATTAAGGAAAGTATTCAAGGGTTAAAATTATAGATTTGACCTCTTAATCATAGCTATCAATTATTAAAGGATAAAGCTATGTATTCTGCATCTTTTCATGAATTCCTTCCTTAATCAAAATATTCTCAACTGAGAATCTGCCTTTAATATCTCTAGATCTTCACTGCTCTAACATGGACCCTAGGAAATTGGCACAATTAAAAATTTACAAAGGCAGTTTTTAAAAATGAATGGAATCATATTAAATCCATTTTAATTTTATGACACATTTATCAAACTCTAATAACTTCTAATAACTATATCTAGTGAGTTGTAAACAGAGTCTATTTTTCTTTAAAATAGGACTGTATTTCAACTCTCTTATTGTAGGCTTGTAATTTATAAACTCTTACAGCTCCAAATTTTTTTCTTCTGTTTCAGACTATACATACTAGCATCTGTTTAATTTTTTAAATCAAATTGTAGCTTGTGTACATTGTACGTATACTATAAATTTGATTTACTCATCAAGGATGATTGAAACTTAAAAAAAACTAAATTATCTATGAATTTCTGTCTACATGGAGCATCTACAGTAGTATATGTATCATTTTGTCTTAGGGTAAATATGCATATTAAATAAGAGCAGGATAGACTTCAAAAGAAAAAAGTACCATTTAGGAACATTCTGTCACACTTAATCTAACCAAGGCATATTCAGTAAGCCACAAAAATAATAACACTTCTGGATTTTTCTTTCCCTGCAGTAGCTTTGTGTGTCGTAGCTCATATCATGATTCATGTGCAGTTCCTGGCGTGCTCATAGTTACTAGCTAAAGGGCTGTTAAGGCCAACTTCCCCAGTGCATCTCGGATATAAATGGTGAGTGTCTCATCACGGTGTGGAGATCGAGTCATCTGTTTGCATGTGTGGAATCTTTGGCTGCTGGGCTGCGTGGTCTTCATAATGCCCAGTGCCCAGGCATGGACACAAGTGTCCTGGGCGCAGGGGGAGGGCATCCATGTGTTCAATCCCCTTCAACATGATAGAAGAAAAATGGGGGGTGGTGTCTGGCACATTCTTTTTTATTGTACACTGTCTTCTGCATCTCTTTTTTATACAGAAGTACAGCTTAATTTAATTTTGCATTTATTTTACAAATAAAATTACTAAGCCTGTATCTTTAGACTTACAGGCTATTTGCAACATACTTGTAAGAGAATGCGAGTTGTTAATTATCCAGATTTATAAGGCCCGCCGTCAGGATGGCCAAGCAGTCTAAGGCACTGCATTCAGATTTATAAACTTGTTTGTGTACCTTTGAAGAAAGCTTGCTGTCTTTGAGGAAGGATGATACTTACTTCTTAATACTGAGAGCAGATGTACTTGTAACCAATTATAATTCAAAGCTGTTTAAGTACCAGGTCAAATATTATGTTCTGATGTTATGTTTTAGCCGTTTGCTATTAATAACATTATTACTACTATATAAAGAGTCCTAGCTTCTTTAATAATGTTTTCGCACCCTATGCAGTTAATCTTTAATGTTGGGGAGGACAAGGGGAGAGATTAAATTAGCCTTGTAACCTCTTTCTCTTCCAGGCTGATGATGGAAAATAAAAGCTCTTAGCCACAAAATGTAACACTTAGAATTAATATTTAATTAGACCAGCACATTGTATGCTGTAGCGGAGAGCTTCCAAGGAGTTGTTAGTGCCACAGTTGACCTACAGGTCTAATAATAACTCATTTCTCAAAGCAAGTGCCAGTGCCGCGTGGCGGGGCGCTGCGAGGAAGTCCTGAGAGAGCACACAGCCACCGGGGCAGGCTTCCTGGGCCCGAGCCTTGTGCAGGCGGGACTGGGGCGCGGGAGCCAGGACTCCGAGGCGAGCAGTGAGGAACACCGAGCCGCTGCTCCGGCAGCTTCTGGTTGGAGGCCAAAATCTGGGAACAGATTTTTACTAAATGTTTTTGCTGCAGCTATTAACTTACACTGAAAATCAAATATCGAATAATTTTTCTGTAAAATTTACCAGATCTCTTGTATGAGCATTCATCCTTAATTCCTCACATACTAGTCCACGAGCTCTGTAAACTCGATCATTAGACTGTCGATAGGTTTGGCGCTGTACATTATGCTCTTTTGCTGCGACATGCTGTTTCCTTGTTCCCTGTATAGTTGATTTATATGGTTCATTTCTATATTATTTCATTACGGGCTTTATGTAGAGCCTGAGCAAGGGCTTATGAAGTCTGCAGCCCATGGGTGGTTTTTCTCGAGAATGGATGTATATATCAACAAGCGTGGTTCAGAGGCATTCTTCATTTTTAAAGGCTTTATATTATAAAAGCAGTGCTGCATTTGCTTATGCTTATGATGTAATTAAATTACAAGATAAATAATTGGACCTCCTGGTGAAACATTGGATCCTTTTGTATCTGACGAATTAATCAGAGGAAAATAGGATACTGTGAGCTTGCAAGTGTGGAAATCCAGAACAGCAGCCCAGAAGGGGGGCACCTTCCACAGTTTATCGCTTATATCTTAAATAATTAAAGGCAGGCCTGGCAGTGCGGAGCAGCTCGAGCGGGTGAGGGCCTCGCCAGCAGAGGGAGTAGTCCTGTCTGGCCTCGGTTCCCAGCGCCGCCCCACCTGCCCCCGCCTCTTTCCCCGCCAGTCTCCCATCTGGACCTGGCTCTGCCCGCCTGCTCCTGATGACAGGCTATCATTTCATACTCAATATGGGATTACTCTAAGCTGCTTTTAAACTTTCGTATCTTTAACCTGCCACTGTAGCCTGTGCATCAGCTGGAGGCTCTGTTTGATATTTGGGTATTAGCAATGGTTTTTCCAGGTGGGGCACAAGCCTGCAGACATCTGTGAATTGGATCTTAGGGGTTTTAAGGAGAAAGTAGTAAGATGAAATTTCTGATTTAAGAAGTTACCCATAAAATGGTTGTAAGCATAAGCTACAATTAAATTTCTCTGGGAAGAGTTTCCATGATTTGAAGTTACATGATGTATAGATGTGGAAAGCTCCAAAAATTAATTCTGAGTGTTATACCATTACTTTATCTAACCTATCGATTATAGCATTTTGTTCATCCTACTTCTGAGTTTTCAGAAAATGTAAGCTTTTGAAATGTTTTATAGAATAACCAAAAAGAAGAAACAAAACGACGTTCTGCAAAGTATGTAGTATTTGAGGCCAGTGTCAGTATAAATAGGATCTCTGAAAATAAAGCCATGTGCTCTAAAAACAATAATCCTCAGTTGTAAAGAACCAACATTTTCACACCAAAATGCAGAATCCACGTGTTTGATCAAATACGAAACACCAGAAGATGTGGTTCCATTGTATTCCCAGTGAAATTTGACACGCTCAGCCTTTTTCTTCACCTTCGAGATTAAATATATTTCCCATTAGCAAATGTGTGGATATGTGTTAAGCTTTAAAAGAAAAAAGAAAAAAAAAGTGTGTTTGTTTTATGATAGCCCCTAAATGAACTATTGTTACATAAGGCTACCAAGTGACTAATTACAGTTTTTTTAATTTAAAAAAGTTCCTCTGTATCTTAAAATTAACTGACTTTGAATCAAGTCTAGTATTAAATCTGGAAAGATTTCATCTCATACCTTCATTTCTTACAAATATGCATTAACATAATTTTACCTGATAAAATTATATTCTTTATTAAGCCCAAAACAGTCATGAACAGAATTATTTCCTCACTATCAAATATTTTAATAAAGTAAAAATCTAATCTATGAAGTAAGGCAACAACTCTGGGGAAGATGGGGCAAGTTACAAACAGAATAATTTTATTATTTCACAATCTTGACTTCCATGGAATAAAGAACTTAATAACATTAATAATGAGGCAAATACTGTATCTTATTAAATATCCCTAGATATGTCCCTTGATCCAAGTTTATTTTTTGGATTTCATGACAAAGAAATGTTATAGCTTTTAGTATATTCATGTTTCTGTGCATTTTTCAGAAAATCTTATAAATGAAGCTGTTGAATATGCTGTATTTGCTTATGCTGACACCCCACCCACTTCATATGACATGCTAGGGTCAAACGTAAAGTAACTTAAATATTTCTGTAACGCTTCAAATTACTTGTGCTTTCATCCAAATCTGATGTTTGTGTCATGCCCATATGGGGGCTCTTCCTTTCACATTTTTCTTTCTTTCTTGAGTAGTATAAATTGAGTAACCCAAAAATCTATTCTTTCTTGAAGCATTCATAAATGCTTTATGTCAGTTGGTTTATTCCTCTCAAGATTCTTGGTAATTTGTTGGTTAATTATTTCTTAAAATATTTCCTGGAAATGTATTTTGTATTGGTACAAATTACATCTTTTATATTATTGAGAAAACTCAGTCCAAAAAAATAAGAAAATATTCAGGGGTTGAAATAGTCTCATTCTTATTTGGTAATGCTAACCAGACTTCTGAACTATTTTTATTAGAAAATCGTGAGAGTTTTATACCACATTATTTGAACTTTTATCTCTTAAAATTCCTAATTTAGTTTTATGAGCTTTAAATTGAAAGGAAGCATTGAATTAATCTTCCCTAATTTAAAAGCCAGTTAATGAATTTGGGATATCTTAAATAAAAATATGCTATCATTCTATGAAAGTAAGCAGGAAATAGTCAAAACAAAAGCTTTGAAGTGCCTCATGGAATTAAAATTGGGATAAAAAGGTAGAAGAGTGGATAATCTGATTTGCCTTTTTTATTTGCAAAACATTTGTCATATTTTGAATTTTAAGCACTTAAGAAATCAACGCTGCAACATACAAATGTAAGAGCCTTTTATGTAACTTATTACCATGCGCTTTAGCCTGCCAGCAAACTCCTAAAACTCCTGGACACTGGCTCTCTTCTCTTCTGGCTTCTCTCCTAGTCATGTCTTGGCCACCATCCAGAGCTGACAACTCTCGCCCAGGAGCAAAGGGAGATTTGTCTGGTATAAGAAGGATTTTTGAGTCATCCTTGATTTTCATATCCAGATGGGCAAGGAGGAGGGGTGGCAGCACCATTGTATGTGCTTGGGTGATGTCATGGAGCCGCACATGTGCTAGAACATTAATTTACTCATACCTATGTGTTCTGAATGTCCTCAGATGCTCTTAATGAGAAACTGTGATATAACGACTTCAAAACTCACAGAAATTACGTTCAGATTTACATTTGAGCAACTGATGCACAAATACCTTTAATTCTCCCTTTCCAACTATATACCAAGGACCCGAAGGGTTGGACCTCTTCGTTGTGCATATAAAAACTCTTAGAATCTGTTAGGATGAAAATGTAGAAGTTACACTTTCAAGCCCTTCGCTCCAGTCATTACGCTAACACTCTCTGAGGACTGCGGTTGTGTTATGACAATTCGTTATCCACAGTGTTTTCCTGCCGAAGTGAATTGTGATTATTATGCTTTTAAGGGTTTCCTGAAGCTGTTAATTTTAGATTCTGTTAGGTAAATTGACTTTCACTTATCTAAAGAACCATTTAGTATTAATATTATGATTTGAAAGACCTCCTGACAAGAATGGTTTTAAGGTAGGATTACATCAGCACATTGTATCCCTTATGAATCTTGGACATACAGAAGTAATCTGTAACACATGTTTAACATTAAGAAAATGTACATTTATGTGCCCAGATTCATTCTGTGCTCCTATAAATAACTATAAAACTGAACAAGTTTATCATTAGATATTACTCTTATATAATTTCCATTGCATTTTATTCTATAGATTTTTTCAGATATCTGTACAGTTTTCACAGTTAATCTGTTTTGCAGAATTATATAAACTATTTTGCAGAATAGCTGTGCAGAAAGCAGTAAGGTCATTATTAAATGTAACTCTAGTATAGTATTTTACAGTGACAAAATAGTATGCTGAAAAGTTTAGCCTTGCTCTAAATCTTCATGAAAGCTTTAAAAATAGTTAGTTTATAATTAATAGCTATAATATAAACCTATAGAACTTAGAAATATAACAAATATATGAATGAGTTTCTTAGAAATCTTGAAATACAGGCTGTGCATGCCTTTTATATTTGAAATTAATTAGTTTTTCTCTTTAAAATACCCCCCAAAGTACCTTAAAAAGACCTATAAGGTTGATAAATATGATGTCTTAATTTTAATTATTAATTATTAGTTTATTAATGGTTCATTATTAAGGTTAAATGAAGGAAGCAAATGTCAAGTTAACCATTTACATAGCATCTTGCTTATATATTACTAAAATGGAAATCAATCTCATTACAATTCTTGTTAACTCTTATAATTTCTATTATTCATGTAAGTGAGAAGGTGCTAGTCTATATCACTGAGATCTTGAATAGCTCTATCACAAAATGCCTTTTACCATTTTAGATTCAGATATTTAGATAGAGAGTCTTAGTCTTGTCTTTATAGATAAAAGTAAATCTGACCTTTTGATTAAGAAATATTGTCAGTAGCCTTTGTAAGTGCTTGTTCATCTGAGGGTCCATGACAGGAGAACTCTTCCCAGTTGAGTTTATACTAAAAATGAAATGATACGAGCCTGCTGGTTATGATCCAAGATTCTTCTCCATGGGGGGACCACATGGTTTTTCTCCATCTCCCACTTGTTCTCACCCTTTCTTACCAACCCAGCCACACCCCACCCCCATCCCAACATTGTTCAGTCCCCAGCACAATGAATCATTTTCAAGTTGACTCTTTGTGAACTGTCTCCCAGCTGTTGGAATGTCTGGCAGACATTTTTGTTTGGGTGAAGAATAACTGGCTGAAGCCCAACCTGGATGAGTTTGATATAATGGTCTCTGGCTAAAGAAATACTGAGAGGAACATGTTTATGGCCTCTGAGCCCCTGTTATTCCTGGAGTAGGACCATCCCGTGTGGCACAGAACTGAAAGGAATCAATCTGGATTATTTTCTCACCATTGAATGAAAAATTGCCTACGGAAAAAAATAGGCATTTCCAAGTGATGTTTGTTTTCTATGCTTGGTGTGTCCACGTGATTGAAAGTATTAAAGACAATTAAGGGAAACTGTTTTTACTGGCCCTTTTCAGGAGCACCGGTTCAAAGGCTGAAACCTTCTTTATAGCACACGTCCCTCCGTGTGGACGGCTCGCAGTACCGCCGTAGGTGTGCGTTAACCAATCGCTGCAGCAGAAGGCTTGGTGCCGCCAGCGACTGTGTACTTCTGACCTGCCCTCCGTTAAAATTTCATTCTTGTGCAGTCTTTAGCAAGGGGCTGAAGAAGGAGAGGACCACCAGCAAGCTGCGGAGTGAGTCGCGTTCTCACAACAGGAAAACCCTTCGTTCTCTGTGACCTCTTTGCTGCCAGAAGAAAAAGCATCAAAATGATGCGTTTTCCTGGCTATTTTACATTTCCCACCCTTTTCTTCAAAGATTACTCTTAAACTGGTGGGCACTGTTGATGTATAAAAGAGGAGTGTCATAATTACAAACTCTAGATCTGCTGTGGTGTTACAGCACATAATCACGGCTTTCAGACCCACTGCCCTGTCAGGGATCAAAGGGAACACGAGAATGTCATTAAATAATTCCAAAAACTAGCAGAATAGCTGATGATTTCATGCTTAGAGCCAAGAATTTCTGGGTATTTTAGAATTTTTATTACTTCATGACTGGATATACTATTTTTGGAAACTATCGTATTGTTTAATGGTATTTGGATTCATCTGGATTGTGTCAGGAAAGAGAGGGCAGGCTGCTGGTGTGTCACCCACCATCTTTCCTTTGCCTGTATTGTTAGCGCAGAGCCACATGGCAGTGTCTGGAAAGAAAACAGAAGATGTGAGGGCTGGCTGTGTTGCAGCCCCTTAGTGGGACCCTCCCATGTCTCTAGCATGTCACAGAGGTCCTCAGCTGTTACTGGGCTGATACCCTGTCCCAGATGACAGGCGACCAAGTGGCCCGTGCCTTACACTTTATACTGTGTGTCTACTGCTTCTGAATCCTGTTGTCTGCAAGATTTTCCAGTGGGCGATGGGTGAAGTAATTTGAAAAATAATAAGAGTATGACAATAAATGTAGCCTTGCTCCTGAAGGCAAATGAAAAATAACTATGTTTTCTACCAATTTATGTTTTCCCCTCAGCTCTTTGATTAGAGTAGCATACCTATGTGGGTTGGAATTTTCAATTAAGAGCATATTGTGGCGCCGGTGAGATAGCTCAGCGGCATAAGCGCCTGCCTGGCAAGCGTGAGGTCCTGAGTTCGACTCCCGGAACCCACATACGAAAAAAGGGCCAGTGATATTGCTCAGCAGCACGGGTGCCTGCTGGCGTGCGAGGTCCTGAAGTTGACCCCTGGTACCCACAAAAAAAAAAAAAAGAGCATATTGTGTCCAGCTTTCAAACAATAGCAGCTTTAATTTTTCTAAGTTGTTTCTCTATCCTGATAATCTGTCCCCACTATAATTTGTCATCAAGATGTCATAGTGGCACTGTATAGATGTTATATTTTTAAATGGAAGTGTTTCATTTCTGTGTTTTGCAGAATAAAGCGATTACTGCTCGTGTTACAAACTTGTCAGATACAGTAGTGGGCCTGGAATCGTTTGTTGGTTCAGAGAGAGAAACCAACCCTCTCTATGAGGATTATCATGGTAAGTGGCACCTTCGGCATGAGGAGGCCAGGCCTGGCTGCTCGGAGTCCTCCTGTCCAGTCAGCACCTGTGTCAAGCAGCACGAATTCTACCTCCTAGTAGACCTGTGAGTGCTCTCCATTCCTAGCCAGTCTTCCAGGGCAGCACATCTGCAGTCTGTGATAACGGAGAGGAGTCAACCCCACGATCTAAGGCATGGCTCAGATCCCCTGTGGTTGTCCTAGTCACTAAAAAGTTGCCACACACTCAGTCATACTTTTTAAGCTTTGCTGGAAATAGGTATCATGTTAATTCTAACAGTGCACGTGGAGTATCCCTAACCCAGAAATCCAAACTCTGAAGTGCTTCAAACTCGGGAGCCCTTGGGTCCCAAGCACACCTACCCGCCACAGCGCTGGCTTCACAGGGCCCAGCCCAGGGCTCACAGGTGCCCGCTGTGTCGCCGCTGGGAGAATACAGGGAGCTCCTCAGGCACTCCTCTCACACTTCCTCAGCTCTGGTTCTAATGTCTGGTTCTCACTGCTGGAGACTGAACTCAGAGCCTCAGCGTGCTAACGTGTGCCCTGCCGTTGAGCTGCAGCCCCCGCCCCTATTGTTTTAAGCTTTTAATGTTACTTTAGTCATTTGGTTAGTTGGTGGATATTTTTTTTTAATGAAAATTTTTACACAGAAGCACTTGAATTTTAAAAGTTTAGTAGTTACATATGTGCTTGGTCTAAACTTCATATAGAATATAGTGAATAACAGATTTTTACCTATTTATGTACCCTAAATAAAATGTTATTGCTGTTACTATTGTAGAATTACTGTACTTCCATAGGAACTTCTAAAGACTCAGTAGCTTCTTTGAAGTCTGCTACTAGGATTTTGTAAGTCTGTAGAAGTTATTTTATTGGTTCACATATTAAAGTATACACAAAAATTATTAAAGAGGATACTTTACATAATTGACCAATGCTTTGAATTTTAAAAATATAATAGCAGTGAATACTGTTTTTTAAAGTGGAGCCTTTATGCAGTGAACAAAAGCTCTAACAGTATGTGCCTCTTGAGCGCTCCTGTAACTGAGCGTGCATACGGCCTGGGCTGGGTTAACCCCATATGTGAGTCATTCACTGTATTGTTTTTGTGATTAGAAGAGAGCTATTAAGATTTGAGTATTTTTTAATTTGTTCTTTTTCTTTGAATGCAATCCAAGTTGATAAATTGGATTATATATTATAATAAATTATCTATTATCATTTATAAGTAGTATAATAAATTGTTAGCATTTATAAGTAATGATTAGCTTATTAACTTAGTAAAACTTTATTTTGTATTCTGAAAAACGTTATTGTGATGAGACCATTTCAAAGGTTGAGGGCTGTGAATCTTTGTAGTGAAATCTCTGAACTGATAAATTACTCCCCGCAGAGGCATGAGTGGTGCTGAGGACTGGTAAACTTCCTGTTCCTAAGAAGGCCTTGCTGGTGGGATAATTCATTCATTCTGTGAAGGCCTCCTGACTTCACAGCTAAACAAGCACCTGTAGGGTTAAAGTGAAAAATCTGCAAGTGTATGATGTGCCTATTTCTAATAAATATATTTTACCAAATAGCTATATATGGGGTATTTTTAATTTGTAGCTAGAAATTATTTTTCCAAGAGCACCTTCTACATTTTTTTAAGTTGGAAAAATTCAGTGAGCTATTTTAGTGGATTCTTTTTGCAGGGATTGTTTCTAAACTGTGGCGCCTGGAGGTGCACCCATTTAAACTGAAACAAACCCCTGCATAGCTAGGCTTCGGGTACACACAGCACTGCAGAGGGCCCGCAGGTTTGCGGGCTGCTCCCGCCGCTGCTCAGAGCCCCTCCTGGAGCGGTGGCTTCCACGCGGGAGTCAGTCACATCCGGCAGGGAGATGCACCAGGGCCTGCCGTGTCCGCGTCTGTGGGAAATGACCCTCATTCCGTCAGAAGCGACATCAGGCTGCACAAAGCCACCCAGCGCCCTTGTCAGAAGGAATTAGCAGGCGTTGCCGCTGACAAGAGGCCGGCCTCACGGTTTACCTAGCCCGTCACAAAGCCCGTGGCGGCCCCGTGAAGGTCGGTGCAACAGGCCGTGGAGAAGAGTGTCTCAGGCCGGCCTGAGGTCTGTGCTGCGCCCATGGTATGCTCCGAAACGCAGTCTTCCTCCATGGGGTGCCCGCGTTGTCAGTAAGGCACAAAATGCAGTACTTTCTGTTAGAGCTTTGCTGGTGAGCAGTAAGTAACCCAGAAGCCTTGTTTTGCTGGCTGCTTACTGGTGCATTTAATAAAATAAAGATCGCTCAGTGGTGCCGTGGGCAGCGTGCAAGGTGATAGCCATATTTGCTTACTGTAAATACAAGGGAAAATCACACACAAACCAGCTGTAGTTTTGACAAGAATTAAGATCCCTCTTTATATCTGTACTTGTGTACTGAAGTGCAATTAGTTTTCCTCGCACAAGGATTTCTGTTTATCTTATTCTGCCTGATTACTTGAGTATAATCACACCATTTGCTTCGCTGCTCCTGGTAGTAAGAACCAGTTTTAAAGGGAGATGTCTGCGTGTAAATTTACAAGATTCTGCTGTAAGATTTTAATTTAAGCATCTGATAGCGTTTAAATTTTTTTTCTTTTAATTTTCTCTCTGCAAGGTTTGATTCATATTCGGAAGATTCCTCGGCTTAATAACTTGATTTGCGATGAATCAGATGTCAAAGACTTAGCTTTTAAATTAAAAAGGAAGCTATTCACCATTGAGGTAAGGGAATTTTATGTTTTAGTTTACAGTCTTGAGGTAAATGCTTTCTTCTTTTCTTTCACTTTTCCTTTAATGAAATTCTTATGACATGTTTCATGCTAAATCTTAAGTTCTCTTGATATAACACACAGAATAGTTTTTTACTGTCCTTTTCTTATGCTAGTGGTTTATCATTAGAGTATAGCAAAAATAATTTTGTTCTAAATGTCTGTTAAAAATAAGCTCCAAACTTACATGATAAATGTGACATGCATACTCTCAAGGCTTTCAAAAGCATATTTAATTAAATGTTAATGAGCTGTGCTTACTTGTGTGTGGAATGTGAATGCTACCCATGATTGTGTGTGGCTAAGAAAAGGAGCTTCTGATCCATATCCTAAAAGTATTTTTCTTTACTATTAGGGAAATTACCTTTCCCTTTTTCTTTACTACTAGTGAAACAAAGTATAATTTACATTAGTGGCTTTACCTAAATTTTCTACAATACTGAAACTTTTTTTGTGACCTTTATGCAAGCAATGATGACAGAAAGTAGTAGTACAAAAGATTTATTTCAACTTAATCTTGCTAAAGAGCAAATGAACATAGAACTATTAAGCAATTAGAGTTGATGTATTTATTAACGAAGTAAATGTTTGGAGAGAGATGGCTTTCGGCTGGTGTGATAGTTGTCAGTATAGTTTGCGTAATGTTTTTTTCTTAACAAAGACATAAAATAGCCAAGCAGCCTTGACAAACCATTTTGTTTAATCTCTTTTCACATGAAAAGCTCTTAAGCAGGCCACTTGTCTTAACTGCTTGAAACCATAAAAAGAGAGAATTGCCACCAATAAATTAGCATATTTTTAACTTCATCACCAAATGATGGTCAATGAGCTTGGCACTGCTTTGGTGTTCGGGACTTCACCCTTAAGTGACCACTTTGGCCCTTTTTTGACCCACTGCCCTCTTTAAGCTGGCCACTTGATAAGGTAACTTAATGGTTCTCTCTCATTTTCTCTTTCCCTTCACATTTGCAAGTAGCACTAACCTATAAATCATTTAAGGGCCCTATCCAGTGACAAATTAATGTGCCCTCCTCCTAATTAATGGTCATCAATGCCCTTAATTATCTAATCCTATTGAGAGCAGTTAATAGTTAATCAGGCAGCCAGTTCTTCAAGCAGGCCATCTCTGCAGGAGTGTCAGAAGTTTCTCTTCTGGGGATGCTCCCTCCAAAAGCCACTTAGTGCCAGAAGAGCTGGAGTGGAGAAACAGTGATTCTTATCTAATTTGCTTTAGTTCTCAGAGGGAACTGTCGACATGGAACCCAACACTGTAATGGTTCAAATGGTGGTTCAGGTCTTCTCACAGAATGCTGAGTGATTTATCATAACATTGTTTAAAACTTCTTTAAGGGTACAATTCTAATTTACAGTCACAGGAAAGCATCCACATCTTTTTCTCTTAAGTTGAATTTGTAGTTTAAATGCAAGATGTAAGTTCTTTTCCTCCATGAGGCAACCTTTACCCAAAATCAGTGTTCTGATGACCAAGTCTGTCTAACACATCATCGCTGTTACCACACAAAGCAAGACGGTTCCCCAGTGGGGGAAAAGTATTGTGCCCGAAGAAGAAAGTAGTACAATCGTCTGAACCATGTTTATGATCGCTCTTCCTCTTTCCTCGGGTCCCATTGGAGCTGGGCTGGGGGAGGTGCGGGGGGGAAGCTGAGACCTCCCCTTGTAGGAACCGTGGGTTCGAATGGAGGCTGCATGGCGCCATTGCTGTCGGGGGTTTCTCCTCCTCCCACTGTGCTGAGCCGGGTGGGGGGGGCGGTGCACTCGGCTACCTTGTGGTTTGGAAGCAATATTTGAAAACAAAATAAAAATCAACAGTTGTTTTTTAAGACACTAATATTCATTATACAGTTGATCAAATCCTTTGCTTTTTTGGTTTATAACCTACCCAATAAAGATTTAATTTTTTAAAACTAGAAACACAGGTACAACCCATTCTAAAATGTATTTTCTTATGCTGTAATATTAAATTTGGTGATTAGAAAAATACAAATTAAGGAATCAAACAAATGTACTGTCTAATAACTGCTGTATGTACTGTACAGGTACCTAGAGCTACATATAGTTATTATTAGAACAGAAGACAATTATTTGGTCACCTAAGAGGAAATGTTTTCAGTATAGCACTGTGTCTTATAAAATGCATATCCAAAGAGAAAGCAAGTCTTTGGTGATGTAGACCTGAAGCCAGAGGAGAAATGACCTGAAAGTAGTTAGTCCAAGGAGTCCTTTGCTGGAGGGACTCGCCATCAGGTACCAGTGTTTCAGTACGCACAGTGAGTAAATTTTTGGTGGGCTGATATTTTTTGAATAAAATGTGTACTCAACCATTTTGTGAAATTTGAGACGGTAGCACACCAGGCAGTGAATCTGAAGCGCCTCTCAGAGGCAGGTGGTTTGGCAGGTCGAGCAGAAGTGTTCTGACTCCACGCAGGCAGATGCGTCATGTGTTGGATTTTATTCCAAGTCCTGTGGTCTCAAACGGGCACAGCTGGAGATGGGGACCCAAGAAGCAGGCAAGTACCTTCAACTCTGTGTCGAGGGTACTTAAAAATATGTATTTAGTCATCGCCCTTTTTATGTATGAAAACTGATAATTTACTAACAACTCCAAGGGCTTCTAATAGGTAGTGCAACTTTAGAAGTTTTGAATTTCTTTGAGTGATCTGGAGAAGGCAAGGGAATAGTTTTTCCTTCTTGGAATATGTAGTATTGTCATGATTCAAGTGGAAACATTTATCTAATCACATGTTATGTTATTACTAATACCTCTAAGTATACCGCTGTGTAAACCAGCCCTTCTGCAGAACCCATAGTAGAGTCACATCTACACTGAGCACATCACAGTCCCGGCACATATTCTAAACGACGGTCTCTCCCAAGACTAGGAATTGGGCCACTTACCTTGGCCGGTGTAAAATCTTTACTGAACTATATGTAATCCAAAGAAATTACAAATGGAGTGTTTAAATACTCCACGTCCCGGATAAACTGCACTGGTCCATGATCCAGAACATGCTGCCTGTGCAGCTATGTTGAAGAGTTGCCATGTGGGTGTGCAGCTCTGTGGCTGAGCTGCAGTAACTGCTTAAAACTTGCATTGTTTCACTTCCTGTGATTTTTGCTTCTTTAATGCTGGAATTCTCACTATAGTTCTTTTCTTTACGTTCTCATTTTGATGAAATTATAATACACAAACAAGTAGGATTTGATAGGGTTTGAAATGTGGCTGCATTTAATTTGATGACATAAAAACATTTTCACTAGCATTTAATATTAGCAGCATCTATCAGTTATTACAAAGAGGGTTTCCATGTTTTGTGGGACAGTTTTTCAGCCCCAAGATTCCATGTTTCAAAGCAAGTCAGAGTATGGTAACTGGGTTACACTCAACAATACAAAAGACACGCACTGTTAACTATAAACTTTTCGTACAAGGATGCACAATAATTATACAGGCTATCGTTGGTCCAAAAGAATGGTTATCATCAGTAGTGTATCTGTGGGCCTTGTAGGCTAAATGAATCTTGAGAGTAGAGAATGTCAAAGGAAATCAAGTTTATTCGAGACTGTCTTATAATACATCACACCTAACTCAGAATACAGTGCCCAGTATCCAGTCACGAAGAAGTTTTTCTCATGAAATAATTGGCTAACCAGTTCTTATTAAGTAGTTATTATTTTTGGTGCACTAATTCGTTCTTAAAGTACTAAGACCAGAATCATAGGTGCCTTGTGTAAATTAGCTTTGTAAAACAGTACTCTTCTTTAACTTGATATGATTCCATAGAATTATTTGAAACTTTTACATTTTGGAAAAATGTGCTAACTCCTAGTCACCATGATAATATTTAACAATTTGGATTGTTGCATAATATCTGTAGTCTCAGATTTACTTCCTTCTCTACATTTATTTTCAACAGCCTTTCCAGTTTTTAAATGAGAAGTACAGGGCGAATATATGTTTATTATATGTAGAGGTGAGGAGAGGCGGAGTTAAATTGCTTTTCAGTTTACAGTTACATTATTAAAATAAAATAATGGAAATGTCTGCCCGGAAGCCTTAAGTTCTAGCAGCATGAGCCATGTCATCTGATAATGATGCCCTCTATAAATATTGGTTGCTATTTAAATTAGTTTTTTATTCCTAGGTATACTAGTTATTAAATAAATAAATAAGGGAAGTTGAACAAATGCACTTATTCCTATGGGTGAAATCATTTGTCAAAAGTAAAACTGAAAGTAAATTTCAGGATGAAGAAATAGAATTTCCTGTATGTTAACATTTTAGTGTATATTTTACATCACTAACCCCGTTTTGACACGGTAACTCTGAGTGATACAAACGTACAGTAGTGCCGTATAGGTATCCCAGGTCTGCAGAAGTTGGCCTCGTCCTTACTGTCGGTATTTCACACACCATCGTGAACCTATCAGAAGTGCATACCACCTTAACAGGAGCACAGTTTTGAAAACATCTAATCCTATTTCTTCCCACTTTGGAATCTTAATTGGAAGAGATAAGGGAAAGAAAAAAACATCATTTAACTAAATTATTGTCTTGAGTCTGTAGCGAGAGGTATAATCCGCAATTGGGCCAATTAGTGAGGGCAGCGAGCAGTTTGATGAGGTCTGACACTGCCCGGTTCCCACTGTTGTGCTGCCAGGTAAGACGGCAGGACTTCAAAGGCTGGAGGCATCGGCAGGGCAGGGTTTGCAGGCCAGCTTAGGTCCGGCTGCTAATCTCCCTGCTAAAACCACAGCAGCTCTCACACAAAACGAGCTTACACGACACAATCATGCGGCATGAAAAGTTAGAGTTGAGTCATGCCCATTTGCCTTTGATTTTTTGATGATTGACCAAAGATGGCTACATGACCAGACATTTGCTGAAAGTGTACTGCTTAGGTAATTTCCCAAAATATTTGCAATGTTTTCTAACTTCCTAAATAAATGTTGTGAAAGCTTATTCCTTTGTGCTCAACCTTCCAGAGGAATAGTGTTATAGTGGGGAATAAGGAATATTTCTTACTGGCTGCCTGGCTACCAAAGTTTTCACTTAGCACTTCTCCTTGGTTTGTCTTTGCATTAATAGTTCCATAAGAGGATGGAAAAGGAAATTGTTGCTAAGTGGCAACCTGTTTAAAAGTCTATTAAGTGCGTTGAGAGAAGAAACATTTTCTCTGAGGCATTTACGCTCTCTGACAATTTTTCTGAAATTTCTTTGTAATTGTTTTCCACTTACACGTTGAGTGGAGTGCCCTTGCGGGTCCTCATCTGCTGGAGGCCGCTGAGCAGGGACTTGGAGGAGGGAGGGCCGGCCGCCCTGCCTCGTCCCAGCCCTTGGGAGCCGGCTGCTGGCTTGTCTTGGGGCGGGCCAGGCCTGCGCCTTGTGCCCCGCCGCTTGCTCCTGGGGCTGGGCGAGAGTGCCTGGCTTCGTTCGCTGGCGAGTGGGAGGCAGCCTGTGCGCCTGCCGTAGACCTTCAAGTGTGGGAGTCATCGACACCCAGGTGGTTAAACTTCTAATGAGTTACTCAAATGAATCCCGTTTCTTTGGGAGATAGAAAATGTCTTCTGGCACGACTGCGGTAGCACTGCTGCAAAACTCTTCATTTTATAAATAGAGCTTGGGTCTGATTTAACCTGAAAGGGTTTGTGTGCTTCTGCATAACTGCATTTCGCATAGGAAACTCAAGGAGAGCGTAGCGTGGGAGCTCCAAGGTGGTGGCCGGAAGCAGCGGCCTTCTGTCCCGGGGCTCCCTGAAGACTGCGGCTCACGGGGTGACACGGGCCCCTGCGTCATCTCCCCAAGTGTTGCAGACTGGAGCTTCGCTGTGTGTTCTTGGCTTGGCCCCAGGAGAGCTGAGTGCTGTGCTCTACCGTCCGCCCAGAGCCGCTGTACCGCTGCTGCAGCGGAATTCAGCCCACACCCCACTCACGCTGTGTGGCTTAGGTGCCTGAGGGCGTAGGAAGTGGAACTCAGACTGAAGGATGATCGCCCATCCCAGTTTCCCACCCCAATGCACTTTAAGGTCTTAGAATATAAGAACGTATATCTTACTAGTCTGTCCTCTACCGTGCCTGGAACACTAGTGCTTCATTGATGTGGGTTCTGCAGCTCTGGGGTAGAGGTAGCTTTGGGGGTGCCCCTGTGGCCCCGGCATTCTGGGTTTAGTAAATGCCTTAGCACCTTGCGCAGCAAGCATTCGGAATGTTCCTCCCGCAGTCCCCTCGTGCTTCTTGGCGTCCTTTGCCTGTATGTCACTGTCTTGGTCTCCACTTCAGAGAAGGCTGGCCAGCCCAGCTAGATTCATGAACTCGTGTGCCGACTACATTATTTTAGATTATCACTGTAGCATTTCTAGGTTACTATAATTATTTGTGTCTTCCTGTGTTTGTTTTTTAAACTTACGGGTAAATGATCAGCTCCATAAATTGGGGGCATACTTGGTCTTTTTTGCAGTAAATCCTTAGCCGCGTTGTTGAGTTGTTAAACTCCTGTTGTCTACTGTAAGTTTCTTTAAAACATGTATTTGGTATCTCATTTGTCCTAGGAGTTGAGTTGGATGCTTGCACATTAACATGTAGATCTTACCTAATTCTCACAGGAGCCCTTGCATGTGCACTTTCACACAGAGTGTAGAGTTTTGTAGCCTTCCTGAAGACATGTCTGTGGTTACCAGAATTAAATCCAGAACTTAGACTCCATGAACAGAATTACACTGGAAAACCAATATCTTCAGGAGCTAATTACTGTTAATATAAGAACTAGTAAGTTTTATTAAGTGTTTAGCAGTGTTCTGGGACGAATGCAGGTGCTTTATAGGCATTAGTAGACATCACAAATACCCTGTATTGGTATTACCCACACTTTACAAGGGAGGGACTTCAGTTCAGCAGGTAAACATCATAACTCGCCCAAAGCCAAGCAGCCAAGAGCCACCAGAAATAACACTTAATTCTAGTCTGTTAGATTCTACAGCCTGCGTGTGCCCTTCACAGCTAACTGCGTGCCCCAAGTCGTAAACAGGGTATATCCGCCTTGTACACTGTGTGTCTTCAACAAGCACATGGCTTCAGTGCATAGCCGGAAAGCCTCTGTCCTAAAGGACTTCTTCATAAGAAATGCACTGCTAAATCAGGTATCCGAAAAATGTGTGTGTGTGTGTGTATGTGTGGAATGAATGCATAGGCCTATGAGAATATGTATATTCTTTTAACTTTGAAGTTAAAAAATTATGTCCATAGCAAACATTCTACTCTATTTTGGTGAAATACATTATGAAATTTAGGTTGAATTAATCATAGCTTCTCCCTTATGGAACATAATGCAAGTCTATATGTAACAAATGTATTTGTACATATGTAATTACATTAGGGTGAAAATATTGTTCTTTTCTTATTTTTTAATTATTTCTGGTATCTGCTAAGTATTTTATTGTGAAAAAATTAATTGGCAAAAAAAATTTCCTTAAACACTATCTAATTTTATAGGATTTCTAAATCCTACAAAAGGCAGACAAAGTATTCTCTACAAAGAAACGTGCTTCCTGTGTTATGGTCAAATATTGTGATATAATTGAAATATATGCCAAATTTCATTGCAATGTATTATTGCATTTGCTTAAGTTCTATATTCAGGTACCTTTGCAAATGTTAATTTGATTATAAATATAATTAGTTAATATATTTTATATTTTTCTAAATTACATTTTTTTTTGTAGCCTTGAAACTTTTCTGTGAAATAAAGATATGCAATGTGTCTACTAAAATCAACTTTTCAAATTTCTAATATTTGCCTCCTTTATCATAATCAGTTCTAATGAAGGTTTGATTTGTTCTGTGAAAAGCTACTTTTTCCTTTTTGCAAGTGTTTTATTTGTTGGAAATTCTCTGCAAAATTAAGAAATCTTGTGTTGGAAGATATTTTCCTCTTTTATTGATTAATATTAAAATGTTTCTTGCACTTTAGTAATGTGAAGGAATTATGTTCATCATTAAGAAAACATGATATCAAATACACATTTTTAGTTTTTAAAAGGTAGGCCTGGGGAACTAGAGAATGTGAGGTGTGATGGGAATGCCCAAACTAGTAAAGTAGTTCTCTTATTTCTTAGAAATTAAAATTTTGGCTGAGTTACTGGTGCCACTGCTCCACACCACAGTGAACGTTTTGTAGATCGTGGGTCAGGCCCTTTGGGCCTGGTACAGCAGAGCTCGCTGAACTGTTTTGTCAGGTGCTGTCAAGTCAGCCTGCCGCTGTGGGAGAGAATCCGACTGAATCATTTGGGCATGAGCTTTCCAGAAATAACCCGTGTGAGGGGTTTAATGACATTGATGGGTTTCAATTTTGTGTAAGACTGGCAAACATGTATTACACTCATTCGTAAATTTCTGAGTGAATCAGTTGAAATATTGGACCCTATCCTTTATTGAATTGTTGTTTAAGTAAGTGTCACCATTCAATATAAATAATACTTGAAACATATTTGGGTGTATATTTTTGAGATATAGTACTCTTCAGTGAATGTTTTCCAATAGTAAAACTTCCAAGTGTACAGTCATTTAGTAAAAAGAGATGAGTGTCTTTTACTAAAATTAAAACATTCTGTGGTGAAATGAAGCTAATAGCAACTTTGATGTAACTAGCTTTGTTTCCAATAGTTACTGCAAGTAAGTTTGTGCTTGACTAAATTTCTTAAGTCTTTAATTGTTTGTGAATGTTCTAAATATTTAATTCTCATATGATTAAAAAAGAAAACGTGTCTCCGATCAGTAGTTATTTTAAAAGGCATGGTTATGGTGTGGTCTTATTTTTTCATGTGCATATTTTGGTACAGGGTGTTGTTTTCCTTGGGATTTCTGCTCAATACCCTGAGAAATATTTTACTGACTTATACTGTAGCTATGGTGTAGCACTGAAAAAGCTTGTAACAAAAAGCCTCTTGGTACAATTAAAGGTCACTTGTACATATTGTAATAGGCTACTCATTTACAAGATGTTTGTGAAGGGTCAGCGCTATAGCATGAAATGGATTGCCCTTGTTGAGCCTCTAAATAAGTGGGTCGGCCTGTACTCAGTAAGCAGAGGAAAAGGCTCACATAGTGCTAGAATATTAATATTTTTACAGACATTGCTAAAATGGAGCACAAAACCAAATACTTTAGAGCTGTATTCTTGACATAACATATAGAAAATTATAGAATACATCATTGCAGCTTTTAAGGGAAAATTGCTTAAACATACATAATATTCATATACCTTACATTAGGATAACAATATTTTCTTTCCTTGCTGTTTAATCATTTCCGGTATCTTGTAAGTATTATGAAAAAATTAATTTGCAAAATAAATGTTAAAATATACGGATCACAACAAATTAGCAGAACAGAGCCCAGTGACATTGTTCACTGTGCTTTACCCTGAAACCATCAGATTTCATAATGGTTATGTTTATACAGCCCATTTGTTTATATTGAAACTGAAGCCCTACCATGGATAGATATGAAAAAGGAATCAAACCAGGTAGTGGTTTATTTTAACTATCTTTCGTAACCTTTCTAATCTTGTTAGGGGGAAAAGGTGATGGTCCAGGTAAAGTGCTAGTGATGTTCGGTACTGAATGAATGTAGTCACCTGATTTTTCAATAAATTCAGGCTTCAGAATAAAAATAAAACTAATGATGAAAAAGTTTAATCTTTATAATAAGGTATGGAAGCTTTGGGAAGACGTGGTTCTTCCAGGGGTGTAAGACCTCCCAGTGTGGGTCTGTTTCCTTCGTCGTCTGTTCTCCTTTCCTAGTTCAGTGTCTGGCCTTGCAGGTGCTCAGCAAGTGTGCTACGAGTGAATGAGTGAGTGCACGTCCCCTTGACACAGCTCAAAACGCGTGAGAGGGTGCAAGTGTTGAATCGTCACTATTCCAGACTGTTGGAAGGGTCTGATAGTGCTAATGAGGTGTTCTGTAGAAGCTCGATATACTCGTGAGGTTTTGCATAAATGACCTTCAACAAATATCACCCAACAATATTAAAAACTAATTAGATGAAATGAAGAGAACTTACTCATAAGTTAGCAGATAGTGAGAAAAGCTTTTAGTTGACGTGATTAGTATGCTACCTGGACCCTTACCTCATCATCATCATTTTATAACCATTGAACATTATTTTGAAAGCTTCATATTAAAAGGTCTGAAAATGAGTTTTCCATTCGTGAATGTCAGTAAAAAGTTTCTCATTGGGTTCCTTAGGTCAGCTGTCAGGTTTAGACTGGTTTCTTACAGTCATCCAGAGCAGAGAGAAACTAGCCCCAATTCCTCATGTAAAGTCCTGTATTTTCCATACTCCTGTTGTTCAGCGGGTCCTGTTAATGTCCCTGGTGTTCAGTGACGTGTGTAGTTCATTTTATTGCCCATATGTTTTCCTTGCTTTTAACAAAAAAATCATAGGTTTGTGAAACTTATGAGTTCTGGATGGAGTAATCATATAAAATGGGATTTGAATACATTCTGAGTACTTTACAATTTTAATTTAGATATACTTTAACAGTAACATAACTAATACCACTTCCATAATAGGAGAAGCAAGGGCTATCCTTGCAGGAGAATCATCCCGTTGACCTTTGAGGGCACATGCAGCTAGCAAGTTCCGATATAATTTGGCTTTTTAAGAATTTCCTCCTGGGAAATTATTCTGATCCAGTAGAAATTTAAACTATGGACAATTACTTTAAAAGAAGACCTGTGTAGTGCATAATTTACATTTTCTTCACATATGACAACATATAAATAGTACATGGAAATATATTTTGGAGGTATGACCCACTTGTCAGAGCACCATAAGCATTGGCCATTTCTATGTGTGTCACTCAGTCAGTGCGGCATTCCCACCCACTCCTGTTTACTTGGAGGATTCAGGTATGTGGTCCATGTAAAGGTAGGAAGGAAGGGCACTTGGACCAGCCATGCCCTGTTGCACTAGAGCTTAGTACATTGTGGCCTGTGGGCCAAATCCATCCCTGCCATATTTTTAAATAAACTTCTGAAATACAGATATGCCTATGTGTTTTTATCTATGGCTGCTAAATTGAAATCTTATGGACTCTAAGTCCAAAAATATTTACAGAAAAAACAGTGCTGTAAAAAAGAGCCCCTACTTTAGAGTCCTACTTTTTTTTTTTTCTTTCTTTCTTTTTTTGAGACAGGGTCTCGCTATGTAGTGCAAGTGAACTCACTGTGTAGCCCAGGCTGGCCTCAAACTCACAGTGATCCTCCTGCCTCGGCCTCCCGAATGATGGGATTACAGGCATGCACCACCACGCCTGGCAGGCCTACATATTTTGATAAAGAAAATTAAGAAAATTGTCAATTGGTAGATGTAATTTATAGTCTTAAAATTAAGCTTTATTTGAAGAATAGTCACATACTCAGTCACTTGATGTGTAATTTACCTTTTTAGAAGTAATACAGTCTTTGAGAAAATACCTGCCTTTTCTCAGGCTGCAACAAACATCTCTGAGAAAATACATAATTTAAAATTGGAAGGGATCTGAAGCTGCTTCAAAGCCACCTTCTTGGGCTGGTAAGATAGCTCAGCGGCATAAGCGCCTGCCTGGCAAGCGCGAGGTCCTGAGTTCGACTCCTGGAACCCACATAAAGGAAAAAAGGGGCCGGTGATATCGCTCAGCGGCCTAAGTGCTTGCTGGCAAGCGCGAGGTCCTGAGGTTGACTCCTGGTACCCACATCAAACAAACAAACAAACAAACAAAAAAACAAAGCCACCTTCTTACTGTTCTGTATGTTTTCTCATCCAACCTCTCTGTAGTCATGTGGACCCCACTTTCTTGGAGACACCCCATTTAAGTCTCCCAGATTCTTTCAGATGCTAATGCAATCTCTCCACCATGAGTACTAACTTTGTTTTCTGAATCTATACATAAATTGATATTTTCTATATACTATTGCTAGATTCAGAATAAACACCTAATATATAAAAAACAGTTATAATTTGTGGGCGTATCTTCTTTGTTGTCCTTAGATTTCTTTTCTAAAACAATATGAATTACATTGACAATTTCATGGTGTTTTTTATAATTTTCTTAGAATCTTAAGGATGAAGCCCATGTTACATTAATAACACCTTTTAAAGGTTCCTTTTCTCTCTTTTCAAATAAAGCATTAATTACAAATTTAACATAATAGCTTTGAGCTCTGAAGTAAAAATGCTGTATGAATTATAGAGTCATATAATTTCAATACTAAAATTTAGTGTTTTTATTTGTAGCATGTTGAGTACAGAGATGACTTCAGATGATTAAAAGAATAAAAATTAACATTAAATGTGAGTTTTAAGTTTTTATTACTACTTAAGATTATCATACAGTAAGTGAAACAAAAGGTAGCATTAAATTTTTGATGACAGGACATTAAGAGGCATAATAAGAACATATTTATAAGAAGTATTGATTTTTATCAGCAGAAGTACACAAAGCCACACTCTGCAGTGTCTATAATAGATAATCAAATTAAAACAGTTTTAAGAGGCACTGCGGATCAAGACATTGTGCTTATTTTCATTTACTTTTTTTTTTTTTTTTTTTTGGTGGGTACTGGGGGTCGAACTCAGGACCTCACGCGCCAGCAGGCGCCCGTGCCGCTGAGCGATATCACCACCCTTTTTTCGTATGTGGGATCCAGGAGTCAAACTCGGGCCCTCGCGCTTGCCAGGCAGGCGCTTATGCCGCTGAGCCATCTCACTGGCCTCATTTACTTTTAACTGTAGAAACTTCTTAGACAAGGAAAAAAGATCATATTGAAGCTTAAAATATAAATACAATGTTAGAAACTAGTGATGGTGCTGATAAGATTATTTTTAAGCCATAGGAAACTTGAATTGGAATATTTTGGCATTTTATATAGGAAATTTAAACATAAATGCATTTTAATGAAAATTGCTTCTATTTAAGCTATGCAAATTGTTATATTTTCAGCAATTTAGATATAATGTCCTTGGTACTTGAAAATTATTTTAAAATTAGGTAAGACAAAACCCCTTGTCAGAGGTGTTTATAATGTAGAACAGAAGATTGCATGAAACCACGCAAAAAGGACTCAACTTAGTGTTTTCACCCTAATAAAAATGTTGTAAAAATACTTGTAAGCTTGAAAATCACACTAGCTATTCTTGTTTCAAATTCTGTTTAATATATTGTTCTGTATGATTTTATAGTAAACAGATTACTCCTTGAACAGGAATTAAGAATAAAGCTGCCAGGAAGGGGTTTTGTTGTCAGAGTAGTTCCCGCCTCATGTTTTGTAAGAGATTTCATGGTCCCATTGTAAAGAGTAGATGATTTAAAACGTGTTCCCAAGATAAACTTTCCCATTGTCATTAATGAGGATGGATAATACTGAGTGACAAGTGCATTAGGAATGACACAGAGAGAGCTGTTAGATTTGTCAGGACAGATCACTTCAGGCCTGACACTTGCGGACATTCTTTCTGGGGGAGGGAGGTCTGATTTAAAGATTCCAGAGTCTGTGTTTGGTAATAGAACCATGTATTTTACAATTTATAAAGATATATTTTCCGGTGTTTATAAAATATTGGGAAAGTTCCTCAGATGGTGTTCTTTAACATTTTTTCATGGTTTTCTTATGTTCTGATTCCTTCCTAAGAAAGCCCTCAAACTGTATAGCATTTGAGTGTTCAGACATTTCTACAAAACTAAATTTTCTCTTTTAAAAAGTCTTATTTCTTGGACTATCCAACTAAAGGAAGGATACTAAAAATGATATAAATGATAAATTATGTAAGTGGTAATTTTTGTTGCCTTATTCCCATACATAAAAGATATCACCTTGAGAACAAAGATTTTTCAAGAATATACATATAAGTTATGTTGCCTCTGTAAAAACACATAACTTCAGAGAAACATTTTAAATGTTAATCAGCAAGTGATTGATAATGTGTGACTTTTCTGGTATTTAAAGCCTTTCCAAACTATAGTGTGCCTCTTGGTTTCAATTTTGAACATGCAATTGGTCTCTTTTTCGCTTTGATTCCTCTTCTGTGCTGCCAACCAAATTTCATCTCTCTGTACCTTTTTGACACTAATAATGGCTGAGTCTCTGTTCATCTGAGTTCAAGATTTCCCAAGCGGCAGTTTGGTGCTGGGATAAACTATCTATCATGATTACATAGCACTAATCTGCCTTACCCAGGCCAGCCTGTGACTGATATCGTCCTTGACAGCACATCTCTTCGTGATGAGCCAAGGTGAGCGTAGCGGCGGGCCACCCCTGGGCAGCCGAGGCCACCTCTCCATACGCTGGCGAGGCCCCGCCACTTGGGACAGGACCCTTGCCGCGCTGTGGCACATGGAAGGTCTCTCTCAGTTTTCTGACTTTTAGTAGGATTACTTCTGTAGTACAGAACTTCTCAAAAATATTTCATACACACGTCCAGCCATCATAAGTGCTATCGATGAGGTCAGTTAGCTTCACTGTATGTATAAAGCCCCTAGTTAGTTTTTAAAATATTTATACTTTCTAAAATGTTCTATTATTTTTATATCACAATTACTAAATATCAAAGATCTTCTATTAGTTTTTGACTCTTACCAGAATTACCATTTCTTGAAATATGTCTGTGTTTTTTATGTTAGGAAAGTGTTTCTCAGAAGAGTTTAATTCTACAATTTTAACATGAAAATATTTTTCAAAGGAATTTTCATGTTCTTTAAAGATTTTTAAAATGTTTGAAGAGAATAAATTGAACACTATACCAGAAAACATAGCATTTTTATGAAGATTCCATAAGTAGATGTAATTACCATTTTCACTATTGCTATGAAGTCTTGAGAGAAACAGCTTCTCAAGAGAATAAACTTATTTACTTCTTTACATCCTTTTTGTGAAAATACCTTTCATTGGAAATCAAAACGTTATCAACATTTTGAGATGACAGCCAAGAGGATGTTGAAGGCCTTACTAGTAATAGTCTGCAAAAAGAAAGCTCTGATGTAACCTTGAAGAATGTGTATGGAGGGTTTGTCAGGCAAGAGGCTCGAATGAACAGCAGATTTAAACGGGAAAAGACAAGGTGAAGGTTATTTCGGCGCAGGCATGTGGATATCAAAACAGCTCTCCATGGCCACGCCGAGACAAGTTCCCCACGAAGCCAAATCTGTTGTAGCTGACCTGGGTATTGAAATGCGCTTCCACCTGAAGATGCTGGGCCTGTGCAGTTCTGTTAGGGCAGTGGTGGCGAACCCATGGCACGCGTGCCACCGCAGCCTGTTCATATCATTGAAAGCTCTAAAAGGTTCACCATCACTTTGTTAGGGCATCAGAGCGAGCACTTACTAAATTGATTCATAACGGTCCTTTACATTTAATTAAAGCTTATTGTTCCTTAAGAAAGATTTCTTTTAATAGAGTCACTATTTTCTATAACTGTGTAAAGCAGCAGTAGAATACTAATTCATTCTGCACAAAGTTTTTAGGAAGTATACCTAAAGTCAAATAACCATCAACTTTATTTTGGAAATTTATGTAAATTAATTTCTTGATATCACAGAGGTAGTGAGTGAAACACTTATATATTGGATGCAGGATAAATTATTTTAAACTAATAAGCTTAATCTTTAACTTTTTTTCTCTATATTTTATTTAAACTGATGTAATAAGTATAGTAATTTAACTAATTAATAAGTTACATAACATTATAACTTCAACCATTGAGCTGCATAATCTTATCCAGTGACATGTATTTCTAAAGAAGGAAAACTATCAAAGTAAGTTAGTAAACTTTATATTTATCCTTTATTCCTAAAGCTATTAGATGAAAAGTCTGACTTATACCCTGATTCATGCTAGGCAGCCTTAATTTTGTGCTGAATTTTAACTTAGGCTGCACACTCCGTGAGCCATTCATCCTATCATACCCAGTTACTCCTCCCCTCTAATTATATGATCATTAAATGTACTTTTTATTATTGGATACACCCGCATCAGTTTTTAAAAGTAAAATTACTTGTATTTTTCCGACAAGTATCTATTTTCTAATCAGAACAGTTGGTATTACATTGGCTTACAGTAAATATTCAAAACTTTAGAAATGGTAATTATTAAACAGTTTTGATCCAAAAGAGTAATAGCTTCATTTGGAAAGCAGAATTGGCTTATATTAAATTTAGAAAACAAGTAAATTATAATATTTTATCTAACATTTAAATAATTATGCTTTTTGAATGTTAATACAACCTTTTATCACACTTGAATGTACTTTGCTTAGTATACCATGAATCCTATAAAAATACGAGACAAGAAGGTAAAATGGTCATGCCTTTTAGTAAGTGAGCTGCATAAAATTATCCTAAAAAAAATACTTTAACACCGTCTACATAGCAGAGTTACTGTGTTCTTCAGAATATGTCTAACAGTGATTGGTAACACACCACCTGTGCCGTACGTGCAAGGTGTGACTCTTCCCCGTTATCCTTTATCACACCGCCTGTGCCGTACGTGCAAGGGGTGACTCTTCCCCGTTATTATTTATCACACCGCCTATGCTGTACGTGCAAGGGGTGACTCTTCCCTGTTATTATTGAAAGTAACTCCCTTTTCTTTAGATGTCAGACTGAAATATCCTTTGGTGCTATATGGGTGAGTGTGAGTGTGTTGTGTTTCAAGAGCCCTGTGGAAAGAAGTAAAAGAAATCTGTCAGACTTTTAACTCTACCAGCCCAGGGAGGAAGAGTTTGATGTCAGTGTAGCGTACATCCTGCATCAGCAGAGCTTCAAGGACTAATTATACAAGATGAGAGCAACTCTAGGTAGATATTAGTAGATATTTAAGCAGATATTGTCAGGTGCATTTTTAATCTGGTCTGGTGCTTTTTATTAAAATCCACGTCCTTAGGATCTGGCTGCTGCCTCTCCAGCCTCCTCTCCTGCCTGCAGCTCCCTGCCAGTCTCGCCATCGCCATTCTTCTGCCATTTGCAGGTCCTCCGTAGATGCTGAAGGTACCGTCTCTCCCTGGCCCTCCAGGTGTCTTGCTAAGTCAGGCTCCTTCTGAAGTCAGCCCTCAGCTCAGACATCAGCTCCTCGCAGATGCCCTCCTGACCTTCCACATTGGGCTCAGTAGGCGTCTACTGTCTCCTGAGGCCCCGTGTCCATTTTGTCCATCACAGCGCTTACAGCTTCATCGGGATGCCTTGTTACCTTGATGTCTCTACTGACAAATTCGCGCTACCTAGCAGGAGATCCAGCACATGATAGGTGTTCCGTAAATATTTATTGAATGAGTTTAAAAAGCCAACAGTATGCTAAATACACCATATGGGGCCAGGTTGTCTGCTTTTGGGGGAAAAGGTTTAGTAATTGCTTCTCCAAGACCAAACCAAACTGTTAGAATTTTCTCTTAATGACCCAACTATTTCTTGTCTTTAAGGATTTATACCCTCTAATTGGAATACGCCTTCATATCAACCTGGAATTTAAAAAAAACTACTTCAGCATCGCACTCAGTCCTTCCTTCTGGGTGAAGATTTTCTGGCCCTTCCCACCCTGCAGCTCTTCGCTGTCAGTCTCCCAGCTTCCTCCTAAATCCTCAGCTCACCCAGACTAAACTGCTCAATGAGAAAGTATGTTGCTTGGCACATTAAAACCCTGTCCAGGAATTCGATTTCAACCTGAAATGGATTTTAGCTAGTCTGTGTTCTCTCTTCCTCTTGGTTCTGTAGAGGTGTGGTAGGCATCGGTGTGGCTGCCGGTCCCGGTGACTGGGTAAGACCAAGCCTGCTGAGCACTTTGAAGGCAGAGGGGAGGGGCCGAGTCGATAACATCTTGATAACACTGGATAGCAATATCCCAGTTTACACAGTCATTGTTCCTAGTCAGTTGACATTTATATCTATTATCACTTGAGTGAGACATGATTAATTATTTTATGATTATTTGAATCCTTGTTTAAAATTCAGTTTGGGAAGTATTACATCCCTGCCATCTTCTCTTCCGGTTCTTTAAAGCGTTTGGAGCTACTCTGCTATTTAGGGAAGATTGTTTCTCCTTCAAATTGTTACATAGTAAGCCTCATGGTTTTCCAAATAGGAGCCTCTTTCTCTCTCCAAGAGTAATAATTTTATGCTACAGACAGCACCGATGAGGACGGAAATGTCATGTTATGATGCCGTCTCCATGACACACCACAGTAGCACAAAGTGGAGCACAAACTTAAAACAAGGAGAGCCTTTTGCCTTTTCTGTGGCATCAAAAGTCATTTCTCAGATATTTTTCTATAAATTGGGCATTAGAATAACCATTGTTAAATCATTTATAAAATCGTAATTATATCTTGAAGTTTTATTCATAAAATATTTCTCTAAAACCATAGTTTTTCATAAATTACTTTCTCCTAACCAAAGAGGAATAATAGTTTTTCTTTTTATTAACTCTTAGCTATTTTAGTTAGTGATTTATTGCCTTAATCTGTATGTAATGTGTTTTATCATTTAGGATAATTTTTTAAAAGCATGGGTTAGTAATTTTGCATAATGCCATAATTATATCTTTCATCAGGATAATTATATAAAAGCAAATAAAGGTATGGCTAAGATAATACCTAATTTAGGACGCCTTTCAACTATAATGCTTATAATTGAAGATTGCAGATAGAAAGTAAAGGGCCTCGGTTTCCTTACAAATCAACCTAATTTTCAAAATAAAACCATAAAAGTTAGCCAAGTGGTTTCTTTGCTTGCACATTTAAACATTGAATCACAACTGTCCACCTCGAAGCGTTTCCTAGAAAAAAATTGCTAGTGTCTTTACACTGGAGCACAGAACTTTAAAGAGTGAACTTCGTACTCACTCGAGCTGCCAGGCCAAGAGGGGCAGTGACCGGACTGGCCGCGGCGGTGGGAGGCAGGGGATTGGCACGGGGCCTCAGACTGGAAAGGAAACGTGAGGCATGCAGGAGCGCGTGGCGTCACGGACAACAGCTGCTACATGCAGACGTGAGAGCACGTGTCCTTGCACACAGATGTCTGCCCCTCGCCTGGACTACAGTGCAAGGCAGGTGAACGCCCAGCCTCGCGCAGTCGCCCTCGCAGATGAAGAGGACCAAGCACAGGGGCCCAGAACGTGCGCCTCCCGACAGCCTTTCTGCTGGCGCGGGGCTCATTAGATCACACCCGCTTTCCTCCTGCTGGTGCCGCCCACAGGGCCCCTCAAGGGCTCACTCCAGCCTTGAGCTCCCGCAGACTGCGGTTCTAAGCAGGAGCTGACTTTTAGCTGCACACCATTCACCTTGACTTTTCCAGCGGGAGCCCAGCGGCTGGGTGAGCGCATGCGCAGCGGGGTGACTGTGGCTGTCCACGCCTTATTGCTGCAGGGTGCAGGGGCTCTTCGGGTCAGCAGCCTCCAGGACAGTTTTCTTCAAGTTGTATCAGCTTTACTTTTTTAAGAAATCAAGTGTCAGCAAGGTGTGGTGATGCATACCTGAATCCCAGCACTAGGGGAGGCTGAGGCAGGAGGGTCACCTGGGAGTTCAAGGCCAGCCTGAATTACATAGCAAGACCCTGTCACAAAATACACGAAAGAAAGAAAGAAAGAAAGAAAGAAAGAAAGAAAGAAAGAAAGAAAGAAAGAAAGAAAGAAAGAAAGAGAAAAGAAAGAAAGAAAGAAAAAGAGAAAGAAAGAAAAAGGAAAAAGAAATGAAATGGAATGTCATTTGAGACTCAGAAATCTTTTGTAAGGGGATTTTGTAATGTTGTTTCTGAGAATAGTATTTATTCTAGGACTGAGAAATCTACATGTAACTCTTTGATTTTTATTGATCATCTGTGGGTTAGAAATAATAATACAAAAACAAACCAAAAAAACCCTGCCATTGTATTTATAGTTCATCCCTGTGGTTTCCAGAGGAGCTGATGGTATTCTAGTAAGTTTAAGTGTGTAACAATAAAGCCTAGAAATTAATAAAACTCTTAAGACATGCCAGTAGTTTCTGATGACATTCCAGTGCCATATTTCTGATGCATAAACCCTAGTCATTATCAATCACCCATTATAAACTCTAGAATTTTAATTATCACAACTTTACATGTGGACTGTGGACGTGGCTCAGAGGCAGGGTGGCTTATCATGAACAAGGCCCTAAACAAACAAACAAAAATGAACACTACAGGGCCGGGGATATAGCTCAGCAGCACAGTGCCTGCCTGGCAAGCATGAGGTCGTGAGTTCGATTCCCAGTATCAAAAAAAAAACAAAACTGAACACTACCTCTGTAAGTTATTTAAAAGAAAATGCCTGCTAATAGATGTTTAAACATGCTGAATATGCTTGGAATTTCTTCTACACAACGTGATGTGCTGGTATTTACTTCTTTTTTTATTATTTATCTAAAGAAATGCTAATTAGCTCATCTTATTCTGCTTGGGGGACTGGAGAAGGATTATTTAAGGGTGCTATTCATTATAATGCTTATTCATTCATAATATTGCCCATATTAAAGAAGTCTTTGCTAATCCAAATACATTATCTAAGATTGCCTTGAACCACAGGACATGTAGTGTGTGGCCATGAAAATAAAGCAAATTATAACCTTTAGAAGTGTCCTGCATGGATAATACTGTTAGCAGCTCATCAGTCTGTTTACTGCATTGGAGAGAGGAAAGTTACAGGAATTGTTTTTTTTGTTTTTTTTGTTTTTTGTTTTTTTTTGGTGGGTACCGGGAAGTCGACCTCAGGACCTTGCGCGCCAGCAGGCGCCCGTGCCACTGAGCGATATCACCGGGCCTTTTTTTGTATGTGGGTTCCGGGAGTCGAACTCGGGCCGTTGCGCTTGCCAGGCAGGTGCGCTTATGCTGCTAAGCCATCTCACCGGCCCCAGGAATTGTTTTTTTTTTTTTTTTTTGGTGGGTACTGGGGGGTCGACCTCAGGACCTCGCGCGCCAACAGGCATCCGTGCCTCTGAGCGATATCACCGGCCCCTTTTTCATATGTGGGTTCCGGGAGTCGAACTCGGGCCCTCGCGCTTGCAAGGCAGGCGCTTACGCCACTGAGCCATCTCACCGGCCCTCAGGAATTGTTTTTAATAGAAGTAAACAGTGGGATGAGATCTGTGTAGAATCTCATAAAAATGTTTTTAATAGAGTATTTAACAGAACACTTAGTAAATCTCTCCGTGCATTTTAAACGTGAGTAAACATTATAGAACATTTTACTTAATGAAGGTTTCATACCTGAGCATTCTGAGTGTTTGGGAAGGCATGTCGGAACACTGGGTGTAGAAGAAGGTCGCATTTGTAAAACTGTTAATGGAGTCCTCCTGTAAGCTTGACCTGTCAGCCATCCTTCTTCATCTTACCGGGACCAATATAGGCCTGGAAAGAAGAGAAGGGGAAAACTTACCCCTGTGGCACTGGGGTCTTTGAATATAAGGGCTTGGTTTTGCTCTCCAACCCAAAGACCCTCACAGAATGAAACATGATGTATTCAGGAACAGGAATTTTGAAAGGATTTAATTCTATCTTTATGAACTTGTTTGTTGTTACCTGCAACATCCTCCTGAGTGCTCATTGTGGTGAAGGCTTGGTTGGCACCTGATGGGCTCCCAGGGAGTGAACTGGACCATGAGTGAGGGCTCTGACTCCTCAGTGGATTAATCCACTATGAGATCCTGACTTGATGACACCAGAAGGGGAGGGAAACAGGAGGCAGGGCCTTGGTGAAGGGCGTGCCGTGGGGGTGGGGTCTGGGGTTGTGTGGTGCCACCCCTTCCTCTCTGCTCTCTCTCTCCCTGCTTCCTTTGAGCCATGAGGTGAGTAGCTCCCCTCCACTATTCCCTTCTGCCAAGACGCTTCTGCCTCACTGCAGGCATAGAAGCAGGGGAGCCAAGTGAGTAACCATGGACTAAAACATCTGAAACTGTGAGCCAAAACATACCTTTCCTCCTATAAGATGTTCTCGATATTTGCTCACAGCAGAAAAAAAGCTCACACAAAGCTAAACCAGCACTTGTCCATTTACTAAAAAGTGAATGCCACCTTTCATAAGTCTTCATTAATTCAGGGTTCTGGTACATAGTGTTTTTAAAGTATCTGGATTGCAGAGCTTGTTAGATATATTTGTACACAGCATGGCAGTACCAAAGCTTTCAAAATTACTGAAGCTAAGTGCTTGGTAACTTATAGCCCTCTCTTTCCTATTTTATTGTTAATACTACAGAAAGACAGTTGTTTATCCATTTGGCTTCCTTAGCATATAAGTTCTTTTCACGCAGGAAAAGTCATCACTGAAGTAGAAATGAAGAGGAAGGGCTGGGAGGGGAAGAGGCTGCGCCGGACTGGATGGCCGGAGTTCTGCCCAAGGCGGCATGAGAAGGAGGAGTGATGTAGGCTTAGTGCTGCAGCCTTTTGTGAAAATGTATTGATTAAGCCTCTAAAATGTTTGGATGTTGGCATGGGGCAAGTGCAGCCCCTGTTGTACCTGGCTTCTGTTCTCACGCAGTCTTCCTCTGTAGTCATGGGGAAGTCTCTCCCCTTTAACAGCCGCTGTCATACAGTCTTCTTCAGATGTCTGAGGAGGAGTTTTGTTCCCTCCAAGTGGAATAAGCAGTCGTGCCTTATCCAGCATCCATTCTGACCGAAGACTGCTGTCACTGTGGACCTCTGCTTTGGGACATGGTGACGACCCAGCGTGGTTTCGGTCCAGGCCACCGTGGTGCTCTGCATGGGTTGTCAGAGTCACCACCCAACTAGCTGGGAGGAAGCTTCTCTGAGGATATAACACAGTCCGTATCCTGTCATCCCCTCCCACACCTCCCACGGCTGCTCATCTCCCTCAGGCCTGTAGTGGCCGCCAGGACCCTGGGTGACCTGGTGGCCACACTCTGGTCTGTCTTCTGTCCTCCCGTGAGGGCTCGGGGCCGGCCACCCGGGGGGCCCTTGCTTGAGCACACTGAGCCTCGGGGCCTTGGCCGCCTCTTCCCCCAGCCTGAAATCTTAGTCTTTCAGATCTCTTCAGAGCTAAATTCCTCAGTGCTGTCAGGTGTTCATTAAAATATCACATCTTAAAGAGGCTTTCCTGAAAGCAGCATTGCACCCCCGTTCTGCCAGCCCTGTCACCCCTCATCGGCTTCACTCCCTGTACACTCACCACCTCCTAGCAGGCCGCGCGAGGGCCTTACGCACGGGCTCACTTTCCATCCCCTGCGCTCACGTGTGGGTTTCATGGGAACAAGGAGTTCTGTCTGCTCTGTTCTAGCCTGCTGCATAGTGCCTGACACATGAAAAGAGGGGGTGGATGAGTGTTATTGAATTAATACGTCTCAGTCTCTCCCAGATTATCGCATCTTCCCTTTTCTCTGTTTAAATTATGTACAAGGATGAGTGCTTGTGGAAGCTCACTAGTCTTAAAGGAAGGTCGTCTGTTCAGTACTTGATGTGTATTAGACACTGTGCTGGCATGTGACCTGTACTGCTTCACCGGCCTCAGAGTCCGGTGGGGGTGGCTTAGAGAGGCTAAGTCACCTGTCCAGTGTCACATCCCTGGTGAACGGCTGATCTCCAAGCCAGGAGACCCCTAAATACCAAGCCCCGTTGGTGGCCTTTGAGTTACGGCCATCTTTACGGAGTTTGATTCAATAGCAGTGTTTTCATTTATATTTACTAAAGCACAGTGGCTAAAAGAATTACACAGCATCAGCATTCAAATTAGTTGAGTACTAATGTGCTTAATGCTATATATCTAGAGTAATTTTTGTAATTCAAGTAATAGATATGTGATAATGCTTTTGGATTGTGCAATAGTGGATATATCATCAAAGAGGAGTGGGGAGTTGGAATGGCTGTGGGAGTGGGGCATAAACAAGGAGGATTTGCTCAAGGAGGACAAAGGATACAGAAGAAAGGGTATGAAAAGTGAGCTGAGGCCATGTGTGCTGATGCAGGGCTGTCATCCCCGCTACTCCAGTGGCTGAGACAGGAGGACCACAAGTTCCGGGCCAGTCTGGGCAACTTAGCAAGGCCCTGTCTCAAAATAGAGTTGAAAAAGGGCAGGATATAACTCAGTGGCAGAGCCCTGGCCTAGCACATATGAGTGTGAGCACTGGGTTCAATCCCCGCCCCTGCCCCCACACATGCAAAGTGAGGGAATACTGAATGTCATGATAAGGACCCACTCTTGTGCTTTTTGTTGAAACACTGTCTAAGATCATTTTTAAAACTGTGTTCCTCCTCACGTACGTGTAAGTTGATGTATAAAATTGTAAGTTAAATAGTGACAAGGGATACGACCTCTGACCTGTTCAATATGTGCTTTACGTATATTTTCATCAAAACTATGAACTATAGGGCGGGTGATGTAGCTCAGCAGCATAAGCGCCTGCCTGGCAAGCGTAAGGTCCTGAGTTTGACTCCCGGTGCCCTCATATATAAACAAAAAAACAACTATGAACTATAGATTTAGCTCATTCATATACTAGAGTAGATCTATACCAGTGGTGGCAAACCTATGGTATGCATGCCATAGCCAGCAGTTTGTTAGCACTGAAAGCTCTAAAAGGTTCGTCATCACTGAGCTAACAGACAGTCACAGTCAAGACAGTGAGAACAAAACCTGACTTTCTCCTCGAGTTCCAGGAAACCCTTTGCAGGGCACCCTCACCTTGCGTGCAGGCATGTGTCCAGTGGAGCCCTTCAGTTAGTGTGTGTCTGTTCTGTAATTAGGGGATGCTTCTGTAGGAGGCCGCAGCATGGCTCAGCGTTTCTTCTGGAATATTTTCTTCCGAAGCTGCTCTTCTTGGCTTGGAAGTGGCTGTCTTCTCGCTGTGAGTTCCCTCTGGACACTCATATGTCTGTGACCAAATTCTTCCTCTCATAAAGACACCGTCACTGAATCAGGGCATGCCCTACAGCCTCGTTTTAACTTAGTGCCTCCTGAGAGACCTTGGGTCTGAACGAGGTTCCACTCGGAGGTTCAGGGTTAGGGCTCAACACGGGAACTTCAGGGCAGTCAGTTCAGCTCCTGACAGACAGTGCCAGTCCTGCAACCATGTTCTCCTTCAGTATTCTCTCGGTGGTTCCGAATCCTTTGCCTTCCCATGTCCACTGTAGTATTAGTTGTCCGAAATCCACAAAATAACTTGTTAGGATTTTTGTTGGGATTGCACAGAATCTATAGAGCAAGCTGGGGCAAACTGAAATCTTGACTCTGTCAAGTCTTCTTGTGCCAGAGACTGGGGTCCCCTAGAGTTCTGTACACTCAGTCCCATCTACACTGCACATCTAGCAGTTGGCCATTTACAGTTTAAGTTTGTTTGTTTTGGATACCGGGAATTGAACTCAGGACCTTGAGCTTGCCTGGCAGGCGCTTGTGCCGCTGAGCTATATCCCCGACCCTACAGTTAAGTTTTGCTTCTGTTCTGGTAATGACTCCGTGGAGATTTCCATTCCTGGCCTTCAGCTCTGTATCTTTCGGTCCTCGCTACAATCTAGGTGCAGTAATTTGCCCTGCGACCCTGATTCTCTGATGGGTCTAAACAGATTTGTTGATTTTTCAGTTTGTTGAGCTGTTTACTTTCTATGGTTGTGGAAAGGACAACATCCAAGCTCTGTCACAGGACTAGAAACCAGAAGTCGCTGACAATCGCTGTTACTTTCTCCCATTTCAACATCATCACTAAGAAAACAAAGCACTTGGTGATTTGTTAGTCTACAGAAGGAATAGGGTTAGGTAAAATATGTCTTGAAACAGGCAACAACTCCATTTTAGCAAAATAATTTTATGAAAGTGTCTCTACTCGAACCACTAGCTTTTCAAACTTGATTCCTCTGTAGTAGTGGTGGCGACCAACGGCATGCGTGCGCCGCAGGCTGTTTGTATCACGAAAGCTCTGGCAGGTTCACCCTCACTGCCTGAGAGCATTGCTTTGTAAACTGCTGTGGCCTTTGCGGGTCCCTGAGGTGCCTCTGGAATTGCTGAGTTGGGTTCCAGTGGGAGGGAAGCAAATATAAGTGATGTATCCTGAGGAACTGAAGTTGGATATTTCTGAGGTATTAATTAGGTCAATAATAACAGTAAAGAGGGTCACAACCTTTATTAACCTGGGGTTAAGTTTCCTATAAATGTCTGTTCATCTTTGCTCAGTAGTAACATTTGGAACTAACCAGCTTGGCAACTTCTGTGTTTTTAGGGAATTCAGATTTACTCACGTGTTTAAATGTTTTTGTTTGTTTTATGAAATTTGACTTTATATATATGAAATAAGGTTTCATACTTCGCTCTTGGAACATATATCCAAGCTAGCAGATTCTCGCTTTTACTTCATGCAGCAGCTCTGTATGATCACACTTGGTTCTGCTCTGAAGAAGCATCTAGGAAGGCAGCAGAACAGGGCTTGGTCTGTGAGGTCCGTGAGCTTTGCATCCCTCCTAGCACAGAAGCACACGTACCACAAGAAAGTATTCTAGGTGGAGAAGCCAACTCGAGAAGTTAAATGCCTCTTCTGTATAAAGCCAGTAACTAAAACACCATTCTTTCACCACAAAAGTGAATACAATAGTAAAGGAGATTGGACAGATGTTCAAAAATCAATACAGGGCAAAATGGTCCAAATATAATAAGCAGCACAAAATGCTGTGGAACTTAAAGAAGAGAGAGGGATTTGAAGGCAAATTGGAAGGAGATTGAGGGGGAAAATAATTAATGTTTGTGATGAATCTAGAAGAACCAGAAGAGAGATATATCAGTTAGGAAATGGTTCAAGTGCATGCAAAAGAAAACTCACTGACGGAGCTCTAGCAAAGGGGCTTTCTATTCAAACAGAACCAGAAGTCTGGAGGCAAACAGCTGCTGGTGTTGATTCAGGGTTCTGTACTGTCAGGGACCCACCCACCGGTGCAGCAGTTTCAGCAGAGTTATTGACAAATCTAAGAGATATTGTAAATGAAGTGCTGTGCTTGATAATCTACTTGACATTTGCCAGGATCTGAAGGATAAAGAAGGGGAAGAATCATGGATTACTCAAGGCTGTAAAATTACTGGCCCAATAATAAGCTTCCTAAATGTTTGTTTATGAATTCGACTTCCTAGTTGCTAAAACTAGGGAGGTGCAGGAGGAGCAGATCTGGTGACTTTACCTTGATCCCACTTCCAGAATCCTTACCTATTTTGCTCCTTCTGAGATCCTCCATGCATATGCAGAGCTGGCCAGAGATCCCACTTACTCCCCAAGCCTGGCCTGACTCTATCTAAGGACTTGAACTCAGCCCACCATTTACTAAGAACAGTAGCTGCCACACAGTTGGTACTAAATAAATGTTTATTGGATGAATAAACAATGATAACCACAGACTTCAAAGATGGGGATGAGATCTTCTAGATCCTTTCTACCCTTTGATATCAACATGGTTTGGGTTGTCACAGTGATTGTCACTAGTACTTAGTGGATGAGGCTGGGGTGGTCTGACATCTGGCAGCACTCCATGCAGTCTTGCCCTGTGAACGCTTACCACACCCCGCGAGGCGCTGAAGGTCTGACTGAATGTGCTACAAACAGAAATGGGTTTGTCACTTCCAGGGTCTGGTTTATATGCAGCGCATCCCTATCAAAATCCCAGTCAAATTTTTTTGTTAAAAAATAAATGCAAAGGGCCAAGAAGATATTCTTTCCACCTAACAGCTAGAGGACTCACACTACCCAATGCCAAGACATGTGGTGCTGACACCAAGATGGAGCAATAAGCAGCTGGGACACAAGAGCGTCCAGAAAGAGACCATATGTGGCCAGATCATGGGACAGCACAGCAATGTTGTGCGGTGGGAGGGTGGGCTTCCTAATAAACAGCATTCAATCGACTGGGTCCATGTGGGAAGGGAGGGACCCAGGGCCACACCCTAGGCAAGACTCACTTCCAGATGGCGTGCAGTCTGCACACCCAGTGCTACACAGGAGGCTGCTGGGCCCAGCACAGGAGACTGATTTTATCAGCAGTGTCTGGAAATCAGGAGATGGCTTCTCTGGGTTCTGTAAAAATTCATGATTTTGAACTTAGGAAACAAGTTATAAAGTAAAATTTATACCTATGAACCATAAATTGCTACTTTAGGACATAATATCAAAAAGTTTTGTAAGAAGTTATGCATAAAGGGTCATAATAGCAAAGGAAATTAAATTGAAAAAAAATTGCACAATTACCGAACAGTTTACTTACCGTGGGCATTTTTTTCTATTGCCTATTTCCAATTACATAATTAATTGAAATGGGTTTCAGTTACCTCAAGATCAGTGAAATGAATTGCAAATTTGTATTAGAAGAGTTAGATCCTAACAAATTTGAATCCAAACTTTAGTAAATTAGTGAAGATACATCACATGCAGAGACTTTAATGAATTTCACTAACAGTGTTTATTTTCAAATATTTTTCTCTATATATTTTTTAAATGATAGCATATTAGTACCTCTATGTTTTGAAAATGTCAATTGAAATTATCTTTCAGGGATTAGACAGCTTCTCTGTAGTTCTAATGTAATTCTTTTTCTAACCTTTCCTGTAGTCTTCTTCACTTACGAAAAATGAAGGCCATGCTCATTTGTGGAAGACATTTATACACTCTACATATCAGTGGGCTGTCAATTTTCTTGTCACAGCACACTTAATCCAAGTAAGGTTTCATCCCTTTGTCTTATCAGTATCAGTAAGCCTGGTCTGTCACCATTTATCCTAACACTGGTTTTTATTCTGGAATCTCTCTGTACCATGTTTCTGAACTCGTGTGTGTGTGTGTGTGTGTGTGTGTGTGTGTGTGTGTGTGTGTGTGTTGGAATGGAATAACTTCTAGTCTTGGTTACCCTACATGCAAACATATTCACTGAACTAGATGCGAGCAGCTGTCATTAGAACTTCAGTTTTAAATATGGATAAAGAAGGAAGCCCTCCAAGAAAGAGCCAGATCATATTATTTATGACCAATAATTTTGGATTTCTTCCATGGGTAATGGGACATCATGTAAATGTTTGGTGCAGGGATTGCTGATAAGATGTGTGTTTCAGAAGTAGTCACTCTGGCGATAGTATGAAAGAGTGTGGAAGGGGTGGCAAGATTCAAGACTATGAGTTCAGTTAGAAAACCCAGAAGTAGCCAGGGTGTCCTCCTGCTCGTCGTCATCCTCCTCCTCCTCCTCTTCCTTCTCCTTGTTCTCATCCTTCTCCTGCGTTTCCTCCTCCTCATGACCTTAATGGAGGAAAGAAGCTAACAGAAATGAGGAAAAAACTCACCTGAGCTTGGCCCTTAGTGAGGGAGAAGGAGGAGTCCAAGCTGGCTCCTGAATTTCGGATTTCAGGCACTGGATGAGGTGAGCCTTTGAGTAAGCGGGCACCACAGGAAGAGGTGCAGTTCGGCACTGCAGCGGGGGACACGCAGGCAGCAGCGACTTGTCAACACGTGGACGCGAGAGTTTGTTGAGCAGACACAGGTGAGGCAGAGAGCTTTGAGAATTGTGTAGCTGGTAGTCAGAGTCCTTAGAGTAAGAAGGGAAGAGAAGGCGAAGAGATCCTGTGTCGTGTTGTCATGGAGTTGGGGGGATTTGAGGTAACAGTGGACAATGCTGAACGCACTGAGAATCGAAAGTCACCATGAGAGAGGACGCTGGCCGAGGGGTGCTGGAGACATGGGCACGCCACCTCACTTACCCATCGTTGGCTAAAGACTGGAGGGATTTCGCAGGGTTTTTGAAAGGATTAAAAAGTGCATCAGAGGGGAGGAATATGACAGCAAGTCTCTGCTCCAGGGCCTTGAGCTTGAGGGTAAAGAAAAAGAAAGAGTAACACCCAGGGGGAGGTGGGGAAGCAGTGCGTTTAATTCTTTCGTTTTTCCCACTTGTCTCTGGATTAAAATGTTGCTGTTCATTGCATGTCCATGAGTTAAACTTTTTGTTTTTCTATAATTAAACATTTGATGATACTTCGGTTAGTGGTGTAAGTTGAAAAGAATGAAAGCCACCCCCAGACCACGTAAAGCCCAAGTGCTAAGTTGTGTGATTGCTGTGAATGCACAGAATTAAAAATATTTGTGACAGAACTATGTAAAACCATGATTGAATAAAGGGAAGAAGTTGACAGCATGTTGGATAAATGTGAGATATCTTAACAAATGATTTTTAAATGAGGCCATCTGTTAGAGCTTGCCGACGCTGTGAGTCTGGAGCGAGAGGTTATTTATGTTTTCACGCAAATCAGGCTTTAACCAAAATACTCTGGAAAAAACAGATGCCTTACAGAAATTCATTATTCCTAAAAATAATTACAACCTTCTAAATGTTAACATCTCTCTCTACAAAGAATGGTATTATGCTAATACTGTTTATATTTGCGAGTGTGAAATTATTGTATCATCGCTGCACTGGAGAGCGATGCTTCCTGCGGCCCCTCCTCCACCCTCACCCCCAGGAGACACTTGCCTGTGTACCAGGACCGATTTTCTACTTACTTAGCCAAAAATAATTGACCTTTGAAAGTCAGAACACAAGTAGTTGAATTTGAACTAAAATCTAAAGATAAACCTAATCTTTCAAGCATTATTTTCCTCCTACTCCTTCGGTCTTTTTGACAACCAGTAACTAAGTCTTGCCAGATATCTTAAAGTGGAGGAAATTTTTATAGCAAAATACAGTTGACATGTTTCATTAATGTTGAAGATTTCACGTAGTGAATAGAACAAGAAGAGACCACTTTGCATAATACTTAAAAATTGTGGCAGGTCCTAGGCAGGCTGTACACTCAATAAATGGCTCTTAAACATGCAGAATTAGTAGTGAGTTGCTACAAAATGAACCCCTCCCATGTTCCTACTGTTTTGTAATACTCATAGTCACTCAGTTGTAAGGCACGAACAGACTGGAGAAATGCCTAGGGACAGAGAAATCCTGAGAGTCCCTCACTTTCTACATCCAGGTTAAATGAATTTGAGCATGTATAAAAAGGGCAAATTTGGGAGAGTTAGAGAAAAAATTGAGGGGACTTCCCATTTGCAGTTTTTATCCTCATTGAGGTAGCAGCCTCTGGATGATAGTGTGGGTTTCTCTGATGTGTAACATCTGGTTAATTTTGTCACTGAGAGGAAAGCCGAAGCACATTCCTGAGGCTACGTGCACCTTGCTTGGAGTTCCCCTTAGGGCTTCACCACAGAAACTTTTAGAAATACAGTCTTTATTTAGCACACTAATGAAAGCAGTATCAATTATTAACTGGCATCCTCCTGTCCTGTGAGGATGCTTTTAACTGCAGTAAGCTTGTGCTTACTTAAAAATAGTGGCCTGCCCGCTGGGATCTGTAGCCCGCTCCTCCTGCCCCACATTGGGCCTCCGCTGAGAGGGGACTGGAGGGGCCGGGAGTGATGTGAGCCCCCTGTGGCTCCCTGCTTGCCCTAGAAGTCTGCAGCCACCAGTGCCCCACCCCAGTGCCAGGCTCTTCAGGGGCCACCACTTAGTGGTTGTGTGAGCCAGAACGTAACTCCCCGCCTCAGTTTCCTCACCTCTCCTGGACCTGTGAGGATTAAGTAAGCTGTTGTGTCCAGAAGGCTGGGTGCAAGACCTGATGGGTGGTGGCTTTCCACACAGACCAGGCAATCGTGTGCAGCTCAGGCAGCCGAGCAGCGCCGTAGCAGACAGCAGTCCTGCTCTGTCCTCCTCGTCTACCAGGAAATGGGGCCAGAGCAGTTCTGCTCTCATGAAGGAAGGAAAACAGGCCATGCCGCCATGCACGCCATCGCATTGCCTCCTCGGAACAGTCCCCGCAGAGTACATCTCACTGGTGCTGTGTGCTGGCTCTAACACTACCGGCTCCTGAGGCTAGAGCAGAGCCTTCCCCTTTTGGGGGGCTCAGCACATGGCACAGCCAAGTGCGGCCACATCCCTGCCTCGGGTCAGTGCCCGTTCCAGAGGGGCGGAGGACAAGGGACCTCTGCTGCCTTCCTCACGTCCTCCTCCCTTCCTGAGAGAGCACAGGGCGGTCACCCGTGAGGTCTGCTCATCGGCCAGGTGTGCACGCCCTCCTCCCTCACGAAGGAGAATGGGCGTCCTACCTCTAACACTGCGCGGCTCCTTCGTGCTAAACCTGAGCGTCTGTGGCTGCATGGAAGAGTGAAAACAGAATTCCATTTAGGAGGTCCGGTTGTCCCGATCTAACCTGTGTCCTCTTACCGTGACTAGGTTATGCAGCCTGAGCTCATGAGAAAGCATCGTTCTAACAGCTTCCTATTCTTCCTATCCATTTTGATCTAAAATTTTATTTCTTTTAAAGAAATCATTGGCTCTGTAATTCTTGCCTCTGGCTAAAAACAATCATATCCTTATCTGGTAATAACTTTGTTTAAAAACAGGAAAGCCATATAAATGATAATTGTCACCTGAAATAGTAAAGACCATAATAAGTATCAACACGTGTATAGCACTCCTACATATGGGACTTTATAGAAAGAATCAAATTTCAAACTACAGGTATCTTCTGAACTGCCACATAGGATATAAGAATACTGTTGTTAACCAGACCTGGTGGCACAGGCTGTAATTAGGCACTGAGGGAGTCTGAGGCAGGAGAAACAACAGTTCAGATCCACCCAGGAAATGTCTCAGAAAAGGCCTGGGCATAGAGCTCCTAGGTAGCGGGGCCCTGGGTTCGATCCCTCGAACCACACCAAGAAAAGAGCACTGTTGTTGTTTGGCTCCACCAAAGCACGCACTTCCATTGAAAACTCCTGTGCTTGTCTTCCTGGTGCCAGTCATTCTAGAAACTACCCACCATGCCATCCATCCTCCTCAGTGTGTGTTTCTGTCTCTGGGCTCCACACTGAGGTCCATAGTTATCAGTTGCATTCATGTGTTTATTCCACCCTTCTCACTGCACAGAGCCAAAGACCCTTCTACTAACCAGTTGTGTAACCTAGAAACATCAGCTGCTTCACAGCGCCTCACCTTTTAATCCCTAATATGTGCCGTCAGCCACTGTACCAGGGCTTTATGTGTCTAACTTTGTTAATCTTCATATCTATCAATGAGAGCAGAATCCAAAGAGCTTCAGTAATAGCACCAGTGTTACGTGACCGCTGTGGAGCAGCGCCAGAATTCAGAGACACTTGCTGTGTGCGCTGCTAAGTGGACTCCTCCAGCAGCCTGCTTCTGCGCCAGAATGTGGGGGGTGCCACACCTCTTGCCCTGCACACACCCCATGCCACCAATAGCCTTTACAGGTGACAGTGCACCGTGTCCTGCAGGAGAGTCGCCAGCACACAGGATGAGGGGGACACACGTACCCTGGGGTGTGTTTTGAGACCAGGAGACAAGGAGCAAGCACCATTCCAAAAATCCCCAGGAGCGAATGATGCACCCCTTTCTCTAATGAGGTCTGCATGGCTCGAAGGTGCGGCAGTCTGGAGTCCCGGCCAGATGCGGGTCTCACGCCGGCCCGAGCCTGGATCTGTTGTTGTTCTCTTTAGTGACCGAAGAGCAGAGGCGCACAGCGGGTAGGTGAGGATGGGCCACATAGTCAAAGCTGACCTGTCAAACTGACTGCCCTGCAAGGACACTTGATTGGAACTTCAGACTGTAAATCACTACACCTGCCCCATGATGCCGCCGCTTTTCAGGGTGCTGAACGAGTGACTGGTGACTGCTAGTTCTTTGCACAGATAGAGATCCAAGAAACATTATCTGATTAGCTGCCTCTAAAAAGGGAGCCCTTGAAACAACCTGGCCCATTATCCAGAACATGAAATACAGTAGTCAGGAGCGCAGGCTCCAGAGCCCTGGCCCTGCCCTGCCAGCAGTGACGTCAGTGGAGGCAAGTTGCTTCGCTTTTTCCTCGTCTGCAAAACCCAGACGACCGTGGTACTGGGTCATGAGATGGCTCTGAAGATAAACTCGGAAAATGCCATGAGTACTTGGTCCAGCACCTGCTGCCTTGGAAGTACCAGCCATTCTCGTCTTGGCTGAGCATGCGGTCTCCCGGCGTCCTTCTTCAGGACCTCACATTGGGTACCTCAGTGGCTCATTTCTCTCAGAGTTGACTTCAGTTCTGGCCCTCATCAGAACACCAGCTGGCAGCTTCGCAAGTGTCCCACATGAGGACTCGAAGTCTTAGCGCCCGAGCAGCTGGGTGTGGCCGCCAGGGAGCACGGTGAGGCTGGGCAGGCAGAAGACTGAGGTGGCCCCATCCCCGGCTGCCGTCACCATCACGGGTCCCTTTTCAGCAGATACTTCGTTGTGTACCGTATGAATTTGAAACATGACAAAAGATGAATTTCTTAATATGTACATTATGTTTTCTGAGCCTACTAATTCTTTAAGGAAATTAAGGAAAAAATAATGAAGCCATGTTACACAGGTACTTAATTTTTTTTAATCTGGGGTAGTACTATGGTAATTAATGTTTATTTTATGCAAACTAGACTATATCTGTTAACGGACACATTACTGTCAAGAAAATATTACTTGTCTTAATTATCAGTAATGAAGCAGGGATAAGCTGCTCACTTAGATATAATACATCTAATGACCTTTTCAGTTAGAGGTTGGGATGAGAGGTATCGGTTTCACAAATTATGCTTCATTCAGCTTCTGGCCTTTGTGTAGACTAATGTTTTGTGGATGAGTTTTAAAGTCAGGCATAAATTGTGTTTGGTGTTTAAAATTGATTTAGTGCTTGCTTTTAGTACATCATTTTCTCATTTATAAAGGCTCAATTTTATCTTCAAGCTTAAAAAAATAGTTGTTGTAAATTTAGGGTTGCCTTACTAGCTGCCAATGAGTTTTTTTTAACCTTACTAAATAAAATGGTACATATATTTCCATTTGTTTTACCAAACGACACACTAGATGACCAGAATTTCCTTGTTATTTCTGAATTTAAGACAATAAGCACAATATTTACAATGACAATTTTGAGCTAAGAATATAAATATAATACCATTTTTTCCTATTTAAAATTCTTGAAATAACACAAAGCTAGTTATTTTGAAAGAATTTATGATCTCCCTTAATCAGCCTCTTACTAAATAACAGATATCTTATCTCTTGCTATGGAAACACCATCCAAGAACTCATGAACATAGCCTTCTTCAGACAAAGAGGAGAACTTCCCAGTGTATTAAGTAAGAAATTAAGGGCGCCAGTCTATGTGGTGAGAAGCAGACACTGAAACAGGGAATCAGCAGTGGTTTTTTTATTTTGTAAGCTGTGCAACCCTGCTCTGAAGCCCAATAAAGAATCAAAATATCTCCGGTGTAACTTGCAGGTGCTCAGGGTGGAAGAGCAGTGTAAGTCTGGGGTCCTGGTGGCCATGTTATTAACATGGCGGACACTGCCTGGGAGAGAGGCACACTTTCTTCAGTCCTTGGCTTCCTGGCAAGGAAGCTGAGGTTGGAGGTGGGAGGGAAACAGTCTCCCTTACCCTGCTTAGAAGTGGTAGGAGTACAGCCTAAACACTGGCTGGGTCTTTATTTCTTTTTGGTTTTTTGTTTGTTTGGTTGGTTTTTGTTCTTGTTTTTGTTCTGAGACAGGGTCTCGCCGTGTAGTTCTCGCTGACTTTGAAATCACTGAGTATCCCAGGCTGGCCTCGAACTCCCAGATCCTCCTGCCTCAGCCTCCCGAGTGCTGGGATTACAGGCATGCACCACCGTTCCAGGCTTGGACACCCTTACAGGCTTGGACAGTCCTTTCTGAGTGGTGAAATCTTTGCCCCAGGCCCTGTTCCCCTGCTTCTGTGAATAATGTATTTTGAAAACTGTCGTTTAAGGAAGTGTTTTGGAAGGACCTAATCTCTGTCTAGATGAAAGTAGGACTGGACGCTTCAGTCTCAAGGGCGCAGCAAAGTCCTCGCTGCGGCCCAGCCTCCTGGGCCCTCCTTGCCCTTGCTTATCCTGCAGGGTGCGGGGTGCTGGCCTCCCTCCAATTAGAGCCACATCCCAGCTGCTCCACTCCTGCCTCTTCCTCCCCCAGGCTGACCTCTGTGTCCTTCAAGCTGCTCCAAGGCACCAGGCTGACCACAGCAGGGCTGGGAGAGACCCGAGCTGCATGTGCCCCGCCAGCATCCCACACTTCTGGTCCTGTGATGACACACACCCGCCCCGACACTGCCATCGCTGTGCTGTCCCTTCTCCGCGCCTGGCCTCGTAGATGCACCATGGACGTCTTACTCATCTAGGGCCCCAGACTCCCAGTGTGGCGTGCTGCATGGGGGCGCCCTGAGCTGGCTTTTTGGGGAGCGGCCACTCTGACCTCCCAACTTTGGTTCCCTCCTGCAGGGCACTGCCCGTCATACCTGCGCTGTCTGCCTTGTCCTGAAGCGGAAGTGTCTGCATGGAGCCTTCTCTCCAGCTGAGTTAGCATGGAGGGAAAGTCATGTCCCCACTTTTTTCCCTTTTTGTGGTTCAGGGGCTCAAACCAGGGCCACAAACACCCCAGGCGTGTACTGTATCACAGAGCCGCAGCAGCTGTGTGCCAGCCGCAGGTCTCTTTCCACCCCAGATTAGAGAAGCTTCTCCCACACAACAATCTTTTTTTAAAAACCGGCTTGCTTTTATTCCCCAAAAGGTCCTGAGAAATTGAATAAAAAGCCCCTCCTTCATTTGTTGCAGAAATCTGATATCAAACCAAATGGAAGACTCTTTGCACCTGAGGAGTTGGAAGGCAACTTTTGTTACGCTAGCAGGCTAGTGGGAACCAAGTCCAAATCACTAGCCCAGAGTCAGCTTAGAATTCAGCTTAAATACATTTTTGCAAGCCGCAAATACAAAGCTGATTGCAGGTTATTATATGATTGGTTGCCTAGGCTAAGGCATATTTGTCAGGCAGATTTGTTCTGGGCAGGCTTTGCTAGGGAGGGGGCTGTCCGAGTGGGTGGGTGAAATCAGGCAAGCACATCCTTGACTGGGTTGTTCTGTCCTAGGTGCAAAGTTCCTGGAATAGGCAAGCAAAACAGAATATGTTTATAGGCTGGAAAGTACGGGCAGTGCAGCTGGATGCAGTCAGATAAGGCTGAGTCAAACCGTCTCTGACTTAGAGCTGGCGTGGTGTGCAAGGCTCACTAAGTCTAACCACGTGACAGGCAGCATGAGCTTGGGCAGAGGCCACTAATTGATTTCTAATTTCCACTATGAAATTTCTGTTAGTTCGCTATTCTAACTTTGCTTTTACACATTGACTCCCATGGACTTCTAGTGATGGGACCATTCTTTAAATAAAACATTCGTAGTTATCCTATAAACTTAGGGATTTCTTTATCCTTAGAATTGGCACTTGTGGGCCAGTGAGATAGCTCAGCAGTACGGGTGCCTGCTGGCACGCGAGGTCCTGAGTTCGACCCCCGGTACCCACAAAAAAAAAAAAAAAAAAAATTTAGCACTTGTAAAACTAATAATTTAACACATGTACCTTGAGGCTAAGAAGGAATCATTGTCTACAATTAAAAATATCGAAAGTTACTTCAGTAAAAAAACGAAGACTTTAAATACAATTAATTAGAGTCCCATCAAAAACAGTCGTGCTCTTAAAGTGATGAATTTATTATTTCTGTATTGGCAAGAGCAGCAGATGTGGGGAATGGGATTCAACAGAGAAGGGAGAAGTGTCCCACTCATGTTTTCAGAAAGTTGAGAGGGAAAAACTTCACTTAAAAAAAAAAAAAAAAACTTATTGAACTTTAGTAATGATTCTACTACATATCAGAAAATGCTTTTTTTAAAGGGATGTTTTCAGGAAAATAATGCACATAGCCAGAGCAGCAGTTTATATTTAACAGAACTAAATGGTCACATTTTCAAGTAAAATACTCCCTGGCATTTGAACAGCTGTTATATCTAAATCAGATTTGAATACTGTGGTTCAACCTTCCCAGCTGTAGCGGGGGTGGTATGTTAGTCTATTCCAGTATAAAATATGCATAGTATACTTAAATTTGAAACTTTAAACACATATTTGTATTAAGCTGATAAATTTTAGTCATTTAAGCCTATTTTAGATAAATCCTTTATCTTTCTGTGGCTATTTATTGCCCTCACTACATTGCACGTTTGAGGAGATTTTAAGCAATTAAAAGATCTTTCCAAAACCATTCTACTTAGTTCACATATTATGTTTATATTAATAATTAACAAAAAATATACATTTTCTAGGCATATGCTTATAAATGCACTGGTATAACCATAAGAAATTTTAAATTGTATTTTCCTGTATTTCTTTTAATTTTCTGGCCCCAGCAGAAACTTCTTAGTAATAAAATCATAGAAATGGAATTAGGAAGAGGTGGTTACTACAGGAAGGCAGAATTAAAGCCCAGTACTTCTCAAATCCTACAAGACTAAGGCTGAAGGTTATTAAGGTCAAAAATGTGGAACCACGTGCCATATGAATATACTAAATAAAACTGTTCATCCAAGCCTGCTACACTGTGAAACGCTGCATACATGTTGAAAGAGGTAACTTGAGAACAGACAGAAATGCTGACAGTTACATGTGGTACCACACTCGCTTTTGCATAGGCACATGTTGTTTTTGACCTATCTTTGTGTTTGTGTACTGTAAATGCGTGGGCATTTCTTAGTCCTGTCTTCTGGTGAACTTGGCAGCAGTAACAATCTGGGGACACGCCAGGTGTCGGTTTCCAGGGGCCTTCCCCCAGTGCAAAAGCAGTGGGAAAGGAGAGGGAAGCCTTTGGCAAGATAGCTAATTCTAGAGCTCTGACATATAAAGTACAAGATGTGACTAGAACTTGTGCTGGAAAATGAGGAGATACCCAAAGAATGATAGGGACATGAGAAAAGTCACAGAAGCCAAATGGAATAGGTCCCCACTAGCCAGTCTGGGAAATCTGAACCCCAAAGTAAATATTGGAAAATAATCCATTAAAAAATGAAAAAGTTTAAATGAGTACAGAGATGGATGGGTGGATGGATAGATTGATGGATAGACCCCTTCTTTAAAGAATACCAACAAATAAACAACAAGGAAATGAAAAGAGAAAAATGACATTTGGCAGTCGCGATTGTGTTCAGCTTAGATAGGAGTCTGAATGGGGCCTGAGGCTGGCTCTGATGCGGTTTAGTGACAGAGGCACTGAGAAGAGCCACGTGGCGTGTCGGTGGCCTCCCTGCCTGGGAATTGTGGTCATGAGGACGTGTCTGCTGGACCTAGACGTGTGGCTAGCCTCGGGATAGCCTGCCAAGGCCATGAAAGACAAGGAGAGATGAGGGTTTTGGAGAGGACGCATGTCCCGACCCTACCAGGGTAGATGGTGGAGCTGGGATGGGGTTGACGGGTTGACACCACTGTGCTGTGAATGTTCGTCCCACCACACTTCCTGCTGCTTGTGCAGGAGAAAGCCGTCTCGGGAATGCACTCTGGAGTGTGTGCAACTAACAAGAGTCCTAGCTCCGGTTTCTCTTGGACAGTTCATAGAAGGGTGAGTTAGTTACAGGAGTGTTGTTCAAAGATTGTATCCATATTTTAAGAAAGAGAGATGGAGCAAATGCGAAATGGTGAATGTTGGAGGATCCAGGCTATGGGAATACTGGGAGTCTTTGTTCTGATTTTGTAGATTTTTCTGTGTCTGAAATACCTCAAAGTAATTGTTCTAAAATGTTTATTAAGAATAGCCAGGAGCAGTGGCACACTCTTGTAATCTCAACACTCTGAGAGGCTGAGGCAGGAGGACCACAAATTGAAGTCCATTAACGTGGATAGAGCCCTGCAACCCAGCCACTTTCCATAGCCCCTCCGATTCACGAGACTTGGAGGACATTTGACATCCCAACGTGGCACATACCCAGGGAAGCCCCGCGACCCTGTGATATCTGAGGACCCCTTCAGACGCCCAAGCCCCGCCCCAGTGGCTGAGCCCACCAGCAGCCAGGTGAGGGGAGCAAGAGATGGCCGGGCGTGTGACGCACTGTCTCCCAGGGACAGCCACCACTGCTCAGAGACCGCCACGCAGCCCGGAGCCCTGCGAGACCTGCCAGGCGCAGCTCGGCCTCTGTGGACACGTGCTGGAGGGCTGCTGCTTGTGACAGACACGGCCGATCCGAGGGGCTCGTCGGCGTCCTTCAAAGCGGGAACAAGTTGTATTTTTAATATAATTTGTCTACTTATGCCTTGCTTCATGTAGGACAGGATGTGAGGCAGTTACCAATGCCGGCATTGTCACTGTTTTATTGAAATGCAAAGCACCTGGGAAGAAAGGACATTCGCAAGGCTGTCTCCTTCCTCTCCGTCCAGGCACCCTGGGCCTCAGTGGCCATTGTGCTTATCTTGCTGACCTAGACCACCCTGGGGTTCTGTGATTTCTGTGACCTGTGCCACCATTCCACGTGATTACATGTTTTAAAGAAATCAGAGTGTTTTCTGATTGAAGAGGAAGAATTGGTATATTAATGTGCCCTCTCCTGACATAATTCTCAGTGTTTGAAACCAAAGGCCAAACGTGGAGGGAAATGGAGATGGTCAGAAGCAGGCGTGTGTGTCCGCTTTCAAGTGTACATCCAGAAACTTAACATCAGAGCCGCCGCGAGCGCTCACGCGCTCTGAACCCAGCCTGAAGCGGAGCGCCTTCCGCGCGCTGGCGGCAACAGGAGGGCTAAGCTGGGCTCTGTCCCGGAGCCGAGCTGCTTGTCCGTCCTCCTCACAGGGCTCGGAGACTGCAGAGTCCGCTCGGGGCGCAGAGCGACCTCCTGCCGCGCTGCAGCCCCGCATGCTGTCCCCAACAGGGCGGCTCCTGCACTTGCACGGAAGGGTTCTGTTGCAGTTTGAAGATAAAAATAGAACTTCTGTTGCTAAAACAACATATTTGATTCAAACAGAAGACAAAAGACTCCTGTTTTTACTTCTCGAAACAATTTTTAATTTAAATGAGAGAAAACATTGCTGTCATTTCATATACAGGATTAAGCAATTAAAGATCAATATCGATGTCTAAAAATTAAGAATCGTAAAGTCGCTGTGACTGTATATGTAATTGCTTTGTCACTGAGAACTTCGGATTGAGACAGATTTGAAAACTATTGTTGTACACACTTGAACACAGTGTTTCAGTCTTTCTTTTTGAACATTTTAGTGATTTCTCCAAATAATATTACAAAGATTAAAATTTCTCTGCAACTTTAGTTATAGTACCTTCTTAATAAATAAAATAATAGATTTATCTTATTTTAAAATATTTTTTTCAAAGCAAAAGTGAGCCACTCTAATCAAAATGTTAATTTTTCTGGAAGCAAAAAAAATTTTAATCTTTGTGATATTTCTTTTTTTTTTTTTCTTTTTTTTTTTTGTGGGTACTGGGGGGTCGACCTCAGGACCTCGCGCGCCAACAGGTACCCGTGCCGCTGAGCGATATCACTGGCCCCTTTTTCGTATATGGGATCCGGGAGTCGAACTCGGGCCCTCGCGCTTGCAAGGCAGGCGCTTACGCCGCTGAGCCATCTCACCGGCCCAATCTTTGTGATATTTAAACATCATAAATATTTCACATTCTACATGTAAAATTTTCAGAATATTTCTATACATATATAGTATTTAATACCATATGTAATTGATACTTACAGTTCTTGTTAGAGGGAATGCTATCTAATACTCTTAATACTCTACTGGGAATACCAACCGTTCAAAGGCTTCATTTTACCGTGTGTGTGTGTGTGTCACCTTTCATATAAATAAATTTTCATATACAAGAGATACTGAATCATATTTCTAAGTGATAAGTATGGAAATTTTAATGGTACGTATTGTAGCATTACTGTGAAACAAAGCATTGTTGTATAATGTCTCCTATAAGTCACGCAAGGGCATGTAATTCCATTGTAGGAATCGATCGGTTCTACTTGAAGTTGTGATTTCTTATTTCTTTCGGTTATTCTCTGTAGTTCCCTGCTGCCGCCGAAGCACACCACTGCAAACGCGTGGCTTAGTGTTCATCACCTTGCATCACCCGGGAGTCCCAAGCCAGCCGCCCTGACTAAGGGCAAGGTAGCGACTAGGCTGGCTGTGCCGAGGCCGGCAGGAGGGCCCTGGCCGGCCTCCCCCGTTTCTAGAAGGCGCCCGGCCCTTGCTGTGGCCTCCGCTTGCGCCCTCACCGCGCGGGCTCCCCTACTCCGACTCCCCCCCGGAAGGAGTCCGGGCCGTGCTCAGCGCACCCCCGGTAAAACAGCCCCCTTGTTACCTCGGCGGCCTCCCACTTCAGAGCCCTTGGCCTGCTCACTCGCGGAGCCCTCCCGATGTGCAGGGGCCTTCGCAGCTCCCAGGGACGGGGCGTCTGCCCGTTGTGGGTAGGCAGGGACGGGTGCAGCTGCCGCAGGTCCTGCTCGTCTTTCCTTGTGATGCCTGAAGCCCCAGGGTCTCTCCACCGCGAGGCCTTCGTGCTAGCTCCCGAGTCTGAGAGTGATTTCTCTCCCAGGGAACCTTCCACAGTCTCTTCTTTTGTGTATCCTCAACGAACCGTGGACTTCATAACAATCATTTCAGCTTAGGTGTGATTCTTTGATGAAGGTCTCTGACCCTAGGTTTTTTGTTGGGTTTGAGTTTGAGCTGGTTGGCTGTTTGGTTTGTTTGCTATTGCGGTGTTGGGGATTGGACCCAGAGCCTTCGAGCTATATCTGCAGGCCTTTTTTATTTTTTATTTTTTATTTTAAGACAGTCTTCCAAGGAGCTTGTGATCCTCCTACTTCAACCTGCCAGAGTGCCAGGATGACAGGCGTGAGCCACCACACCCAGCGATTTTTTCAACTCTGTAATGACAGGTGCCATAGTTTCTCCCTATTTTTTCTTACCTTTGTATTCCCATTAACTATTAAGTAAATATTTGTGAAAAGAGTGAATAGTCTGTTTTACATTTTATGTCAGATTTATTCCAAAATATTTTATGAGTTTTTTCCTAATTATTGTGAATAGAATTTTTTAAAATTACATTCCTGTATTGGTGCTTAAATGTTCATTTTATATCTAGCCCATATCTAGCTCATTTTATATCTATTGAGTCATTTCCTTAATGTTAATAGCTTCTTAGTCGGGTGTCTTGGATTTTATTTTTAGGTGATCATATTATCTACGAATAATAATCACTTGTTTCTTCCTGTCTGATATTTTTTGTTGTACTGTCTAGGACTTATAGTGTAATAAAAATGTTGGTGAAGTTGACCTCAAGACCATAATGTTAAATGAAATAAATCAGACACATAAGTTTAAATATTGCCTGATTTCTCTTATATGAGAAACCCGAAGTGTAAAGAACAAAATGAAAGAATGAAAGACAGGTAATGGGAAGGAGGGAGATCTTCGGGTCATCCGTCTTTTTTGCTGGTATCAATGAGAGTTCCTGTATTATCTTTCATACTGTTAGAGGGATTTGTCTTAGATACTCAGTAGGTCCCGTTTACCAGATGAAACATGTTTCCTTCTGTTTCCAGCTTGTGAAGGGTGTTAGCAAGTGTTTTTGTGCTTCTGATATTTCTCCTTCAGTCTTCTAACATAGTCACTTCCCATTTTGAGACCCAAGTTGTTTCCTCCTTGCCAGTTCTCTGCTTTCTTTTGCAGTGCTGGAGTTTCTAGGTCTGGTATTCATATAATTTATTATTATTATTATTTTTTTTTTTTTAGTTTCTCTCTTTATTAAGTCTACCCCTGGCAGGGGAAGAGGGTAGACTGTGATTACTATGACCCCCACGCCCCCCCCAGGACTCTGTGAATCTCTTCTTGCCTGTGCCCACCTCTCCTGCTTCCCAGTAACTAAAAAGGGGACAGGGAAGGATAGGGCAAGGGAGCAGAGGGAGGAGGACGCCCCAGAGCCAGAACAGTGTCTGGGTTGAGGGTGAGCTGGGCAGAATAAACAGATCCCAGACCCCACAGTGGGGATGAGGAAGGACGCAGTGCCTGCCCGAGGCAGAGCAGACAAGGTGCTGGTGCCCTTGCCCTGGGCAGGTGCAGGGGTGGGAGCCTGCCTGCCCCCAGAGCCCAGCGGTGTGGGCAGGCCAGAGCCCTGATGGCAGCTTCCGGTCATGCCTGCCCTGGTCAAGTGTGGCCACGAAGGTTGCCTCTGGCCTTGCCAGAGTGGGCCCCGAGGACTCCCTGCTCAGCCCAGTGAGGGCAGCTTGCACTGGGGAGACGAGAGGACGAGATGGTAGTCTCGACAGCAGAACTCTCGTATTCATATCTTTTAACCTCTAATATTTAGTTTTCTTTGCCCTTTTGATTTTTCTCCTCGACGAATATCTTTATCTTCTAGTTCACTAATTCTCCCCTTACGTATGTCCATTCTTTTCTCTTGGTCTGAACATTTTTTTCACAGTCATTCTTATTTTTCATCCTACCTCAGTTCACAAACTTGATTTTTTTCACAATTTTGTTCTCAAATGGAATTGGATGAGAACCAAATCAAATTCAGTGGTTAGGTTCAATGTTGACCTTATGGAGAAATTTGATTTGGTTCTCATCCAAATCAGTTTGCGACATGAATCATGGAGGAATAAAGTTCACGAGCCGAGGTACCGCTGTATTTAAGTGTTGCCCGATTCCTGCCTGGGCTGTCTGTGTCTGCGATGAACACGGTGGTGTGTGTTGTTGCAACGCCTTCTTTAACCTGCTGTGGGGCATGGGGTGGGCAGGGCGCACTCGGGCGCAGGGTAGCATAGTCATCCTGTGCAGGGGTCTCCTCGTGCCTTTGCAGAAGTCAGCAAACACCTGGGATCGTTTTTCCTGGTTCGAGAAGATATTCTTAAAGAATTTCTATCGATAATATAGCCAATAAATCTGTAACTCCCTGTCTGTTCCTACTTCTTTGTTTTTATTCATCTATTTGTTTTGTAATCTTTCTTAAAATTATTTTGACTCATTCCTTTACTGTTCCTTAAGATTAGTGTTATCCTCTGAGTAGTATTTTTCTACTTGTGGTTCTTGAACCACAACAAAGCCATGAAAGAGTGCTGTTTTGTCTCAGATGGTTTTGCTATGAGCCAATGAAATGTAACTCTGATATGAAACTTAGATTTTAACATGTTACTGGCATGCCATCCACTACATAACTTGAACAGCCAGTTCTCAGTTGTCTCCAAGTATATGATCCCCATTTTAGAATATAAGTTCTTATTGACAGTATCACATAACTAAGGAACTTTTTTTTAAACAGTATACTTAATTAGCATAATCTGGCCAGATCTGGGGTATGAAAAGTTGTCAGTCAGTTCTAGTAGAGGTGAGAGCTAACGAACTCTAAACATGTGCTTTTTAAGCTCTGATTTCAAGTAGTACATCTGTACAGATGTCTCGAGAAGTGATGCTGGTTTGTCTCAGCAATGAGGGAGAAGATTTAAACAATAAAGGGAGTTGCAGAAGTCAGTTAACTTCTAACTTCTTCCTGGAAAAGCCATAGTAAAAAGGACCTTCTGGATGGAATGCTTATTTTTAAGCTACTATTTTGGATTACCCGTGCCTTCGGTCTCCACCGCTACTATGCAAAGAAAGTTGTTATTGGCATTCACAATTTTGTTTGAAATAAAGATGTGACCTGTTTTCTCCATTTTTCTTTTAACTCCATCTGCAAAGGAAGGTCTTTGATGAGTTGATTTTATTAAACTTCCCACCATGTAAGGACTGTCTGATCCTACAGACCCTGTTGAGTATTGTTAGCGTTTGAGTCAAAGTCGTTGGAGTGAAGGAAGATGAGCTCCACATGCACAGTTGGTGATGTGGGGTTCTCCCCGGACCCCAGCGTCCTGAGCAAGAAAGCATATGCATACCGCTTGCTGTCAGTGGGGAACAAGATAGGAAAAATCATGCTAGAAAGTAGATTTGAAATACTTTAAACAAGGTGACTTCCAGAGACATCTTCAGAGACAAATCTAGTTTATGTTACAACAATGTGTGAAGACTTCTGAAAGCCCAAGTCCACTCATCCACTTACTCATCCACCACATATTTGTTAAATGCCTGGTGCGGGTAAAGGACTGCTTACTGCTGTCTAATGACACCAGTCCCACAGTGTGATCCGTGATTACAAGGAGTTTATGGTGATACACTGCACTTCAGTATCTACAGACTTGGAGCCCCAACTCTACCCTTACAACTTGTCTGACATTAGGCACTATCTGATCCTAATTCTTAGCCTGTTTCCTCATCTTGAGGAAAATGGGATGACAGAAGTACCTACCTTGTTCGAAGGATGAAATGGTAAATACACGTGAGCCTCCCAGCACAGCAAGGGTGCATCAGAAGGACTGTCTTAGTTACTTTTCTCTCATTGCTGAGACAAAATACCCGGCGCCCAAAATTAAGGAAAGAAAGGTTTATTTAGCTTACAGTTTACGGAGGTTTCAGTCTGTAATCACCTGGCTCCAAGGCAGGGTGACATGGCTGAGGGGCAATAGTTCAAGGTGGCAGAAGACAGCAAAAGCAGCAAGAGCAAAAGGGCAGAGAGCAAGCCTCTTTTCCTCCCTTATATTGTAAGCAGGCTACCCCCCCAGCGTGGCTGTAGCACTCACACCATCTCCCTGCCCTCCTCTTGCACAGGATGAGGATGTTTGCAAAGTGAGGACTCTGGCCCCCTGATGAGTTGCTTAGTTAAACTTCTAAACGTCTCAAGTTGACACAGTGAACAACATCTAGAGGTAAGGGCGTGTCCTCTACACCCTAGGAGGTAGAACTGCTGAATTACTTAGTTAAGCTTCTAGACTTCTCAAGTTGGCACAATGAATCAACCATAACAAATTCGGTTGGTGCTCCTTCAGGAATCATTGTCCTGGTTCTGCCATGTGGTTTGGGAAGCAAGATTTATAACTCAGATAAGTCAGATACCAATTCAGGATAATAATGGGTTAGATTATTACTGCATACCACAAGTGCCACAAGAAATGAGCCCTCTCTCATCATACCATATAAGTGGTCACGTGCGCACTCCACAAGCTGGCCTGGCCTTCACAGTCTTTAGTCTTCATCACTAGCTTCTTCTTACCCACCCACCACATCGTGAGCCCCTGTAGTGCAGGAGCCGTGCTTCTCCTGTTCATTCCTTGCACCCCCAGCACACAGTGAGTGCACTCAGTAAATATTTGTTGAGGACTGGAGTTCAGAAGGAGGTCCCTGCAGGCCACCATGACCAGGGCAGCATTGGGAGGGGTGCGGCTGCATGGACACAGAGAGGCAGGAATGCACTCAGGGTTGTGATTGAGGGAGGAAGAATGGGATAACTAAAACATAAATAATATTCACAATGAGTGAGAATGGGATCATTGTACTTTAGGGGACAAGAGACAAAAGACAAATTCACCCTTCATTTTACAGATGAGAAAGGCAAGACCCAGAGAGTGACAGGTCAGGCTCATAGGCCACATCTCTTCCGTGCCATGTGGCTAACAGAGCTTGCAGTGTGGTGGGGAGTGATGGCCCATGGGATAGGCTGTGACCTGCAGGAAGCCTGGACACCAACACCTACCAGTACCCAAGATCAGATGGGAGATGTGACGAGCTAGAGTCTGATTAGGAAACAGGAGTGATAAGGGAAACGAATAGAGTGAGAGACCTCGGGTACAACTGGACACAGCGCAGTCTCAGTGAGCACGAGCCAGGTAGCAAGCTGGTGATGGCAGGAGGGATGCTCTGACTGCCTGGAAGTCTGTTCTGTTGCACTTGAAACATACGTAAATATAAGAAATAAAACAGGCTTTGTTTCTAGAAATTCTGTCTGTGAAAGCAAACAGCTTCCATAAAACTGAAGGATAATCAAAAACTTACCGGGTGCTTTTGAAAACAAAGGCCCAGTGTACTGAATGGTGCTGAGCACTCTCCTGTGGCACATCATACACAGAAGAGACAGACAGACAGACAGACAAACAGACCTCCCCTGGTGGGCTATTGCTCAGACAGCAGCCGAGCCAGCTTTCAGACCCAGCAACTCAGTCACACCCATCTGAATCGCTTCCTCTACAAATTGTCTTCAGTGGGAATACAAGAAAAAGCACCAATGAACTGATAATTCTCTTCACTTTGTCATCCAAGTGGCCTGGGTTAGGAAAATGCCACCTTAACATTAATTTCATCCTCTTTTAGTCTACCTCGAATTACTCTGTTTTTAAAACAAAGCCAATGTGCATGGGATCTGATTTTCTTTTATATTTATGGACCCAGAAAGTCAGTATGATAATAAAGATTAAATATGTACCTCAGAAATACTTTAGACTCTATCATATATTTTTTAAATATTTTGAATGTATTAACCAAGTTTGTAATTTATTTAATGAACTGGCAGGTATGAATTTGGTCTTTTTATTCTTTTCCTTTTTGCTTTGTAAAACATCGTATTCCATAATGAATTGAATAATAAGCCTACAAATTATCAACTGTCTTGCGCTACAACTCCATATTAATGGTACAGCTGATGAAAATAAGTATCAATAACCTAAAGATGCATAATGCTGGGGACAAAGGTGGCATTTTACATTTTTATTAACACTTGTAATCTTCTCCCGCTTGATTTCTTTTAGGCCAAGCCCAATTTCTTCTAAACCATGGGTCAGTGAGCTCACACTGATTCTTGTATGAATGATGGGCTTGGTTCTGCGGCAGTATCACCAACCACCAACACCTAAGCCTAGTTACCATCATTATGAACAACCTAGACTGGAACAGTGTAAATTAGGATGCATTATTTCCTTTAATTCACTAACCGTGACAGCCTGATACCATCGACACTGTGTATGTTTGTGAAGCATCATATCTTTAGATTTTACCAAAGTGGTAATAACAAAATCACATAAAATATAAGCCAAATATTCTCTTTTAAATATATGTTAGCTTTCCTTGTTATGCATCATAGGAAAAAGAGTGAGTACTGAAAGGTCTTGCTAAGGTAAGTTCTCTGTTTGGTGAATGATTTCCCATAGCCAAATACACCTTTGAGAACAACCAGGTCTTGCCAGAATGGAATGCATATCCGCTCTAGTAGATGTCCGCATCTTCCAAATGAAAACGATGTTATATTAATAAGCCACCAGAGGCTTCTATCAGCCTGATAAATAAGTACATGGAAAATACAAGTTAGGAAAGGATTCGTCTAAATAAATCCTCATCAGACTATTCTAGTGCTGTCGAGTACAAGTTTCATTTTTAAAAGATCTTCGAATTTAATCTTTGGAAATACTAATAACAGCTTACAGCAGGTAAGCTATAAAATAGCGCTGGATGCTGTCTGTTTAGTTTCTGGTTGAAAAGGCACAGCAGTACTTTAGTTCATTACCTTTGAAAAAACACTAACAAGATAATACAGCTGCCTCTGATTAAGATGTAAATTCTTTCTAATTAGAATGTAAATTCTTACATTTAAATGAAGACATCAATTGTCAGGATGCCATATGATATCTTATTCCACCTTGCCTCAGCGCAGTGCTCCCTGCTCATCTGCGGCACTCCGGTAGTTCCGTGGTCCCTTTGTTCTCTGATTCTTGTAATATTCTCTCTTCATGTTCCCTTTTCACATTGCTTTTGTTTGTTTTCCCCCTTGCATCTGATATTGTTGTGCCTTGGGATTTTGCAGAAATTTGGAATGAAAATTGAGTTCAGTCAGTGCCAGTATTTGCTTGTGCCTCAATTACTTCTGCTGAATTTTCCTCAATGCAAATCAGGCAGGTTGCATAAGGTGGTGCATGTATTTGAAATAATTAATTTTCCATAAAATGATGGATCAAGCCCAATCAACCTTCATGAAAACTAAATAATAGAATAGAGAATTAGAAATTAATTAACATTTTGTGTTGTTAATACTTTCTGGTATAAACTAGCAATTGTAAGTTTTACTGTTGATTCTAACTTTTTCTTTATTCCATGTTGATTAAAACCTTCTGCCTCAATCATTTCTTGCCAGAAATATGCTAATAAGAAATCCTGTATCAATAATATTGAAGCAAAGATTTCAAGGTACAAAGATTGTATAAACAGTTCATCGGTGAGTTGGCTTGTTTGTGCTTCCCTTTACTGAGCAATAGTGAAATTTCTGTCTTGAATAACATACATTAATCTGTAGAAATCTACTGTCATCCTGGATGAGGCTATGGCCATTTGAACAACCATAGTCTCACATTTCTTTTATGTCATGTTTCTTCAACCAAAAAAGATACAATTTTAGAGATAATCTAATTCACCAACCTTACGGTGCTAAGGAAGGAGACACCTAGAAATTAAAAGAAGGCATTACAGATAGAAGGGTACCTCCCCTAGTTATAACTTAATATTTTTTTAAAGAACATTTCAAATACAGTGGTACCTCAGCTCACGAGCTTAATTCGTTTCACAATTCTGGGGAAGATGACCGTGTTCATGTTCGTCACCCAATGTGGAGTTCACGAAGGGAAGCAATATTTTGCACAGTGCTTCTGTTTACAAACCAAATTGTTCACAAACAGAAACATTCATGCATGGAGTTATTACTGTATGTAGAAAAATAGAGAATAAGGTAATGAAGCCCTATGAACCTGTCAACCAACTTTGATCATCAAGGAGCAGTGAGAGAAACAAAATATACAAACCTGAAATAATAATAAATAACATACTCTCAAGAGAGAATAATGTGTGACAGAGGCTGAAATGTGGCTCCAGAATGTGCATCTCTGGATACTGAGAGAAGGTTGGCTGTGCTGAGTGGAGGAAATGGAGGGGGAAGGACATTCCCAGAAGGGTGGAGACGCCGCCGGAAGCCAAGTAAGGATGGGCAGGTCTGTGATGAGGTAGAGGAGGCTGTGTGAGCTCATCAGAAGTTTCCCTTTGGATGTTAAAGTGGTTGAGTTTGGTTGGTAATATAAGGATTTGAGAGCCAGGCAATACACTTTAGTACTAACTGGCTAAGCAACTATTTGTGGCATTATAAAAATGACAGTGTCAAAAATATCTTCTACTTATCCAAGCAAAACTCTCTCTTACTGTAATTAAACTGTTTTCCTTACTATTTTCTAATCATAGTCACAAATAGGACGTTTCTAGTGACTAAAGTCTGAACTGCAAAGAAAAACTTTTGTCTCTAACCCAGCTAATAAAATGTTAGTAATGAATCCATAATGATAGAATTCACCGTTTCATCTTACTTGACTTCTGTATGCAGTACAATCAAGAAAACATCATTATTATTCATGCAGTCACCTGTTTAAAACCACAGCATGTTTGTCTTTGTACAATTCCAAATTTGTGGTATTATTTATATACTTTATTAGTTTCCTGTTGTCACTGTGACAAATTACCACAGATTTTGAGTCTTAAACAATACAAGCTGATTTCCTTGAGATTTGGAAAGCAGAAAACCAAAGTTAACCCTCTGGGACTAAAGTCAAGGGGCTCACAGAGCCATGTTCCTGCAGGGGCCGTCAGGAAGACCTGTCACATCACCTTTCCCCGCTCCCACAGGCTCCCCTTTCTTGCCTCTGGGCCCGTTCCTCAGTCCTCAAAGCCAGAACTGTCAGGCTGAGTCCTCACATTGTGGTCTCTCTGGTTTTCTCTTCTGCTCCTCTCTTACTTTAAAGGATCCTTGTGATTACATTAGACCTACAGACGAACCAGGGTAATCTCCCTATTTTGAGTTGTATTAGTCACTTTCCCATGGGTAGGACAAAATACCCAACACCCATAACTTAAAGGAGAGTTTTTTTTGGGTCATGGTTTCAGTGGGTTCAGTCCATGGCCGGCTGGCTCCAAGGCAGAAACGGCATGGTGGAAGGGCCTGGTAGAGGAGTCACGCATCAAGTGACCTCCTCCAACCAGGCCCCGCCTCCTAACAGCACATTTAGCTGGGAACTCATCAGTGAATTAACCCCTGGATGAGTACAGCACCCCATAATCCAGTCTCCTCTGGACACATGAGACTTGGGGGTACATTTTAGATCCAAACCTTAACAAAAGCCAACTGATTAGCAACCTTAATTCCATCTTTAAACTTATTATCCTTTACCATGCAAGGTAACATGTAACAGGTTCCAGACTCTGCTGTGGATGTCCCTGGGGGACGATTGTTCTGCCGACCACACAGGCCTTTCACCTGTGCTGATCAGTTACTGCTTTGGTAGAGAGAGGAACTACTTTACTGGCTCAGATGGAATTCTTTCTCAGTTATACAATAAGCTAGTGTTTATCATTTTAGCTGAATTTGAGCAGAAGAAGAAAGAAATTAAACTACATACAGTGTATCACAACTACTGCACAGCCAGACATGAGCATTTTTACAAAACTGTCTTCCAAAGTCAGTCACAACATACACAGCCAAAAAATTGCATTTCAGAGAAAAGGGACTAAGAAGCTAGCATTTACTGATTACTTGCTGTGCAACAGAAGCTATAATAAATATTTTACAGATGTTACTGCTTTTTAACCCTGAAACCTCTCTATAGTTAGCTGCATTTCCCTTTGAAGGTTAAGGGAGCTGAACAGGAAGACATTCAGTAAATTCCTAGAAGATATGCAGTTAATGAGAGACCCCTGTTTTCATACCACACCAGGCTGAATTCTGTGAAATGCCACTTGGATCCATTAAAACAAGAAAGATTTTTTTCAGTGATGCATAGGATCTAGACATCGAAATCATGTGCGGTCAACAAGAAAGTGTAAGAAATAATCCCTCCCTTCAAGGAAGTTATAGTCTAGTTGAAGAAGTAAGATAGAAGCACAGGGGGAAGTAGTATAGCGTGGGGGTTTGGGTTTGTTTGTTATTTGTGATGCTGTGCCACTGAACTGTCCCCCCTGCCCAGCTAGCAGTGTTTTCAGCATGGATTTTGGAGTCAGACAGCTGTGGGTTAGCACTCTCGTTCTTTTACTGCTTAATCTTTTACTGTTTAAATATGAGCCCAGCTTTCCTTTCCTGCCCCGGAGGGTTGTTACAGAGATTAGATGTGCTTTAAGTCACTTAGGCCAGGGTCTGGCACATAGCAAGCACTCAGTACATGGGAGCTGCCGTTACTGGAATAAAATCCAAACAGTACAAGTGCTGAGTTAATGATTACCCAGCCCAGGGATATAGGCGGTCAAAAGAAGAAAAGCTAATTGTCAGACCAGTGATTTCATGTTAGGGCTACAGATACAGACAAGGAGTTCTTGTATTTATGAGTATCACCAACAAGAGTATAGTATAGTAATGATGTATACTGGATCCAGGAAATGATGTCTGGTTCCAAATTCTGTCTGTTTACTAGTTTATCTGTGCCTCTGTTGCCTCATTTTTAAAATGGGAATAAATATAATACCTCTGTTGTAGGGTTGATGAGAGAATTAAATGAATATGCGAAGTGCTGAGAAAAGGATCTGGCACTTGGTAAGTGCCACGTAAGTTACTAATATCGAGGACACACCTTGTGTAGGTGTGTGATGGAACACACCTGTCTTCATGGTCCCTCACCGTTTCCAGCGATAATAAAGAACAGTAGTCTCCGTTTCCCACAGCAGTGTAGGTGATTTACACCACTGACAAAATTACCAATACGGTGAGCATTATACAAGGTTGTGTTGCCTGACATGATGGCACACACCAGTAACCCCAGCCACGTGGGAGGCTGAGGCAGGAAGATCATGATTTTGAGTCCAGCATGGGCAAGTCAGCAAGACCCTGTCTCAAAATAAAATTCTAAAAAGGAATGAGGGTATTCAGTGGTGGAATGCTTGCCTAGCATGCATGAAGCCCTGGGTTTAAGCTCCAGTACCAAAAATAAAATTAAAACAAAAAGATCAAGTAACTGCAGTGTACTAGCTTTGGGTAATACAAAACAGCAGAAACTCTCCATTCCTGTAAACTTCCTTGGCTAGGTGAAGAGACAAAACTGATGGCAGGTAAAATAGAAGCGAAGTGCTGAAGTAAGGGTAGACCAACCCGCAGCGCAGTAAGGATTCCGAGGGAGAGAAATGTCATGGTTCGTCGCATCACCTTCATGAGAAAGTAAAGCTGGAGGATGGGGTGGGCTTTGAGAGGTTATCGATGGTGAGAAGATGACAGTTCTGAACATAAGAACCTGCCCCAGCCTGGAGTCTCATGCATCTTTCATTCTCTAGTTTCTCCCAACTTCTGAATTGGGCAGCAACAAAAGAAGAAAACTCAAAGGAGGAAGCTACACATGCCGAAAGCCCATGGGAGCATAGATGAATGAAGGGATTGAGGGGTTAAAGACAAGGGGTCTGTGGCTAAATCAGAGGTTCCGGAAGCTCAGGTGGAAGAGAAGTGTCCATCTTTGTCTGCGTTGCCCTCCCATGGAGATTTAGCACTTTGTCGGGAAGGAGCACTGGCATCCAGCCACAGGAGCGACGGGGGCTGTCATCTAAGAGTATGATCGTGAAATAGGTCAAAATATCGTTTACATTCATTTCCTTTAGTAGATATTAGGTCCACTGCAATCCTCATTATTTAAAAGGTTGATTGAAAAGCATGAGTAGATTAGCAAAAATGAGTTTATTATTTGATAACATTTCAGAGCAGTTTGTTTCCTTTGAAATCTAGTGTATTTTATTTTACACATTAGAAAGCCTTCCTCTGAGAAGGGGTCCATAGGCCAGAGGAGTCCCGGGTGCAAGGAGAATGCGTCTGTCTGTGGAGGTGAGAATATGTGTGTGATATTTTGGTAACCACATGCATAGTTGCCTAGTACTGAGCTTACAGTCAAGTGAAATCCATTTTCACACACGTTAGTTCAGGCTCTGTTTATTTCCTAATATAGGCAACCAACATTATCATGCAGCCAGGAGCTGGAACTGACTGACAAATGTCGTGAAGTTCCTAAAGCAGTAGTTTATAAAAATTTCTGCCTACCTAAATATAGAACATAACACTAACCATCTGAGGTGATGTTTTGCAAGATATTTTCTATATGCAGATATATCTGCCAAAGAAAAGCTGTGTTTCCTTTTAAAATGGTAGTCTTTTGCTTTATCTTGCAGGGTGGGGGGCAGAAAGGCCGTGGTTACCAAAGCAGTGGTTACTACTGCTATGTATGCAGCCACCCTAAAACTCTGCCATATATGCATTTTCTTACCCCAGCCTTTCCCAGGATGGGGAACTGGATAGGGCACAGCAGGTGTGCTCCCCGGACCCTGGGGGCATGGTTCCTGACACTGAGCTCCTCAGCCGGGAGTATCTGAAAGGCGAAGGGAAGGGGCCAGGAGCATCTTCCCCATGTATCTAGTGGTCCACACTGGCCGTCAGCTGCGAAGTCACCTGGAGCATCTGTGTGTGAGCTTTGGTGTCACCAGGGCTTCTCAGGCACAGCACCTTCTCTCACAGGGTGGCCAGACTGGGACACTGCATCTGAGGCCCTGAAAGCAGGGTCCAGGTCACCTGGCAGAGGCTGTGTGCCCTTCCAGGACCCCGCCTGAGAGGTGAGGAAACGCACATCCGCTCTGCTTCAGTGGTTGGAATGGTCGCAAAGCCACCCAGACTCACAGGGGAAGAGTGTGAGTCCTGCCCCTGGATGGGGAGCAGCTGGGTTGCATCCTACAGCAGCAGGCAGTTCAGGGCCACGTACTGATAGGCACCTGCAACCACTGCACAGCTGTGGTGCTTTAAAGGGTGGCAGTGTAAACCACCACTGGGCCTGCAGGGGACCGTTCTTACGGAATGATGGTTATGGAAACGTCTTGTCTTAAAGACTCAGATCTGAAGAAGAGGTTCATAGTTATGTCATCTATTATTCTCATAATGGAATTTCTTACTTTGTTAGGATTGAAAGAAGGCTCTGTGGGCTTTTCCAAATTTGAAAATTTTATTATTTCAAAACTTGAACCTCTTTCTATTTATAAGCAGATGATCTGAAAGCCACAAGCTTCATGTGATACCTATATTAATGACAGGGGAAAGTGTTCCATATTTCCCCTCACTAAATGTTATAAGAAAAATGAACCATAAGGATGAACTGTATAGTGTGTGAATTTTACCTCAATAAACTTGTGTTTTTTTTTTTTTTTTTAAAAGAACCATACTGGGTGTTTCGCACGCCTGTAATCCCAACACTCAGGAGGCAGGAGAATCACCACGAGTTCAAAACCAGCCTGGGCTACATAGCGAGTTCAAGGCCAGCCTGAACTAAATAGTGAGACCCTGTCTCAAAAAATAAATAAATAACCATAAACAAATATTGAACTCTAGCTAATGCTATGCAAGCTGAAGTAGTTAGCGGTAAAGTGTCCTGATATCTGCAACTTTCTGTAATACTCATCAATAATTCAATAGATTGATGATCAGATAAATGTTTAGATGTTTAGAGAGGTAATAAAGCAAGTAAATAGGTTAACTGCACAATCTATATGATATATTTATATAGTGTTCTCTTTAAACAGTCAACTTTTTCTTTGTTTGCAATTCTCACAAAATAATATTGAGAAAAATCATAATGGGACACCACTGCACAGTCACTAGAATGGCCTTTTTTTTTTTTTTTTTTTTTTACGTGGGTACCGGGGGGTCGACCTCAGGACCTCGCGCGCCAACAGGCACCCGTGCCGCTGAGCGATATCACCGGCCCCTTTTTCGTATGTGGAATCCGGGAGTCGAACTCGGGCCCTCGCGCTTGCCAGGCAGGTGCTTATGCCGCTGAGCCATCTCACCGGCCCTAGAATGGCCTTTTTTTAAAGGTTTTTTTCAAGTTTTTTTGTTTTTCTTTTTTTCTTTCTTTTTTTTTTTTTTGTGCTAAATATTCTGATGTAATTTTGGTGACATGAAATTATATTGACTAGAACATCACCTATTTTTATTCAGGTCACCAAACCTCATCATTCTGTGACTGCAAAATCAAACCTTTGAAACAAATGATAATTAACACAGTCTTGTCACTGGGAAAACTGAAACTCTCAACTAAGTATATAAACAGAGTATGATTTCCATTGCAAATGCTGCTTACCCTGAGAAAATCTTACACCTCTTTTTTTTCTCTGTGGGCAATTAATTTTATTTTATTTTTCTCCTTTTCTTTGACCTCAGCAATATGTTCCCTGTTTACATTATTCACAGAGTGAAGGATCGCTGTTGTCTGCCATCCCGAAACAGCCTGGCAGTTTTCACATGGTTTTGCTTGAACTGTGCTGCAGGGGTTAGCTGCTGACCCAGGCGGACACGCCGGCGCCCTCGCGCTGTGTCCGACCAAAGGCAGAGCGGGAAGAAGGAAGGGAAGTCTCTTTTCTTTTAGTTGCTAAGCGGAGGAGCAGCTGGCCACGAACAGTGAAACTTGAGAAATGTGTGAGGCCTCTGGTAAAATTGGACACAGTGAAACTTCTGTATCATAACTGAGAGGAACAGTAGCCAGCATTCAGTCGAGGTTATTCACAGAAGAACTTAACACTGAACATGCCCTCCCAAATCGTCCGCCGATGGCGAGGACTCAGCGTGACGCGTTGTGCAGAATACTCGCTCTTAACCAACGCGAGCAGCATGGCTAGGAGAGACGTGGGCGAGCACACTGGGGTGCAAGGGAAAGCAGAAGGCGGCGAGTGCCAGGCACCAGATGGCACGCAGTCGGGCCCCTGCTCTCTTGCCTGCCGCGGAAGGCCGGCCAGGAGGCTGGGACGCGGCGCGGGAGCCGCTCCTACTCGGCCACGCGCCCGGCGCAGAGCGGCTATTCACGGGCGCTTCCTCCCGGGTCTGTATTTCGGGGCTGTGACTCTTATCTGCAACTTGGCAGCTTTAGAAGCTGACGCAGATTCTGTTCCACTTAAGACTCCGGCCGTGTTCGCCAGCGTGTTTGGTCGTGTGCTGAACGCAGGCCCTGGAAAGATGCGCTCCCGCGCCGTGCGGGGTCCGGGTGACCCTTCGCGCTCGCGAGGCGGTTCCGAGTCTGCTCGGGCTTGGCGTGTGGCCAGGCCTTCCGGGGCCGGTGTCCTGCAAGCGCACGCTATCCTTGTGGCTGCTCACCTGTCGCCGTGAAGGTAAACGTGAGACCCGGGCTGCAGCAGAGCTCAGTGCCCAGACACCTGTACTACGGTGCCACAACGTTGGTTGGGTTTGTTAAAATTTTTAAACTATTTTGGCTTTTCTTTTCCGAAAAAAATCTGTTCTCTAAAACTGCATTCAACTCCTGATTTTCCATTCAACCCATAACAAAGCTGCCCAGCTGCCCAGCTGGAACCTAGATTTGCCTTCGCTTTTCGAGCACACTTTTGAACCAGTGGCAAGGCTGGTGGGGAATTCGAGAGTGGCAGATTCAAATTTGGCAGCACCTTGGGGACATTAGTCAATCAGAAAATATAAACCAGCCAGTCGCTTCTCAGACAAAATGGTTCAGCTGAGAAGAGTATGGAAATGAAAAGTACAAGATCCGGACCAAACTGAAGACCGTTGCATTCACTGCGTTGGGGATTGTGGACTTGGTCTCTCTGTGCATTCACCAGGCTCGCGCTTCCTGCCTCTGTAGTTGAGTGACTTGGCAATCGTGGATGAGCCCAGCTTTGCTGCCAGCCCCGTCACCCGGCGCTCTCCTCTCTGTCGCCTCTCAGTGCTGTACTGCACCCTCAGCCGCAGGCTCGGCCCATCGCCAGCAGCCTCTGCAGGGCTCGAGAGCTGTGGAAACAGCGTGGATGTAAACTGCAGGTGAGGGATTACAGTGTAACTACAGCTCACGAGACCCTGTGCTAACCTACAGTGCATTTTAAATATTTAAATAACTAAGAGGCTCCTCAGTTAAAATCACACTTATCCACATGGGCCATTGGAAGTTAGAAAAGCCTCCCACAAGAACTTTTTGGTGTTTTGTGTATCATTCTTTTATCCAAAGCACCCTAAATTAAGACTTAAGAACTCAGGAAGGAGGAGGTGGTACTTGACTACCACGCATGGGGTGAAGAGGGTGATCACCTGTGGGGTGCACAGCAAATGTGAGTCTCAGAGCCCTGCACTGTGAAATTCAGACACCGTGCTGCAGTTACCACGCCAGTGTCCACGGCCTGTGCTCTGTCACATTGCAGTGGTGATGTCGAGGAACGCCTATGGTAAAAAGCCGTCTCTGGAAGAAAGTGAGCCTTCTGGCGTTCTCAAGGCCAGCGACAATGGACACACAGGTCCTCCTGTTGAAAACATCCAGGAGGAAGTGCAGTTCATGCTGCGGAAATAGTCAGCCTGACCCCTTCTGTGCTGGCTGCCTGGTCCTGTGTTGGTGCGTTCCCTGCCCACAGAGCCCTGCCTCTCCAGGCACAGAGTGCTGTGAGAGAGCACAGGCGTCACAGGTCCCCACAAGTCTCACCCCGTGTCTCAGGCAACACCCCGCCATGGCCAGCAGTGGGGGAGTCAGGCTGGGCGCCCCCTTTCCACAGGCCTGCCATGCCACCTGCCCACGATGACCCCTGGGTGGGAGGACGTCTGCTCCCTTCCCCCTCAAGATGCCCTGGAGTGTGTGCCCAACCCTGACTCTCCCCAGGGACACAGGGCAGGGAGGGGCATCTGGGGGTGTGAAGCAGCCAGGGAAGGCAGGACAGCGCCTGTCTTGCAAGGCCAAGAGCAGGGCTGCAGCTCAGCCAGCCCCTGCCCAAGAGCCACAGTCTCCCCTGTCCCGGCCCACTTCCTCCCTGAACTCGGACTCACAGGTGAAATGACGAGGAGTTCCAAGACAGGATTCACAGGGCCCTGGGCCCCGGGCCCCAAGTGCTAGGCCCTTCTGAGCACTGGGCTCTGTGCATTGCCCTTGAGCTGGTCCTGCCTGCGAGACAGACCCAGACGATGCGTGAGGTGACCGAGAGCGGCAGCTATATGAATGGGACGCTGTGCGGGTGGAAGCACTCTGCACTCCGCACGGTCAGCTCACCTGTCCTCAGAGGAGCTCATGACGTGTGTGGCATCCTGGTCTCCAGCTCACGGGTGAAGGAGCTGGTGACCGAGGGCGCACTGAGCATCCCGGCAGTGTGGCTGCAGAGCTTCCTTACCGGAGACTGAAGGAGCAGTGAATAACTGAAACCTTCGGTGAGAAAGCGCATCCCATCTGTAAGATTCTAGAGTCTGAGCTGACCACAAGTACCTTGAGCTAATAAGCTATTGCCTCACTTGACCGGAACATCAGATCAGCTCTCAGGGAAGAGTGGTGAGCACTTGCCCAGCATGGACAAGGTCTGGGTTCCATCCCCCACACCCCCAAAACAAAAAGCAGCTATTGTACACAGTGCCATGTGTGTTAAAGGGCCAGAGAGAGTAAGTGCAAAAGCAGAAAGGTTTGTCAGCACCCCTAGAATTGCAATGTTCTGGGACCTTCTAGATAGGGCCTCCTCCGACAAACCCTCTGCTTTGTGGCGCCCTGCACAGAGTGAGGTGACAACAGGTGTGCACATCTCCCACCGACTCTCTTTTATGCCCCCAACAAAAGCATGAAATAGGAGCCAGGGCCAACATGCTGAACCTGTTTCTCGAGGAATTCAACTCGGGAGGTGTATCCTGGAAGCACTGTTACTTGCTCTCTGTTGCTTGGTGGCTTTCAGCTGCACTTTGTCAGGGCTTTTCCTGTCCCATAAGTCCTTCTTGACCTCACTGTCCAGCTCTGGGGACACTGGTTTACTAACACACAGTATTGTTTAAGACACAGCTCAAGTGCAGGTTCCCGTCTCCTCTGCCCCCGCCTGACAGAGTGATCAGGCAGCCACGCTGTTTAAGGAGACACAGGAGGGACTGGAGAGCCAAGTCTGCTTCTGAAGGCTCTGTTTCTCCCTGCTCTGCAAGCCCTACCTCCTTCTCTGGGTTTGTGGACCAGGAAGAGGCACACGGCACGCGTCTTTCCTCACTTGCCACTCCCAGAGTTCTGTGCTGACTGAGTACTGTCTGACCAGCTCTGAGGCTGAGGTCCCGACACCGGCCTTCTCACCGGCTAGACATGCACTCCACAGGTCCTGCAGGGCCGCGCCATGGTGTTCCCACCCCTGTGCCAGGCTGGTCACCCTCCTGGGGAGAACACCCACAAGCAGACTCCAGGGCCACTCTTCCAACTTGTGCCACGGGAATCTCCTGGGTGCTCCCCAGGCAAGAGGATGTGCAGGCTGTCCCACCACGCCCTCCTCTCTGCCTCCCTCTGTAGACGCCGGGGACAGTTCAGAATGTCCTGTGTCTGAGCAGGTGTAAACAGAGCTGGAATGCTGAGCTTTCCATCTTGAAGGCACAGCCAAACTTTGAGTAGGTTCTTCCAAGCCCTCCTAGCACCTTGGAAACCAGCTTCAAGGATAGAATTTCCACTGTAGCATTTACACACAATGGAGCACTGCTCTGCCATAAAGAAGGCTAAGCTCGATCATTTGTAGGAAGATGGATGCACCTCGAGACCATAATGTTAAGTGAAATCAGACACACAAGCTCAGTTATCACAAGGTTTCTCTTATGTGAGAAACCTAGAATATAAATAAAGAGCAAAATAAAAGATAGAGAAAGAAAGAACAGAATCTCCTCATACCACAAGTGCTGCCCCTTTCCACAAAGACCAGGGTCCTGTAGCACGTGCTCCCTTCCCCAGACTTCCCATGCAGACGCTGGGGGGTGGGGGGTGGTAGGAGACGCGTCTCTCCTTGCAAGGGAGGAGTCTGCCCAGTGGCCAGGGCTGCTCTCAGGCCTCATTTCATCCCTGCTGTCGGGACAGGGTCCGTCCTTGCCGAGCAGCACGACAAGCACCTCTCTGTGCTGCTGCGGTGACAGGCAGTGACACACACAGAGCAGAGTCCTTGGGAAGCTTTTGGTGCACCATGACAGAGTGACTAAACCTTGGTCCCCTCCCCTTGGGACGAAGGCTGAGATTGTAGGGATGCTTAGGGAGGGAGGGTGGGCTACCACACAACTCGGACCAAATGGATCGGATCGAAAACCAGATGGTTCCGCCGAAAGGAGACTGTGGACAGAGGTTGAAATTTGGGAAACTGAGGCAGCCTTTTCTTCAGTGGCAAAGCAGGCTGGGATATCAGATCAGGGTGCTGTGGAGGCCAGAGTCAAGGGCTCTGACTGTGTGCAGGGTGGGAAGGCTTTTCAGCAGTGACCCCTGGGAAATGGAGTGTGGGGAGCTGGCACTTAGGCAAGGGAGAGAAGAGGGTGGAGGAAAGGAGACCAGAGATGGGAAGAAATGAGGAAGGGTTGCAGGGCCATGGGCACCCATGGAGAGGGAGAATGTAAGCAGATTGCAATTGTTTGTGACTTGGGGTGACCAATCTTACTGGGTAGTAAGGATAATACACCAGCATATTCCAAACTACATGCCGCGAGACACAAATCCTATCAGCTACTCTGAGTCAACAGTGGGATATCTGGTCAGATAAACTGAGGAAGCTCAGCATAATACAGTCCCCACTTAGAAATCCACTTTAAAAAATGTAGAAATCTTAAAAGAAGAAAGCATGCCCTGCTTAACAATGCATTTCCTGTGATGATTTGATGATCACAGAACCTCCTGTGTTCCAACTCCAATCATATAGAATCAGAGTTCCCCAAACCAAACTTTGGGAACCCCTGGATCGTGTTATATGATACATGCAGATTGATATGTTGAATGTATTATCTTTTTCTTCATAAACAATAAAAATCAAAAGCATAATTCAGGAGGAACTCTTTCTGAGTAGAAAATAGCTTTCTCAGTGGGAGATAGCTCTTGGACTCAACTTGAGCTTAATCTTTTGAGGTGTGGCAGCTCAAATTTCATAATTTTATAATAATCTCTGAGATTGACTTTAGTGGCCTTCAGAAACACCAGTGTGTGCGTCCTCAGCTTTGAGCTTTTTTTACAGTGCAGCACCTGATGTTTACGCTCTATGTGGGGTGGGTGCACCTGCGTAATGCGTCTTTGTTACTCTTTTCATCCCCTCCCCTCCCCATCTCTTGCTCTCCCCCCCATTTGAGAAACATCTATCTCCCTACTTCCTGTTATCTGTCTTTCATTTTGCTCATTATTTATACTTTGAGCTTCTCATATAAGAGAAGTGTCTGTAAGGTAAAGGGGTTTCGTTGAGAGAGTAACCAGGGGGACTGTATCTCATTCATTGTATTGTTACACATAGTAATGCTAACCAAAAAGATGTACTGGCCCCGACTTACTGTTTTATAGAAGGAAGAAGACATGGAGAATCGGATCTCATGTTCTCTCTAGCAAAGCACTCCTCAAGGACTAGAAGATAAAGTAACCCCTTTTATTGGCTACCAAAAGGGCTTTTTCTCTGTTTGTACATTACTGTAAAGTGCTTAGCTGACCTGGCCACAGAAGTGACTGCATTCATGCTTGTTCTCAACAGAGCCCTCCCATCTACATAATTCTCAGTGTCGCTGTGGAAGGTAAACAGTTCTACCCTGCCTTTCACTTTGTACTGTATCCGATGAAGAGCAGCCGGCCACACTGCACCGCCTGGACTGGCAGGGGTTGTGCCCAGGCGAGAATCAGAAGCTGGCTCTGGGCCCGGTGAGATAGCTCAGTGGCGTAAGCACCTGCCTGGCAAGTGCGAGGTCCTGAGTTCGACTCCTAGAACCCACATAAAGGAAAAAAAGGGCCGGTGATATCGCTCAGCGGCACGGGCGCCTGCCTGGCAAGCAAGTGCGAGTTCCTGAGGTCAACCCCTGGTACCCATGTTAAAAAAAAAAAAAAAAATGAAGCTGGCTCCAAAAGAGAGGTACTCACCAAGGTCGAGGCAAGCTGGCAACAGCAAACCCATGCATCTTCCTTATCCCAGTCACAGGCGCGTAGCCCTGACCCTCAGAAGAGGCTGAGGAGCGGTGTCCGCTGAGGGACACCCGGCATAGTTCTCAGTTAGCGGCGCATCTCTAGCACGATGGCACCTGCAACTTTCCATCAAGCGTGAGGACGCTGTGAGAGTTCCTCAGAAGCCTCCAAACAGCACTGACAAAAGAAATAGCCTTTATCTCCAGCAATAAAATAATGCACATACAGGTCTAAAAGCCATTGGCTTTACATCTTTCACAATGTTCAAGTAGTAAGTTGACAGGAAACATTTGATTTTGTTTTATCTTTTCTATATTACATATTTGGTTCCATTGTTTATAAAATTTATTTCAAAGAGGTTTTTTTGGTATGATCAGATTTATAGTTACTTTACAGTTCTTTCTGAAGTTACTTTTAATAATAAAAATGAATCTATAATATGTTAAAAGGAAGAGTGGTTACCTACACTCTTCCTTTTAGGAGGGAAGGAAATTTTAGGAAACTGGGAACAGGGAAGGACACTTTAGTTTTTATTTTATACATATATTTGCATTGTATTATTTTATATTATAAGCATATGTTGCTATTATAATTTTTTCCAAGTTTACAGAATTGTTTTTAGAGAATAAAAGCATGTAGTTTCCTTAGTAGATATTTATACATTTGTTAAAAATTAAGTATTTTCAAATATAGAGGTACTGTTAAAAAGCTTCAGTGTACCCATTGCCTAATTGGGACAAACATTAACATTTTAGGTAGAATCAGTAAAATTTGTTAAGGTGAATACCCTGTCCTTGCCCTGGTAACCAGCAGTCGATGTGCATCCCACTTTCCTGCCCGGTCAGCACTGGTGTCAAGAGCAGCAGCTGCTGCGGGAGCGCGAGGCCTCGCAGGCCCAGGACGGGTATCAGCAGCGGTTGCTGGGTAATGGGCAGCGCAGCAGCCCGGCTGCCTGCACCTCTGCGTTTATTTATCTAGATTAATGATGTGGACCATCATAAACAAACAAGGTACTTGTTATACAAATAGGCTAGCTAATGCATTTCAGGAAATTTTAAGATTTTCCTTAGCATTCATGTGTACTTTTAGTGCTTTTAACCTTGAACGAGATATAGATTGTTTGGAAACCAAAATTAAAGTTAGCTTGAAAGGGTACAATATGATCTCCTTACTCATGATAAATCATACCATGGATCTTAGGAGGTCCATTGGACTTTTTGTTTGAATTGTTTCCTAGCAGATAGAAATAAGCTATAGAGTAATTCTTTTATATTATATCACCTCTAATAGTCATATCAGTTAGAGGAGAAAAATCTCAAGTTACTCTTCAGGCTCTTTATTCTTCATGTTTCAAATTTCAAAGGAAAATTAAATCCAAGAGAATTTTTTTAACCAGTAATTCCAGTTTACATTAGAATGTGCTTATTCATTTATAAAGAATAGGAAAGTCCTAAGTGCAGTATATTTCAAATATTTCACAAGATAAGATGGCACTGTGAGTGGTAATGGCAGCACTGCACCACATTCACAGTCAGGACAACGCCCCAAGGTCTCTGAACAGATTGTTTCCGCAATTAGTATCTATGTACCGAGTTAGCAATAAAAATATATATGGGCAGGTTTCCTCAGGCTCTACCTAACAGAGATGTTGCAAAAACAAAATTGAAATCATAGCCAAATAATCAGTTCAAGAGCAAAATGTAAAACATCACCCTCGATACAAAGTCTAATAACAATAATTATGGACATCAAAATTGGCACACTGGAATTGAACTTTGTTGTCATTATACTCTACTCCTTTTTTGTTTGGTTATCATAGAAACCAGTAGGAAAGCTTTGGGCCTTCATGCATGAATGCTTCAGCTAGTTCATGAATTGATATTAGCTATATATGAAGCTAATGAATTGATCCTCTCACTATAACCCAAAACCAACTGCCATCCTTGTTCTCTTAGGCATTTCTATCACAGGCCAGTGGCATTCACCAAAATGTCATATTGCTTGTGTGTGAATGTGTGGCCCAGCCTGAATGAGACCTCATTCTCCAGGGCTTGTTTTCTTCTGTCTGCCCTGCGCACAGTTCAGCCACACTGACCACAGCACCATCTCTTTGGCTGGAACCCGATCCTTTCGGATAGCTCAGTGTCCATTAAGCAGCAAGATTATCGTACTCAGAGAAGGCCAATCAAGGGAGAGTCTGGCGGTGATGTCTGCAAGAGTAGAATAGGGCACCCAGACCTCTTGCCTCCCTGCGAGGCACTGATGCAGTGGCACATGGGCCCGTTCCTGTCACCAGTGAAGAGGCTCCCGGCATAGCACCAGGCTAGGGGCAGGAGGTCTTTCAGCCATGTGTGCTGCTGCAGCAGAGTGACACAGACTTGTTGCTTTATCAACAGGGCAGACTTAGTTCTCAGAGTTCTAGAGCCCGGGCAGTCCAGAACCAGGTGCTAGGAAGCTGAGTATCTGCTGAAGGCTTTTCCTCAGAGACAGGGCCGTCTCCATCTCCTCATTGGACAGAAGAGGTGGGCAAAAGCACTGCCTGGAGGCTTGGCCCTGTCATCAGCTACTGACCCATGCAGAGTGTGTGCCATCCGTCTTCCTCCCACCTCTCCATGCTGTTGCATTGGAGAATATTTCTACATGACTCTAGGGGCCAGAAGGCCTGTGTCACGATTCAAGAGAAAACTCCCAGCTCCCAGCGGCTCCCTGGGAAGGAAAAAGAAGGCTCCACCCACCTCACATCCAGTGTTCTGATTTGGGGGTCAAGGGACCTATGGGACTGGCTTCTGTGTCACTTCCTCAGAACATGGGCAGGAAGGACCTGGGGACTCCAGACACCTGGGATCCACCAAGAACAGAGGAGCTGCACAGTGCACTACTCCAAGCCACCTCCGGGACAGCAGACACGGGCCAGGACAGCCTGGCCACCTCTCCCTCAGGAGAAAGAGGAATGGACCATGTGTCCAGCATTCCATGACTTCCAGGGGCTTCTATGACTGCTTTCTTTCCAGCCCACCTTGGGCTAGTGATGAGAACCAGCATATACTAGATGCCTAGGACCACTGAGAACAAAAAGCCAGCCGGCAGACTGGTGTTCTGCTGCTCCCGAAGACCTCCCTGCAGCAGGAAGATGCCCGAGGGAGCGAGAGATTATGAGCTCCTGAGCAGAAAGAAACCAGCAGATCCCACTAAGTGGGACTCTAACACACATCCAGAGAAGGCTTGGCCACCGAGGAGGTTTGAGACCCCCGGAATTGCTTACTGGGCTGACTGGTGGAAGTCTCTTCTGGTATAAAGCCAGTCTGAAAACATTTGGAGCAGTGGCTGTTTCTTCAGACATGTGAATACAAATACAGTCATAGAGAACATGAAGAAACCAGAGCAGCACCCAAGCAGAGGAACAAAGTCAATCTCCAGAAACAAACTCAAACAAACGGAGGTGTGTCAGTTACCTGACAGAGAATGCACAGTAACCATGATACAGGGACTTGAGAAAAGTATGCATGGACAAAATGAGACTTTCAACAGAGAATTAGAAAATATAAAAGATAACTGAACAAATCTTATAGCTGAAGAATGCAAGAACTGAACTGAAAATTCAGTACAGGGTTCAACAGCAGACTTGATCAAACCAAAGGAAGACTCAATAAACGTGAAGACATAGCATTTGAAAAGATCTAGTCAGAAGAACAAACAGACTTCATATCAGAAACTGTCACGAGAGGGCCGGTGAGATGGCTCAGCGGCGTAAGCGCCTGCTTTGCAAGCGCAAGGGCCCGAGTTCGACTCCCGGATCCCACATATGAAAAAGGGGCCGGTGATATTGCTCAGCGGCACGGGTGCCTGTTGGTGCGCGAGGTCCTGAGGCCGACCCCCCGGTACCCACAAAAAAAAAAAAAAAAAAAAAGAAACTGTCACGAGAGACAAAGAAGTACATTATATAACGGTAAAAGGATTAATTCACCAAGAAGATGTCATTGTAAATATGCTTACACCCTTCAGAGCACCCAGATTATGAAACAACCATTGACAGAACTGAAAGGAGGATTAGATAGCAGCACAATACTAGTAGGGGATTTTAATACTCCATTTTCAGTAATTGCTAGAACATCTAGACAGAGATCAATAAAGAAACAGGACTTGAACAGCACTGTAGACCAGAAAAACCAGACACACAGAATATTCTGCCCAACAGCAGCAGAACACATGTTCTTCTCAAACATTGAACATTCCTCACAACAAATCACATGTTAGGTCACAAGACAAACTTACAAAGACTGAAATCATACCAAGTTGTTTTTCTCATGTCAGTGGAATAAAACTGTGAGTCAATAGCAGGAGGAAAACTGGAAAATTCACAAGTATGTGGAAAATAGACAGTACATTTTCAACCAGTGGGTCAGAGAAGTCAAAAAGGAAATTAGAACACTTTTAAGCCAAAGGAAAACAAAAACACAAGACATCAAAATTTAGATACCTAAGAGAGAAGTTTATAGCAATAAACAGCTACATAAAAAAAGAAAGAAAAGTCTCAATTTAATAAGCTAACTAAATTCAGGGAACTAGAGAAAAGAACAAATTAAGCCTAAAGGTAGAAAGAAGGTAATAATAAAGATTGGAACAGAAATAAATGCAATTAGCCAGGTGAGGTGGCACATGCCTGTATCCCAGAACTTGGGAGCCTGAGGCAGGAGGATTGCTGTGAGTTCGAGGCCAGCCTGGGCTACATAGTGAGTTCAAGGCCAGCCTGAACTACATAGTGAGACCCTGTCTCTAAATAAATAAATGCAATTAAGGTTGGTTTTTTTTTAATCTCAGCAAAACTATAAACCTTTAGCTTGACTAAGGAATAAAGAGGGAAGACTCAAATACTATTAGAAATTAAAGAGGAGACATTACAACTGATGCTACAGAAGAAAAAGGGGCTAGAAGAGATGACTATGAATAATTAGAAGCCTACAAAATGGATAACCAAGAATAAATGGATAAATTCCTAGAAATATATAACCTAGCAAGACTGAATGATGAGGAATTTAAAAATCCAAACAGAGCTGTAACTGGTAAGGAAATTCAAGCAGTAATCAAAAACCTTCCAACAAAGAAAATCCCAGGAGCAGATGGCTTCACGGGTGAATTCTACCCAACATTTTTTAAAAGAATTAATGCCAATTCTTCCCAAACTCTTCCAAAAAATTGAAGAGGAGGGAACACATCCAAATGCATTTTATGAAGCCAGCATCATTCTAATTCCAAAGCCAGAAAAAGACACCACAAGAAAAAAATTATAGGCCACCATCTCTGATAAATATAAATGCAAAAATCCTCATGAAAAAGCTAGCAAACTATATTCAACAATACCTAAAAAGTGAGATTTACTCCTGTGATGCAAGGGTGGTTCAGCACACAAAAATCAGTCTGATACACCACATTTAAAAGGGTAGAAATTACTTAACAGAAGTTAACATGCTTTAATGATAAAAACCCTAAACAACACTGGAATAGAAGGAAATTACATCAACATAATAAAGGCTGTATATGCAGAGCTCACAGCTAGTGTGCTCGGTAGTAAGGCGCTGAAAGCTTTTCATCTGTGGTCAGGAGCGAGCCAAGGGGGCTCACTTCTGCCACTTCTGTCCCTCAGACTACTGGACACCTAGCCAGAGCGACTGGGCAAGGAGAAAACAAAAACAACGAAGGGCGTCCAAGTCAGGAATGAAGAAGTAGTATTGTCTCTGTCTGCAAAGACATGATCTTATATGCAGAATTCCCCGAAGATCACACAAGCACATGTGCGTGTGTGCGCACCCCCCACACACACACACATACCCCACAATCTGTTAGAACTAATAAACATTTATCAGGGCTGCAAAATAAAAAAGACAACGTACAAAAATTACTTACATGTCTGTACACTCTCACTGAACAATAAGAAAGAAAATTAAGAAAGCAATTCCATTTATAAGGTGTTGAAATGAATAAAATACTTAGGAATAAACCAAGAAGGCAAAAGATTTGTATACTGAAAACTGCAAAATACTGTTAAAGTAAAACAGACATTAAAAAAATGAAAAGAAGCCATGTGTGGTGGCACACACCTGTAATCTCAGCCCTTGGGAGGCTGCAGCAGGAGGATTGCCACAAGTTCAAGGCCAGGCTGGGCTACATAATGAGTTCAAGGCCAGCCTGAACTACATAGTGAGACCCGGTCTCAAAAAACAAACAAACAAATCCCATGTTGACAGATCTGAAGATTTTGTATTGTTAAAATGTATCTACTACTCAGTAATCTACAGACTCAGTGCAATCCCTATCAAAATCCCAATGGCATGATTTATAGAAATGGAAAAAAAAAAAATCCTAAAATTCATGTGGAGCCATAAAGGACTCCATCTAGCCAAACAGTCATGAGAAAGAGCAACAAAGCCAGAGGCCTCACATTTTCTGATTTCAAAATACATTATGAAGCCACGGTAGCCAAAACAACATGGCCCCAGCACAAGGTGTTCATAGACCAATGGAATGGAGCAGCTCCTGAAGGAAGGCCGCACAAAGATGGGCAAATGATTCTTTTTTTTTTTTTTTTTTTTTTGTGGGTACTGGGGGTCGAACCCAGGACCTCGCGCACCAGCAGGTGCCCATGCCGCTGAGCGATATCACCGGCCCTTTTTTCGTATGTGAGTTCCAGGAGTCGAACTCGGGCCCTTGCACTTGCCAGGCAGGCACTTACGCCGCTGAGCCATCTCACCGGCCCCAGGCAAATGATTCTTGGCAGCGGTGCTAAGAATATGCAGTGAGGAAAGGGGTCTCTCCCACAAGCAGTGTTGGAAAAAGTGCATATCCACATGCAAAAGCATGGTACTGGGCGTTGTCGTACACCAGACATGAAACTCAACCCAAAGTGGACTGAAGACCTAGTCATGAGGCCCGAGTCTGTTAAACTTGGCATTGGGTTTATCAGTGACACAAAAGGAACAGGCAAAGAAAGCAAAAACAGACAAGTGGGCTACATCAAACTAAAACCTACACAGCAATGGGGACAGGCCACAGAGTGAAAAGGTGGCCCATGGGATGGAAGACAAGATCTGCAAGCCATCTGTCTGATAAGCTGATGTCCAGAATATGCAGAGAACTCCTAAGAGTAACAGGAACAAATAGAAGGCAACCTCATTCAAAATGGGCAGGGGCTGGGGTTTGTAGCTCATGGGTAGGCACTTGCCTACCATGCTCAAGACCCCTGGTCCATGCCCAGCACACCAAGAATAAAAGAAAACCAAATTCAAAAGGGCAAAAGACTTGGGTAGACATTTCTCTGAATAAGACATACAGATAGCAACCAGTTTATGAGAAGATGCTCTCAGTCACCAGTCATTAGGAAATGCAAACCCAAACCACAAGGCACTGTCCCCTCAGAGCTGTCACGATGGCCACTGTCACAACAGTGGAAAACAGCAAGCATCCCTGAGAAGTTGGGCCCCTTGCACATGACCATGGCAGTGTAAAATGTGCAGCACTATGGAATATAGTACAGAGGTACCCAAAATAATCAAAAATAGATCCAGAATCTGGCTTCTGCGAATCTTTTTCCAAAGAAGTGAAATGCAGGTCTGAAAGAGACACTTGCACTGCCGCGTGTGTTGTAGCATCATTCACAACAGCAAGAGGCAGAAATGACCTGGAAGCCCATCAACAGATGAACGAACAGAACGGGACCGACATGCACGGGAGTGTTCCTCAGCCCTGAAAATGGGGAGTGCTTCTGTGTACTGCGTCACGGTGACCCGGGAGCACGTTGAGCTAAATGAAGTAAGCAGAGAGAGACGTGATTCCACCAGCACTGTGGCAGTCTCAGCAAAGCAGCAAGCGAACAGTGGTCACCAGGGAGCGGGAGGAGGGAAACCAGAAGTTGTGGCTCGGTAGGCATGAGTTTCAGTCATCAGGCCGAAGAAGTTCGGGAGATCTGTGCATGACGCTGTGCTTGTAAACAATACTATAGACTTAGAATTTTGTTAAGAACGTAGAAAAAGTCTGGTCATTTTGATCTTATATGCCACCATTTTCATAACAGAATGTTAGGATGAAGCAGGCTTACAATAGAAAAGTACATGAGTTAATTAAAATTCTGTAAATTTAATGATCTCTAAAAATATACATGATTATACTACATGGAAATGCAGCTTTCACTAAAGTCACCTATATGCTTATCTTTAAAAATGTGAAGTCACTATTTATCGTGGATATCAGAGTATTTTTCCTTTACTGTGGGTCGGTGTTTTATGGCACATTATGATTTGTTCTACTGAGAGGTTTTTCAAATACAATTTTCCCATGGTAGACGCGTGATAGAATTTGTTTTGTTGACATGTACAATAAGTTAACAATACTTCCAGTCTTTCTCAAAGGTATGCAGGGTTATCAATAGTCAAAAACTATTTTAAGTAGACTCTGGTATTACTGATGTCTAATAATTTTAATTTTAGTATTAATGGTTTTATAGACACTTGTTAAAATTCATGCTATATAGCCATTATTTTACAGCTGAAATCTCAGTTTTTAAAGAATAAGTTAAAATACCAATAGACAGCGATATTCCGAAGCCATATGTCCACCTGCCGACCCCGGGGGTGTGGCTTGCATTGCCCCCTCCTGTCTGCACTAGACAGCCACACTTTGCCAGGCCACAGGCAGGTCACACTTGAGGTGCTTCCCGTGGACCTTTTGTTTGGTTTACAGGCACAGAACATACTCGTCTGAATATTCACCCAGGGTTTCTGTTTGCTTAATCATCACTCAGTGCTGAACACAAAAATCACATTTTTCCAAATTCGTAGACATGCTTTGCTCTGAAGCTTTAAAACAGCAACCATGGTTGCCAAGAGAGGCTTCAAGAAAGCCAGGATTATTCCCAGAGGTGCATAGCAATCGTTCGCAAATTGGTACTGAATTGTCTGATTTGGCTCTGCCGCCTAAAGTTCGCCACCTAATTTCCAGAGCTGTAATTCACTTTTGCTCGTGAGAACTTAGTCTGTTACAGGGAAGAAGTTCTCTTTCCCCCTCCGAGTTTTTCCAGTAATGCTTCCACGTACCAATAAACTCTTGGCACATTTTAGTCCCGGAGGACAGATTTGGTTTGGCATCCTAAGGAATTTTGATATATTTAAGGAGGTGCGAAGTACACATTGGCATCAATAAACAACATAAGTCTAAACCCAGTTGACTTTTACATGCCAAAGATGTGCGATGTGCCAACTGTTTAATAGTACACAGTAACTGTTCCACTACATAAGTTGATTGCGGCACAACAGCTTGGTGTGAATCTTTGACATGTAGTTATGTCGTGTGGTGCCTTAGCAAGAGAAGCAGGTTGTCCGTAACTTTCGCATAAGCAGTGTGAAAAATACCGAAGTGTTACCATGGTAGAGTTGAGTAATAGCTTAGTGTAAGATGTGTCTTCAGCAGGTTCAGTACCGCCAACCAACTTAAAATAAGAAAATAGGGCCGGTGAAATGGCTCAGCGGCATAAGTGCCTGCCTGGCAAGCGCGAGGTCCTGAGTTCGACTCCCGGAACCCACATACAAAAAAAAAAAAGGGCCAGTGATATCGCTCAGTGGCACGGGCACCTGCTGGCATGCAAGGTCCTGAGGTCGACCCCCGGTACCCACAAAAATAAATAAATAAATAAAATAAAGTAGGAAAATAGAGTCTGAAGTTGATTACTGTAGACGATCTCTTGATTTCCCAGAACAAAATTAATTTGGACGTTTAGTGAGTTTAGGAAGCATATCTTAGGTTTTATTTTCACATTTTGAAATGCTTGTGCTGTTCATTTTAGCTGCACCAACACTGTGCTTGTCTGTGTGTGTGCGCGGCATCGTGCAAGCACCACTGAGTGTATACTCACATACCCCGATGCATGGAGAGAGAGAGTGTAGTACAGTCTCTGAGGAGCTTTACGGCCACACAGGAAGCCATGCGGGGGAGCGCGCAGGTGCCACTCGTGCAGGCAGAGGGTCCCTGCTTGATACAAGTGCAGGTAGGCACGGCTCCAGGGAGGGAAGCAGGGAGCTGAGGCGAAGGGCTTGCGAGGCTCATCCCGAGAGCGTCCTGTCCTTGGTGACCCCATCGTCCAGAGCGGGCAGAGCAGGCGGAGCAGGCAGAAGGGTAGAGAGGGGAGGGGAAGGAGGAGGGGTTAGGTCATAGTTCAAAGACAGGTGTCTCTCCATATAAAACGGAGAGAAAAGGACTGGCTGGCATTGTACAACATGTAGCGCACATTTAGTGAACTCTAAATAGGCTGGTTTCTTGGCCTCTGTGAAACTCACTGGGGCGCCAGGGCACCCCAGAGGGAGCGCAGTCATCCTCCATGGGGCGGAGCTGCAGTACCCCGGGGAGGTGACGCCATGTGTGCGAGACGTGCCGTCCTGGCAAGTCTCTAGTTCAGGAAGAAGCGGCAGTTGTCTTCAGGACGACCCCAGCCACGTGCGTGAGGACAGACAAGCCGAGCACGGTCACTGCTCTCTGGAGTAGATGCAACAGCGACTCGTTTACTTAGCAGTGAGGAAAGACTTCGAGCAAGCTGGGGGTCAGGGAGTGGACAATGACAGGAGAGAGACAAGTCAGTGTCACAGTGAAAGCCAGTTTCACTTTAGTGACAAACAGCTTCTCATAAGACGGAGTGTATTAAAGCATAATAACTGTTGCTTAAAATCGTATTTGGACTATATCCAAACACAGAGCTTTCCTTGTACATGACAGAACGTGAGTTCACATTGCAGTTCCCTGGGGATGAGCACCCGCTGTCTGTTCTGCAGACTTTGGCTGAGTCCTCGCAGTTGCGGTCAACGTCGCGAACCCTTCCTCCTCCGTATCGCAGTCGGGGTGTCCCAGAAAGCGAACCAAGCCCTGCAGCTTGGTTTCTGACCGGCACTGGTTGTGGTGAACCCTGAACTGTGTACATTATGGCTGTCTTCTTTCACATACTGCACTCGTTCCTTACCCTCTGTGGGCTCATGGCACAGGAGGTGCGACGCAGTTGCACGTTTGTGCGGAGTGGGCTGGGATCATGGCTCAGCAAAGAAAGGCCAGGTGGGCTTGGGATCAGGAAGGTGCAAAGGCTGGGCTGGACATGAAGCGTGGCAGTCGGGACAGTCGCTGTAAGGCCACTGAACCAGGAAGGGCTTCCTGACAGAGAAAACAAGTCAAAGGAAGAGGCTGTGAGGCTGGTCGCATTCTGGGAAACAGGGTGGAAACTGACCTGACTGAAGAAAGACTGTTCTGGCAACCTCACTGAGGGGAGATTTGTGGAGTGCCATGACAGTTGTAGAGGATAGGAGAACATTGTAGGTTCTCATAGTACACTAAAGGCAACATTTAGTAAACACTAGTGTGGACACAGCACACTAGACACGTTGGTGACAGCAGAGAATACAGTCAGGGATGCTGTTGTTTTAAGTCTGAGAAAAGAGATATATAAAAGTCCCTTCCAATAAACCATTAACATGAGTTAGACACAGATGACAGAGAGTAAAGCCAGATAAGAGTTTTTAAACATTGCTGTTCTGTGTGGCCGTGTGTAGTCAGGTTGGCTTGCGAGGAGATTGTTCCCGCAGTAACTTGGACCCGAATCTCTTATACACATCCACACAACAATTATTCCAAATTGCTTCCTTTGTCAGGGACTTCTAATTCTAACAAATGATCTTTTAACATCCATTGTTTAACTTCTATTTATACTCCGTCGCTGGGAGTTGGAGGCTTTTCCACGTACTTCAGTGCTCTGTGGAGTGTAGGTACAAAGAAGACAATTGGGAGAGAAGGAATTTCTCCCTAGAAATACTCAAAAAAACTAAAGACATAAACTTAACGAATCCTAATTCTTGTGACTAGAAAACAGAAATTGCTAGGCACTTGTGTTGACCCTGGGCAGGGCCGTTCCAGCTGTTGTATTCCCTGTCTGCTTCTCCGAACCCTTGTGGTGTTCCAAATGCTGTGGGAAGTACTTCCTGGAAGCGGGTTGTTTGGTTGGTACTTAGGCTTCCAGCCCTGTTGCTGGGTTCCAGGCAGGTGGGACAGATGGTGATGGAAATCAGGCTCCGTGGATGTAACACAGGGCCCCGCATCTGCTGCTTGGCCACGTGGGCACAGAGCAGCCTCCCCCACCCACCGGGGACTGGGGACGGACCCCAGGGCATCCAGCGTGCACCCTGCCAGGGTGGGCTCACCAGGTTTGCAGTGGGGGTTTCTCAGACAGACAGAAGTCACCTCCAATAAACGTATCCTTTCTCCTCAGTACTTTCTGTACCTTTCTCACTCAAAACAACCTCTCTCCTTGTCACGTGGTCTGCCTCCCAGGCCACCTGGGATGCAGAGGGTTTTCAAAGTCCTTGATTGTCGCTGACATAGATGTGACCCGCATCACTTCTGCCTTCTTCTTGGGGCACCCTCTGCAGGCCCCTGCTAGTGTCTTCCTCTTGGCTTCCTGTGGTTCCCTGGCCCTTCAGCTCCAAGGCCACACCCAGCCCCCGTATTCATGCGCCCCTTCTGCTTTCCCCAGCTTAGTCAGACCTGCATTTGGCTAAGTGTGCAGAAAGAATATTCCTTTCCTTAAAGGCCTCCGACAGAAGAGAAGTAGCATCTCATTGTCAGTATCTGTGCATAGAGACCATGTGGCATGATAAAGTCTGGAAGAATCTAGAGGCTCGCCCAGTCCTCCTATTTTATTTTACACATGAGAAGAGGAAGTCTCAGAGAAGCATCTCCTAGCACACGCCAAACCCTCCCCAACTCAGAGGAGTGTGTGCATTGAAATGGTGGCTTTCTAACAGAAGGGCGGTGGAAGTTGGCTTCCGCACCTCTTTGTAAACTGGCCCTGCAAGAGCCAAGAACAAAGCATAAAGTTCTCCAAGGGCTTCACTGATCTCAGCACCAAGTTCCTCGGCCTGTCCTGCACTTGTCAAGCTACCACTTTCAGGTGACGCGTGCAGCCTCCTGCACCCCAGCTTCTGTGTCCTCTTTCCACTCTGCTCTTTGGAAAATCTGGGAGGAAACAGGACCAAAATGAGTTTCTAGGAAGCAAAGCACAGGAAACAGAGTTGTCCTTAACTCTATGCAGGGAAGAAAAGCAAAGCTGTCACATCTGTCCAACACTGGATTTGGAGGAAGAAGAGAAAGGCAGCAGGCCCCGAGTTTGCCACTGAGCAGACGCTTCAGAAGGCTTTCTCTGAGTGAGTGAAATGAACCAGCGAATCTCAGGCCCAAGCCTCTGTCTTCAGCTCTGCCTCCTCCCACGCCCGAAGCTTCTGGGTAGCTTCGTGCCATGGCCCCAAAGAGACCAATCCACGTCTTAACTGGGCCTCCTCCACTTCTCGGGTCCTTGTCAGTGTCCAGCATGAGTCCTGCCACCTAAGCCACTAACTGAGCCACCCTCCCCTGTCCCTCCGCCCTCACTGCCATACCCTACAGGTCTCTCCCTTTCCATGTCCAGGATATATCAGGGCTCTGCCAGGTCCAAAAGACATACAAAACCTCAGGAGTTTGTCACAGCTCCATGTAGGCCCTCATGTAAGAGTGCTGTAAGGGGACAGAGAAAGAAAACCCATCTGACTCTTTTATGAAGCAAGTATTACCACAACTAAAGTAGCACCCTGCATCTCATACCCAGCCAACTGACAGATTGTATAAAATCTGAAAGTCAGGTGAGTCACTGAGAAGCTGGAGAACCAGGAACTTTCAGACAACCGCAGTGGGAGTGCAAATCGCTGCATGTCTTTAGAACAAGTTGGTGATGTCTCCCAGTCTCAGTAGGGTGCATCCCTTTACCTAGAAATGCCACTTTGTGGGTGGGCACTCTGAAGCACCCAGCGCATGCACAGGAGGAGAAATGAGGGAGTGTCTCGTAGGCCACAAAAACTGAAAACAACATAAGTGACTATAAACAAGGGGGTGGGTGCAATAATGCTGTGTGTTCACATTCACACAATAGAAAACCGCTATAGAGCGGTGTCAGATAAGTGAGCTAGATGAGTCAACGTAATTCTCCAAATTATCATTTTGTGTGAAATAATGCAAGTTGCTAAATGATGTGTTCGCTCTATCTAAACTCATGAACACATGGAAAAGCACCATATGTTGTTAGTGTGCACAGCAGTCCCCACCTACCCCCAGAACACATGTCCCCAGACCCCCACTGCAGAGACCACCAGACCCCCCAGTGAGTGCCTTCTTGCTCTCGTGCAAGCGCTTAGCACGCTCTATAGCAGTGGCAAACCTGGCGTGAATTGCTTTTCTTTCTTCACCATTTCACGTATAGAAGGTGTGTTCTTACTGCACAGCTTAGTGACCTCAGCAGACAATGTGCATTTCCTTAAGTTAGGAACCTTCATCTTTTCGCTTAGAGGAAGCACTGCATGCTTCTCTTTGGCACATCCAAGGGTCAGCAGTGCCACTGTGTTATTATGGAGTAAAGTAAGGGATGGTTGAACGCAGGCGGTGAGACAGCCAGCCACTGCCCTGCTCACCAGGAGGAGTGCTGAGGTGCCGGGCTACGGACTGTATCCAGGGGTCCGCTCAGCACAGGGTGACTTCCGTCCGGGGAGGGGAGGAGGGGAAGGGCGTGCGCTTCAGAGGGGCATGCCAGTGAACCCCAAACTTAAGTATCTCAGCACTCTTCCAGTGAATACTTTTGGACCAGGAGCAACCGCCGACAACTGAAACCACGGCAGTAACACTACAAGAGAGGGACTGTGTCCATACATCCAGCAGCATTTTAAAACTGCCCATGAGAACGCTAAACGCTGTTTATTTTGCTGCTGCCCTGGGGAGAGTGACAGGATCTTCACCACTGTTCCCCAGGGAGCCAGCATGGCCATATTAGGACGTGGTAACACTTTGGGATGAGCACATAGGTATTGCATTTGATAGTTTTCTGAATTTTCTCTATTTTGACATATTCCTGTAGAATGCATGAACATACCACGTCTAGCCCTCCTCGCCACCTCTGCTGCCGCTGTCAGAACCTTCCCCCTTGTATCTCACGACCAGGAGTCCCACGAGGGAGCGCTTGCCTAGCACGCAGCAGCCCGATTTCCATGCCCCACGTCACCAAGAAATCCAAAAGGAATTCTCTCTAGGGCTGCTCCAGCAGCTGCCCAGCCTCTCTGTTTACGCGGGTGTGCCGCACACTCACCATCATCTCACACGTGCTGCTGTCCTGCTCGGCACACTCCAGTGGCTTCCATCTCAGGAGGGCACCCCGTCCCCACCCTGAACTCACCCCGTCACTTAACCCCAGCTTACCACGCCGCAGCTCCTTCGCCTTCTGCTCTTCCCAAGCAAGCGTGTGGAACCCAGCAGGCCGTGCCTCCTCTGCCGTGGAAGACTCTTCCCAGGCCACCTCGCTGCGCGCTCCTCCACTTCAGTCTCTGCTGCAAGGACCTTCCCTGACCAGCCTGCCTGATGGTCTCCTCCTTCGGCCCCAAGCACTGACTCCCCGTGCCAGTGACATGCCTGGGGTCAGATCAGGGTCCTGCACACTGCCTCCCAGGAAGGAAGCCAGGGCTTATAAGAGAAGTGCTCCATTGCTTGATTCTAGAGACAAAGGAGGGAAAATACAAAATGATATGGAACAGGTTGGCTAAAAAGAATATGCTTTAAAAAAAAAAAAAAGATGAGGATGTGATGAAGTAGAGCAGGAGCCAGCCTGAAGAAGGTTCGCACAGCCAAAGCTGAAACAGTTTGAGCAACAAAATAAATCCTGACAGGATGGATTTAAACCCATGGAATAAAATCAACACCCACGTGCCCATGGGTGATAATAGTCAAATTAGCTGCGGGAAGAGAACCGGAGAATCACCATCAGGCAGACACCATGGTCGCAGTCCCTGGCTGAGTGGGAAATGTGACAGTGAAAGTCTGGGAGAAGTGGAGCTGTCCGTGTTCAGAGTCCCTTGGCCAGGATACTCCCCATTCCCAAGGGAAGGGGCACAGCCCCACCCTGCAGAAGGCTGACAGCCACCAGCTTACCCCGCAGCCACACCAAGTCACCTCAACACCCTCGGCGCCTGGGCCCCGGCTGGTGGAGCTTGGGGACTCTGGCCAAAAATGCAGAACCTGAGCCATGGGACTTCCAGGCACACCTGTCCGCAGGACGGCTCCCGAGCGCTGTGCGGTGTCACGCAGGGGAAGCCGAGGACTCGATCTGCAGACTAGAGGGGTGAAGGAGAAACAGGAATTGATTCTGGCGGGGTCATAGAGTAGAAGAGGGTTGTTGATATACCCGGTACCAAAAATACCATCCACATGTGGTGGGCCTTCCATCTCCACATCTTTTCATCCCCACTTCCTGTGGGCAGACTACATGAGAAACAGTGGCAGCGACACAACAGCTGCTCTTCGGAATGTCCAGGGTGAATTTCCCAGGAGAAGATTTTATTTGGAAGGAGTAAATCCATTTTAAAATTTTTTAAAAAGATAATCTACTTTAGAAAGTTTTAGAGTTATAGAAAATGTGCAAAGATAGTACAGAGTTCTCATACACCCTAAAGCCATTTCCCTCTTATGACACCTTTGTCACAATGAAAAACTCGTGGCCCACTGTCGTGGAGGAAGCATCCTGTATCCAGCCTCCCTTGGGTTTTCCTGGTGTCCTTTTGTCCTAAGGCCCTACCCTGGGCGTCCTTTCTTTCCTGTCTCCCTGAGCTCCTCGCTGTGACAGTTTCCCAGTCCTCTCTGTTTCGGTGGCCCTGAGGGGCACTGTGCAGAATGTCCCTGCATGGGGTTTGTCTGAGCTTTTTCGTGGATTCGACTGGAGTCATGGGTTTTGTTTGGGGCGTGAAGTCACAGAGGGCACACGCCTGTGACTCCAGCACTCTACCAGGCTGGGGCAGGAGGGTCTCAAGTTGAAGCCAGCCTGGGCAGCGTAGTGACTCTGCAAGACCCTGTCTCAAAACATCGGAAGGAGTGAGCCTGCGTGGATATGGGACATTGATTAAGAAAAACCCAGAAGTGACACAAGAGGACGCGGCAGAGCTCGCCCTTGGCTTGTCTGGAGGCCAGGCCCTCATCCATCCTTGCCTCCTTGTCACCTCCCTCCTTCCCACCTGAGTGGGTCACTTGTCACTCTCAGGACGTCCTCCTCCCTGCTGACCTATATTAGCCTCACCTCATCACAGCAAAGAGACCCCACACCCTCTGCTGGCCAGCCGGTCCCTGTCGCAGTCGCTGTCACCCTCTCCTTCTGGGACCCTGACTCCCGCTCGGTACCGCCATGCACAGCGTCCTCTCCAAGCTGCCCCGCAGTCCGTCCCCTCCCCGAGGACAAGGTGGCCCTTTGTGCAGCTAGAGGCCTCACACATGCCAAGTCCTCCTTGTTGAAAAAAGAAGGAAGAGGAAGAAACAGCGGAGAAGGCGGGAGACCTCACAGTCATAGGATGGCAAGCACAGGAACTTTCCCCTGACTGCCTCCTGCTGTGGAGCTGTCGCTTCAAGATTCTGCATATTTGTATAATTCACCTATTTTACCCAGCTCTCTGCTTGTCCTTTGACATGGTGAAACCTAAATATTCATTACTGAGAAATCTGAAAAAGCTGTGACGTAATTACTGAAGAAGGTAGTGTTGAGCCAAATTAATACTGTGAAATGCTTGTTCCATTTTAGCAGTCAGAAAATCTGATAAAAGTATCTAGATTGCCAACTTCATCATCATCTTTTAATTTGACACTTCAGTGTTTTGAAAAACTAGTGAAATGAAAATGATTGCCGGAAGCATGTTCGAAAACATTGCGGCTGTCTTCGGGAATGCAAGGGCTCCCGAGCCTGCCCTCTGCTTACCCAGTCTGTGTCCTTTTCATTTCTAATCACCAAGAGCTTTACTCAGCACTGATTTGCTGTGCCTAGAGTACAGCCAGCTTTGGAGGAAGTTAAACCAAGCAGCCCTGGGTTCTGGGTCCACTTCAGCAGAAATACATTTCTAAGGGAAAGTAGGGGAAGCGTAAAGCCGGTAAAATGAGAAAGATCCTGTTACACGTTACCTCGCTGAATTCTTCCCAGATCTGACTACAGGCTTTCCCCATCTGCCGCCCGAGTGTGCTATCCCTAGCCATGGCACACAGAGCAGTCGCGTGGGGGCTGACAAAGAAGCCTCCGGTCCTTCACACCCACCGCATGCTGCACATCTTGTCCCTGTAGCTCCAGGTTCTGCAGGAGGTGGCAGGAGCGTGGGCTAATCAGCTCCAGGCCATTCAGTGCCTCTTCAGTGCTCATTTTCTGGAGCTGAATGCGCTCGTGCCGGTGCACACAGGCACACTAAACTTTGTCAGAGGTGAAGTGCTTCCAAACGCCACTTGAGTGAGATTGAGAGTCCCCAGCTCGTTGCACAGCTGCCAGGGTTCTCAGAAGGGGAACACGGCAGCAAAGCGGCTTACAGAAGTACAGGTGCCCTTCACTGCATTTCTAGACCCACGCATGCTGGAAGCTCTGTGTTCGCGGGGAAAGCCGCAGAGCCTGGTGTCACAGAATACACACTGAAAAGTGCCTGTCATTTCTTTGGCTTTGTTTTAGAAATCAGTCTTTTCACTTACTGCCTTGAGTTTCTGGTCTGAGTTCTCTCTTTTCCCTTCCTCGTCATTATGATTTTCTAAAACAGTTCAAGACAGTACTGAGCAATTCTCCGCTTGACGTCCTTGGTAAATTTTACTTCTAAGTCAAACTATGGCTAACAGTGTTGTCTCACAGCGTGACTTCGAGAGTCTTCCAGTACAGCTGCAAGTTACTCAGCTTAGTCTTCATCCTCCAAGTTCAGAGGCTTTAACAGTTCCAGCCGGAGTTTCTCCCCAGGTAAACTCCTCGCATATTGCCACACCCCCACCTCTGATTTAGTGTGCGGGTCACACTGGTGTCCATCGCTGTCACCCCAGCAGTGGAGTCGGTGTCACGTGGTCACATGGACAGCGCAGAGGTTGACGGTTGAGGAGATCATGTAGACAGACATTTAGAAACGCAGGCCGGTCCGTCCGAGGTTTGGGTGGTGATTGCATTGTGTGTTCAACTAGACTGGTACGAGCATAGAAGTTGTCGATCTAGAATGTCCCCTGCTTTTGCAATTTTTTTTATCCAGCACAAGTTTTGTCAGGTAGTGTTTGCCACAGATATTGTGCAAGAGCTCACCTCATACTAAAACATCTCAGATGGAGTGATTAAGCTTTGATTTTCATTCTGTTGTTAAGGATGTTGGCAAGGAGGTGGAACTTTTGAATAGAAAAATAACATCTGAAGACATTAAATAACAAGCCCGTGTCATGTGATGTAACATAACTAGCTGTCTTCTTATTAAGTTTGCACCTCACTTTCACCCATCACTCTGTTCAATAAAAATTAACAGACTTGCACAATGTGACTTTAAATGACTGTACATGCTAAGAACTAATCTTATTTTCTCGTGCCTCTAAAAGAGCTAACAATAAGTTTTGCCTAGTGTGTCCACATAATCCATTAATCATTCTCCAAAGTGATGAATTTACAAACCAAGAAGCCCTCCCCCAGCTACATTCCGCGTTAGAGAATTTATGTTTTAGTTTGTCCTGTTGTTCTGGGGTGCCATCGAGGTCTGATATGTAATTCTACAAGAACCCTCTACTTAAAAATAATCGATCCTGTCCGGAATGTGCAGAGCAGCTATGTTCATGTTGTCATTGCCTTATGAGGGTAAAAAAAAATGTATCATTTGGATATTCAGTCTATGCTCCCATTTTCAAAAGGGCTTTGTCATCAAAGGTGTCTTAAATAAGAATCCACTTGCCTTTTCACCAGCTCCCAAAGACACGCGATTCTGCCGCTGTGTAATAGATGCCTTCGTCACCCTCTGCAAAGCGTGACACAGCCCATCTCTTTGTTTTTAGTAAGGCGGATTTGCATCTATCAATAGCATCGTTCTTCCTGTAATTTACCACACTCTTTTAAGTGGCTTCCGGTCACCAACCTGAGTAGTTTGTGTTCCTCGGCCTCTGAACTTGCATCGAAGCGCTGGAGACGGTGACACCCAAGTGTCGTTGAATGCCCTGTGTCCTAGGTGCACCTTCCTGAGGATGGGGATGGACTGTACATATCCTCAGCTGCCCGGCACTGAGGGACGTGCCTTGCCTTGGCTACTGGGATGCGAGGAAGAGCGAGGTTCCACTGAATGAGCTCTCCCTCCTAACCTGCCCCGAAAACACACCTCACTGCAGTGCTGTTCTAGGCCCGAGTGGAGTGTCCTCTTCTCTGAGGCTCACTGTCATTTCAGGTGACCCTGCTCCCGGACAGAAAGCTACTGGAAGTCTAACCCTAGCTGAATAGGTTGGCTGATCTTGAGACTATCACTTTATCTGCGATGCGTTAGCAAGTCATTTCCTTTAAATACAAGGATGTATCACATTAAGTGTGCTGGTCACTTTTTAAAGTGGATGCATAAAAACACAAGGAGAGGATATTTGTCTTTCAAATGGTCTTTTCTTTTTATATAAGATTCAAAATACATTCTACCTATGTCCAATAGTATGTCCTACTTCATAGCAATTTAATGTAGATACAATTGTTGGAAAGTAAAGCTGCCTATAACCCCTGTCCTTCGGTGACCTCCTTAAATATTCCAGATGGTTCTAAAGGAAAATGAACTGCGATATGTCCTGACTCTAGGTGTAAGCTGATTGCACTATGATTATCATAGCAGAGTCCATTCATCTTTTGCTGGAATCTTGTACGTTTTCCAATAGGCAGACAATGCTTTTTAAGTCCAAAAATGTCATTTTCAAACAAGTTAGCTTAGTTTATTCCCAATAACTGTACATCCCTAGGATTAGGGAATTCTGTGGCATAATTGTGTTCTTTTATTATTTTATGAACCTTTATCTCTGCTAGGAGTTAAACTATATGCTCTAGCCTAAAGTTAGATTAAGCCGTAACTAAGTTAGGTACCAACTTTTTAGGATATTTTATCAACTCAAAGGCTACTAGGGTGCTCCTTAGAGTAATAAAACCATTGTTCATTTCTTGTTCATGTTTGATAAAATGAAATGGTCAAAATTCAACTTTAATATTTTAAGTCCAGGAATGGTAACAGAAGGGGTAATGATGAATAGACTTTCTTGCTGGAGTAAAATTTCAACCTGTTACATATCCACCACTAACTATATAAAATCTCTGTAGTTAGAAATGTATATTTACGAAACCAAGAAGAAATTTGGATTAAAAAACCTGCATTCTAGTAACATGGGCAAAGAAGGATGGGGTAGAGGGCAGAAATGCTAATGGAAGATATATCAAAGAAACTCGAAATGAGAGCATAAGTCGTTTAGAAAGATCTGAGGGCCGATGATTTTTTAAGCTAAACAAATAAGAAGCTGGGTCTCGGTAGATCAGGACGGCTGGCATGTATGGAGGCGTGGTCTTGGGAGCCTGCCACCCAGACCAGGGCTGGGAGCTGTGGAGGATGGTGGCCATCTGCTCCAAGTGACTCCTACCGGCCGATCCGCAGAGCTCGGTTGGCATCGGTCTCAGAGGGGACTGCCAGCCTTCCGTCAGAAGTAGGCACAACAGTGGCGTCGCAGCCATGCACAGAAAGGAAGGGGAGGATGTGAGTAGTAAGAGGCAACTCCACAGGGTCACAGAACTTTGAAGTCTGAAGCCAGGCAGCTCTGAGTCCTCCTGGTGTGGAGCGGGCGATCTTGCAGGAGGAGGAAGCGTAGAAAGCCAGTCAGACTCGCCCTGCAGCAGCCCTGGACTCAGCACTCACAGCTACGTACTCAGCATAACCTTTAACATCCAGAGCAGACATGGAACAGCGAGTGAGCCACAGCGGACACGCACACGCACACCACAGACGACACGCATAAACTGGAGTGAGAGGTACGCGGAGCAGCAGGGGTACCTCTGCCCTCCCCGCCCTCACCACATTATATATTTAGATGATCTGTTCTTTGAAAGTCTTCAGGAATAGGACCAGTGAGTGTTTCATTACTTCAAAGGAATCTACATTTCTTTTTAAAGAACTTGAAATACATGAAATAATAGTAAGATTATTAAAAAATGTAAATGGTTCAAATTTTTAAAAAATAACCATTATACTCCAAAAACACTTGTTAAACTAAAGACCCCCCTTACAGTAAGAATCTTTTCACTGCCCCTGTTGAAGTCAGAGATAATTTCAGCCTTGTACTTTGCATGTCAGTAGACAAATCTATGTTGTTCCTGTAGATTTACAGTCACTTTCAAATATAGATCATCCATGTATCATCCGTATGATTACTTTTAAATAATTAAA